>CM024759.1:2173437-2608437 GCA_014218235.1 Colocasia esculenta | reverse complement strand
ACTTTTAACCTCATAACTTTTTTTACAAAATTCATTTTCGAAATCCGTCAATTTCACATCGTTCTTCGTCTTCTCCTCTTTCCGTAGACATATTATATTACTCATTCTGACAAATACACTTAAAATTACGACTTTTTAAAATTTGCATGGACCAAACCTATCTATCTTATCATCAATGACACTTCTCCCCTCTTTCTCCTAATATATGCTGACGTCAGCGTACTCTACACATAACACATTTATATTTTTCTACGCAATTTCTCTTCCCCCCTATTCTTCCTTCCGTCGCCGCCCACTACCAAACAGCCCTGCGAGGAGGCGGCGCCGGCCACCCAGCCGGCTATCTTCCGCCCTGCAACGACGCGTTTCTTCCTTCTGCACGCTCTCTCATTCCACCACCGGTAAGCTCTGAATCTCTTCTTCCCCATCCGACCCCCATTTCCAAAATGATTTCCCTAAAACCTAATCTCCGATTCCCCACTTCGGGACCTCCATATTTTTCACCTCCTTCATTCATCCTTCATCTTCTAATACTTTCCTCTCCTCCCACACCTGTGCCACTTTTTAACAATGCCTTCATTGCTCCCCCCCCCTTTTTTTCCCTCCCTTAAAGCTTTCTTCCATCGCCGCCCATCACTCCCAAACAGTTCTGCGAGGAGGCAGCGCCGGCAATCCATCCGCCTGTCTGCCTAGAACGGCCATCACGCCTCGATATCTAAGCATGTTCTTCCTCCTGCACGCCTGCTCCCCCCTTCCGGTAAGCTCTGAAACCTAATTTCCTATTCCCCGTCCTTGGAACGCAGATGCCTGCAGACTTGCCAATGTCTCTCCCTCAGACGCCTTCCCCCTTTCCACCAGCAGGCGCTTCGTCGGGAAACACCAGCTTCGCTTCCTTGTTTGAACAAGTTTTTTTGTTTGTTTGTTTTTTTTAATAACTTCCTTAAACAGAACTGTCGTACCCCCCACACCCCCCCACACCACCACCATTTTCTGATGAAAAGTCAGTTCACTCCCAGCCGACAACCATGAAAACATTTTGATAGATTTCCTTCATTTATAGGTCAGGAAACTAATTTCCTTCACTCCTCGTTCAAGGTGTTAACTGTAGATAGGGTAGACAGTTCTCTTTTATAACGCTAAAGGGCAGACGAGTTTTTCAAAATGCTTACTAGTGCTTAGAGTGAGCAAATAATTAGTCAAACAAGTGCTAAAGTATCTAATATTATCTTCTGTCTTTTTAAGCATGTAAACTTGTGACAATTAGTACCGTCGTCATGTGATTTGGAGTATTTTTACTGGATTGTTTATCACAATATATATATTTTTTCTAGAAGCCAACTAAGTGGTAGGATCCAGCAGCACCATTTGTTGGATATAAGCCTTGCATTTGCAGCTGGCACATAATTTGCAGTGTCCTCACCGCATTTGCAGCTATCATTTATTTTTTTCTATTACTGTAGCCATCGAAATAGCATTTGAATTTTATTCTTTTTGCAATATGCAGAAGGCTTCTGATCCAGTCGCAAGTATAGATGTGAATAAAGCCCACTTTGCGCTTAAAAAATATTTTATTTGAAGATATGCATTTGTCATATGCCTATTTTTCGGGTGGTAAAAGTCGAAGGAAAGCAATGGACATTTTTCTGAGGATGTGTGTTTTTGTTGCTATGTAGGATAGCCGTTCTTTCGATGACATTCTAGACAACGATGGAGAGTGGCAAAACTTTCACTGAAAGATCCACAGCAATGTCACACTTATGGGTATGTATGCTGTATGTAAGCTTCCTTGCAGCGTTCTAATGATCTGCATGCACTTTCTTATCTCAATGTAGTGCTATTGGAAAATATTGGTGTCATTTGGGTGGTCCATTCAAATCCGTCATATGCCTTATTAAAATCCAACTTACACAATAGTGGGATCACTACCCTTCTTTGCAGCAAATCTGTCATATGCACAGGCCATATATGAAGACCAATTGATTATCTATTATCAATTTGTCCAGCACCACAGATAACCAAGTAGTAAGAATTGTTGCAATAATTTTATATGACTTATTCTTGTCATCATTCTTCCGAGTATGGCTCAAAGCGTGAGACATCTTGAACTTTTGCACAAAAAAAGAGCAAAAAAATAGCTAATGTCAAAAAGCAATAAAGGAGCATGACAAGGGAAAGTTCCGTAGAGAACAAAGAAAACAAACAATTTTTGTTGAACCCGAAAACTTTTTCTGATTTATTCTCAATATATTTCAGAATAATTAAATAATGGAAGGGCATAAAAGGTATTATTTATTCTGATTTTTTGGAATAAATAAATTATCAAAAACATTTTTTATTTCTTTGGAATAAATAAACAGAAAACAAAAAGTTCATTTTTAAGCGGCATTAAAAGGTACAAAACCTACACTTAAAATTTGTGTCTATCAAATGCTCTGGAACTCCCCGACAGAAGTCTATAAAAGGTGCAACAAAGTTGTTTATTTGTGTTGGTGCTAAGTAAAATATCGAGTCAACGAAATGATGGCCGGTTTGGGCAAATGCCCACACAACAACAGTGGCCTAAAATCCTATATGTGGTTTTGTTGCCTTTTCTAATGTCCTCCTTCACATGATCCATCGCTTTATATGAGTATTCCATAAAGGCATTCTTCTCACTATCTACCATCCTCAAGATGTTACTATTGGTTCAATTACACTGAGAAACCATATTGCCATCCTTCAAATAATCTCTATTTTCAATTGATTCTTTCACTATGTTCTTCTAACATCTAGCATCTTACTTTGCAATTCTTTTCATCCACTCTTTCTTGAAACCATTTGAAGTAAGGGACATTCTTAAGATTGTAAACTCTTCAAAGAAATGTAAGTTGATGCGAATCATGCCTGGAAGATGTAGGAGTGGAATGGTTAACCTGGCTGTTTAACAAGATCCTAGTCTTTAAGAAAATGCCAGCTGAATGAAGGAAGTGCACTCTAGTGCCTATTTTTAAAAACAAAGGAGATATCCATAGTTGCTCAAACTATAGAGGGATTAAACGTATGAGTCATACTTTGAAGTTGTGGAAGAGAGTTACGGAATATCGCTTACGTTGTGATGCAACTTTCTCGACCAACCAATTCAGCTTTATGCCGGCTCGATCAACCATGGAAGCTATCTTTCTCGTTAGGAGCGTGATGCAGAAATACAGAGATATGAAGAAAGAGTTCCATTTGGAGGAGGACTATGATAGAGTTCCAAGAGATGTCGTGTGGTGGATGTTGGAGTGCAAAAGGGTATCTACTAGATACTAGTGATAAAAGACATGTATGAAGGAGCAACTGCTAGTGTTTGCAAGGTTGGAGTGGAAACAAGAGATTTTCCTATTTCAGTTTGATTGCATCGAGGATCAGTAGTAAGCCCTTATCTTTTTGCATTACTTATGGATGAATTAACAAAGGATATACAAGAGGACATTCCGTGGTGTATGATGTTTGCAGATGATATTGTGTTGACAGATGAGATGCAAGAGGGAGGTAATAGAATGCTAAAGCTCTGAAGGAGCACCTTAGAGTCTAGGCGGTTTCAGGACTAGAACTAAGACAGAATATATGCATTGTAAGTTTAGTGAACGTCGGAGGGGCAAAAAGGAGGGAGTTAGCTTGGATGGGAAGCCGTTGCCCCAAAGCACCCATTTCAAATATCTTTGTTTGATTGTCCAAGAAGATGAGCAAAGCACCCATTTGTTTGATTCAAATAATTCTAAATCACTACTATTAAATCTTTGATCACAGGTGAGCAAAGCTTTTCGACGGCATTGACATCTATAAAAAAACACGTTATTGGGTGATGCCACAAATAAGCTTGTAGTTTTTTTCCATTTTTTTTTCTGTTCGAATCTTTGTAAATTCACATTTTTTTCCCATCTTTTCTGGATGGATTAGTCTTCTAGAAAGTCAGCCAAACTGGTGCGATAGGCTCCCTATTGCATTTTTTTTTGTTACAAATAAAGATACAGAGGTGAACATTTTCAGAAAAGTAAGATAAAAAGGTGAACATCTTCAGAATTTAAATGACCAATTAACCAAATATATTTCATTTCTTGAATAATATATTTATATTAATATATATCAACTACTACAGACTTATTGTTAAAATTATTGTGGAATGGAAGCAAGGTTCTACAACTGCCTATTGCCTTTTGTTGCTTTCCTTTGTTTGCTTGAACTGGCATTTTTCCTCATCCATGTCCCAAGGGGATGATGGGTCAGCCACCAAACCCCCCATGTTTAAGTCATTAATTGACCTGTATGGCCTCCAATATTAGATCTGGATTGTGGGTCAGGACTGGTCAGAGACCAATAAGAGAATAATGAGAACATATGCTATTAGATACATGTTCATCTAATGAAAATCACCCACCTAAAAAAAATTCTCGATAGGTGTTGGGAAGTTTCACATGTTGGGCAGCTCTTTTGTAGATTTCAAGGGCTTTAATAGCTTCATGCCTTGGCATATCAAAAACCTGTATCACATGATACAAAATTTAACATAACTGCCAAATGTCTCTGTTGAACAAAATCTTTTCTCATAAAGAAACTACTTGTTCTAAATATATAGAGCAAGTATATGAGGAAAAAGAAGAGGGTTGATCCTCAAATCCATTTTATTCAGAAATGTTGGGACGAGTGAAAGATAGAAAATCGTTCCTCTGAATTTTCAAAATGGGTAAAACAGCAGAAAACAGAAATAAATTTCTGCGTATGGTCGAATTTCGGATGAGAGTCATTCCGAATCAACTTGGGGCTGAAATCACATAACCCCAATGTTCTCGGGATAAAATATCCCCCCAGACCCTCAATACATTGGAAAACACTCGTTTTAGATATTAAGAACGAGTGTAAGAAAAGAACGAAATGTATTGTCCAGGATATTCAGAAATTTCGGGACACGTGAAAGACAGAAAATTATGTGTTCTGATTTCTCAATATGGATGAACAGAAATAGCCTTCTACTCGCATTCGAATCTCGGATGGGAGTCATTCCGAATCAGGTTGGGGTCGAAACCATATAACCCCCAATACTCTTGGATAGAATCCTCGTCGTTCAATCGTTCCAAGTGTCCGGAACAAATACGCGAAGGAAAATATTTATCCGAGCCCCGATGAAAGGACAGCCCTCGAAGTTACTTATTCAGGAATTTTCAGAATGAGTGGATAGAATGAAATCACTTGTTTATGATTTTCCGGATAAATCTGAGAGTTCTGTGCACTGCCGAAGTGACGAAGAAAAGTCTCCCGGGGTTGACCAAGAACAGAAATCAGTCAACCCCGTACGCCCGTATGTCTGGAATTAAGCCCAGCATCGGGCGAACGACATTTAATGTTCAAAAATGAAAGGAGCCGATACCCATGGCACGGAAAAATGATGAAGAACTGGCCAAAAGCGGATGATCTGGACTCCACGTGGTGAAAATGACCCGTGGGGAAGAGCTTATAAAGAAGTCTTCATCAAATGACCCGATGGGACCCCCATCGGGATTTCCGCAAATTAGCCGGTGGGAGTCCCACCGGCCTTAAAGCACCCAGTGGGGGCTCCACCCGCACCGCGGCACTCGGGGGGCCCCACCAGGGCCGCGGCCACCGGTGGAGGCCCCACCAAGGGCCGCGGCCACCGGTGGAGGCCCCACCGGGGGTCGCGAGCCCCCTGTGGGCCCCACCGGGGCCGCGGCCACCGGTGGAGGCCCCACCGGGGGTCGCGAGCCCCCTGTGGGCCCCACTGGGGCCGCGGCCACCGGTGGAGGCCCCACCAGGGGCCGCGCGCCCCCAGTGGAGGCCCCACCGGGACCGCGGCCACCGGTGGAGGCCCCACCAGGGCCGCGGCCACCGGTGGAGGCCCCACCGGGGGTCGCGAGCCCCCTGTGGGCCCCACTGGGGCCGCGGCCACCGGTGGAGGCCCCACCAGGGGCCGCGCGCCCCCAGTGGAGGCCCCACCGGGACCGCGGCCACCGGTGGAGGCCCCACCAGGGCCGCGGCCACCGGTGGAGGCCCCACCGGGGGTCGCAAGCCCCCAGTGGGCCCCACCGGGGTGGCGCGCCCCCTACCCTGCTGTGCCCGATGGAGCTTCCCCCGGGGGCTTTTCCTCCTCTGCTGCTTGAAAGAGAAGGGGGGGAGGGAGAAACTTACCTGGTGGTGACTCCCCCGATATCTTGAAGAATCCTCCGGTGGACTGCCCACCTCCCCTCAAATCTCCTATAAAAGGAGAGGAGCTCCAAGAAAGAATGGGGGGAGCTTTTTTTTTGAACTCCGGAAAACTTCAAGTCCTGTACTCCAGAAGAGAGGAAGAAGACTCGGAGAGAAGAAGAAGAAGAGAGAGAGAGGAGGTCCCCCCCCCCTTCTCATACTTATGTATTTTCCCTTTTGGAGCTTACTTAAAATGGATGGATAAGTCCATTATTCGAATTTATGTAAAAACACCCCATATGAGTCAACAAAAATGACTCTATGGACAAAAAAAAAAAAATGGAGATGTACCCGAATTTCATGAAGTAATGATATTTGTTTTATAAATCAGAAGAAAAATCTGATTTATTTTTATAAAACGACCAATGAACATGGTCAATTGTAAATTGAATGAATATCACATGAAAATAAATATCAAAAGATTCAAAAAAAAAAAAAAAACTGAAACAATATTTCGACAAGATATGATCAACAAGGAAATATTTTCGCGATGATTGTGGTCTTAGAAAATTACGGAAACACCCTCAAGAGATCAAAAAATTGTGGAAATATCTTTTAAAGGATTAGAAAATTCCATAAAAAATTTTCCCTTGGAACAAAATTGCAAATCAGTCCCAAGAAACGTGGGAAACGACAAATCAGTCCGTATTTTGGGATGAAAACGATGAATCAGCCCTCATTCTCAGGGTGTAAATGCAAATCGGTCCCTAGAAATGAAGGGAATAACGAATCAGTCCACATGTTCGGGGTGAAATTACTATTAGTCCTCAATTCATGAAGGATAAGGTTAATCAGTCCCCATTGAATGGGGCATCTTTATGAAACAGTTCCAAAAAAACGGGAAAACATGATAAATATGTTCTCGTTTCGGCAAGGGTTTCTAAAACAGCCCCCAATGTGGATACATATATTGATGAAATGGTTGTAATCCCACACGGGAAGATGAACCCGATGTGAAGGGAATTTTTCTCGCTCATAATATGTTTTCAATAGCCAGGTCTAGCCATGTATCAAAGGTATTCGAGTTCTCCTCGATGTAAATGAAACGTCGAGTTATCGACGGGGAATGGTCCAGTACACGACACCCAAATCGTCTGATGAATGAAATTCGTCTGTTTTAACAGACTGGCACGCCCGCGAAATAGATAAACATCGAAATCTATCTTTTTCCTACAAAAGATAAAAAGATTTTGAAAAGAAGATTTTCGCGTGTTTTAAACAGTCTCTTAGCTAGGAAGAAAGCTATATATATAGAGAACTTAATTAAAAAAGGAAACATACCTTATCCACAATGTTGATGATGCCATCATTAATAGCACAATAAATTTTAAAACTCTCTTTCAGTACATTACATAAACTAGATTGTAGGAACACACAAATGAGTGAGGAGAATATATTCAAAACTTTAAAAGAGAACATGGTAAGTGTGGTTTTTATCATTTAGCTACAAAGGGTCTCAACATTAACCCTTGTGCTATAGCATGGTTGCTGACAGAGGCACTCAATTAGTGGAGGATGCACATCATTCTCTTTTCTTGTCCTTCCCAAACATACAGGCAACAAAATTCCCACACTGACCAATGACAAATGGATTAGCAAAGGCACCTTAAATTGCATTCCTTCATTTCGATGGGTCACCTTAAACTGCATAATTGAATCCAGTTAGAAAACCAATATCTCGTGAATGGCCAGCTAGAAAACAAAAAAATAGAAATCAGAAAGAAAACAGAAAACTAGAAAGAAATCACCACAAATTATAATCTTAAAACTCATAACATAAAAAAACAAATGGGAAAATACTCTGCCTCTAGGGTAGCCAATGAATGAAAATAGTGCAAATAAAACTTGGGATTGGCTTGTCTCTGCTTACTGGAGGGGTGAGAGAACAAAGGAGAAGGCGTAGAAAAAACTGTGAACAAAGGAAAAGGGGGGGGGGGGGTGGGAAATGGTTGTGTTTTTGACAATGCACTAATTAGTGGATAGCATGATAGCCTTGTTAAGATTGGATAGCATGCCTCTGATCCTTATGTTGATTGGAACTGGCCAATCCCATGAACCATGAGTCCTGTAGAACATATCCATGTGAACTCATGTTTCTGTTGTGAACATTGGATCATATTTGTGTCTTCTCATGTTTCTGTTGCTAAATCATTTTTCATACGAAGATATGTTGATATTTGCTCTTATTCCAGAATATGTAATGCAAGAAATTGCTAAAGAACCCTCCACTTCAAATTACATAATGGAACATATAAAACGATGATAAAACACTAAAACTAATTACATAATAGAAATAGAATTTGTAGTGTACACTGCATAAGATTACTCAAATAAAAAATAACATTTCAGAAATCTGAAAGATCAGTTAAGAAATCTGAAAGATCACAGTTAAGAAATCCTCACAAGTCTTCTTTATGATCTTGATTAAGGTTTTATTTATAGCCTATGTTTTTGTTCTAGAAAGATGATTACTGAAACTTAAATAAGATTTTGCTATGCTTCTGGCAGGTTTCATGCAGTGCAGATTTCTGCTCAGCTGAAGAGGGAAGGAGATGGGTGGTGTGGTTGAGGGGGTGTGTCTTGCTGTGATCCCCTTTGGTATATATGTTTAACATGCACATTAAAAAGCATAAAACAGAATTTAATACTTTTGGCAGTGCTAAAAGCACATTACATGAAATTCATAAAATGTTAGCACATTAAAATGAATTATATATATTCTTATAACTGCTTATGATATAAAAAAAATAACCTGAAACCAAAACCTAAAGCTATTTATGCTATATTAGTTCTCAAGATGGCACAGTGTCAATGTTGCACATAATATTTCTATAGAAAGAAATAGAAAGCTCTGCTCCTTCATCCCTCAGTTCTCTCTTTTTGCTTGTTACAGGCATTTGACAGAGAAGAAAAGCTGCATGAAAATGTATGCACACACATTGGAAAAGGAAATGGTTGATATGTAAGGACATTTGACACTACATGAGAACCAAAGAGGTTTCATCCATATGCAGCCATTCTGAATATTGAAGGGATATTCAATTTTTAAAAATGAGACAAAAAGGGCTACAAAATGACTGAAATCGACCTAAATATCCTAATCAAAGATAGAAAAGCATACATGACATTTGGCTTAATTTTAGATTTCAGCCAGGATCTTCTTCCAATCCGAACATGTTAATGTCTTTGATCAAATGTATCATGCCTCCAACATCTCATCTAGACTATTTGACAGTCATCCCCCTAGCATTCCTGAAACTTGAGTTCTTATTTCATGAGCACATGAACCTTGAAGCAATCACCATTCCCTGCTTGACTGTTGCCAGTCTCCCCACCTCCATGAAATCCTAGGAGCTGTGGAGAAGGGAAATGTAGGAAGAAGAAAAATATTGGAGAAGAAACAGATGGAGCCCAAGGAGAGGTAAATTGGACAAAACTCAAAAGACAAAAGATTGTAGAAAAATAGACAGGAAAAATTTTCACATTGAAGAAGGATATTGATGGCATCCTCCTGAATGCAAGGGAGGATGCCAAAGAGAAGAGGACTATAATGAAAGGTTCCATTAAGGAAAGGCACCTAAAATATATATCATATTGATTATACCAAAGATGAAAAACATGCAGCATCAGAGTACATGATAATTTTTCCCTGGGATCCATAATGTCAATCAATATCAATCTTTTACACAAATGAGTTCATTTGTCATTGATAAGTATGCAACAAATGAAAAACAAGAAAGATACAACCTTCATCCCCACAAGGTATAAATGCTATGTGCTTCTTTAGAAAATGGGAAAACTATATGACTTTTTACTTCGGGGGGCAGGGAAATCATAGAGGCATGAGGGAGAACACAAAAGAACAGATCCTGGTTTTCCACTCATAATCCAACATACATGAAGAACAGTTCTTTTGTTGTTGAGTTTCTTGGTTTACTGTAGAATGGATCTGGTTTTTACAACCCCATGACAGTAGGCAGTGACACTGGGAAAGTCCGGTTGCTACTGATAATTGGCTAGGTCTTATACTTATTTGGCTTTGGTCTATCAAGCTCCAGCCAATTTTGATCCGGAGTATCTATATCTCTGATTGCTCTCTGGATTTCAGAAAGACTAATTCACATGAATATCTAATAATATATATAGTTGCACTGGGGAATATATAACTTACTAGTTGGACACCCGTGCGATGATTGTTTCAAAAAAATTTAAAAAATATATAATATTTCTGTATTTTAAAATATTAGATTTTTCATAATTATTTTACTATTTTTCAGAAATTCTATAATTAAAATATTTCAAATTTTATTTCATCATCGTCAAAAAAATTTATTATAAATGATTATTATTTTTAAAATATCTAAAATATTCAATTAAAATATGTTCTTCACAGAAATGAAGATCTACCATCAAAACATAACGGGGAAGGAAGTCCAACGAAGAAGAGAAAATAAATTTCAAAAAAAATAATGAAAAGAACTAACACCACAAATCTAAGTAAACCAATTTTTTCAGAAAATATACTTTCTATACTACAATGTCAAAACGAAGATATGTTCTTAACAGCAATTCAAAAATATCACATTAGAAAGTAACCCTACATTACATACTTTACACTATAAAACCTAACTCCTAAGATATTATGACATAAATTTATACAATAGAGCTAGTGCACTATATAAAAATGGTGGCCAAGAGAGAAAGTAGAGTTGCTGGGACGCCAAGTGTAGAGGGAGAAGGGGTTTTTAGAATTAGAAAAGGTGACCATCTTTTTTCTCGGAGGGAAGCAGCGAGAAGAGGTGGAGTAATTTAAAAGAAAAGGGAAGGCTCGATTAGTGTTGGGGGAAGAAAAGAATTAAAAAAAAAGAGAGAGGGGGAAAAGTTAATATGTACATTAAAATTTAAGACCATAATAGGATGGATTTTAGTACTAATTACATACTTTTCATGGATTAACCTAAGCTCAACCGATCTTTCAACCAAGAACTCACTTAACTTTATAATAAACATGCTATCCATTTCAAATAATTTATGGGGTACTTTCTGATGTTAGATTCATGCCGAGCATTTGCAAGTGGTTCCAAAAATTCTCATACATAAAAATGCAAGAGAGACTATGATTCCAGAAAAACTCAAAATTAAAAAAGAGAAGTTTTAAAAGTTCTCTTTGCAAGTGATTTTAGGAGCATTCTACCAAATTAAGTTTCTTTATCTGGGTTCCAATCCCCTGTAAAACCAAGCAAAATTCATCCGTAGAAAAAATCAAATTAGTTAACATTCCAAACTGATACATAAACTACGGTAAGCTGAGTTAGATCATGTACGGGAGCTCCACAGTTGTTGCCCCATGCGTCTTTATACACGCAGAGCAGAGAAAGTAAAGAGAGAAAAGGGAGATTGAGAAAGAGAGTGCAGCAGAGATGTGTGCACAAAAGTTGAGAAAGAGAAAGAGAGAGAGAGAGAAGCGGAGATGTGTGCACAAAAGTTACCTCACTGCCCAGTTCTTTGTGCTTTCCATGGGTGACGCCAGCCCCCTGGAAGAGCTACCTGTCACGGACACTGTTGGGGTCGCCCAGCCGATGCCGCGGAAGGCGTGGCGGAGCCCCCTCAGGTGCGCCTTGGCCGAAGAACCACGCTCCTCCTGGATGACACCCTCTCGCGACGGTGCTCACGCCAAGAAGAAGCCTCCGCAGTTGCGCTCCTCAGAGGTCTGCGTCGCCTCATTCCCTCACTCTGTCGTCTTTAGGATTTCTTGACCATAGGGGCCCTTCAACTTCTTTTCCGTCGACGTCGATGTGGTGGCTACTGTTGCCCTTAGGGTGGACATTCCTGGGGACGGTCTCGCAAACCTCGCGTTCCGCCGCTTGCTGGACGGGGTGGGGAAGCCCCCATCAGAGGATGAGGGTTGGGGCTTCTGCCGGCGCCCGGGAGTGGAGGAGCTGCTGCGTTGGCTGCAGGTGCTGCTGTTGGAGGGAGGGATCGGGGAGGAGTTGGTGTTTCCAATGGGCGGGGTGGAAAAGGAGGTGTCTTCTGGGGATTATGGGGCTCCTTCTTAAGGGGGGACCTGAACGCAGCATTGTTGACTGTATATTTTCGTTGTCTAGAGTTCTTTGCACACATCAAAATGCTCACCTTCTCTAAACTGTCTCACAAATTTAAAATAGCAAAGATGAACTAGCAAAGTGGTAAGAACAAGTCATTTCCACATAGAGACTTGAGTAAAGTTTGACTTAAGAAAATGCTTTTTTGAAACAACTCTAACTAACACTTTTTCACCAAAATAACATTGTATTAGAATCAATTCTATAAACAACTCTAATCAAATCTCTCACAACTCGACAGATCAAACATAATGAAAGAACAAACAGAATTGAAATTAAAAGAAAATTGGTATCACTGTACCCTCACAATTGAGGGATCAAACAAATAGACAGAAATCTGAATTAAAAATTCTCAAATGATTGGATGAACAGATCGAATAGAAGCTAAACAAAGAACACTTTCACCTCTCCAATTGCTTAATCCATAACTGAAAATTACACACATATGCAACCTCTAATTCTGCAACAAATTGGAACTCAAAAGAGATAAGAAAAATGGCAGAACAAGAATCTCAACAGAAAATTACCGAACTAATGTACCCCAAGCTCAGGGGATGTACAATCAACAATACCATCTCTCCACAAACATCAGCCAACTATCCTCACAGCTCAAGAATTGAACAGAAAATTCAGAAACAAGATTTATTGTTGCTAAATCAGAATCACAATTTTATTACAACTCAAAGATCAGAATGAGACAGTGAAAATGAACTCAACCATAAATTTAAACTGAGAACAACATGAACTATAAGAATGTCAGATTACTATACCCTCACAGCTCGAGGGATGAACAGAAAATTCAGAACAAAAATTTACTGTTGCTAAAGCAATGTCCCTAATGCTACCACTGCAGAATAGGGATAAGGACAACAACAAAAATAGCACTAAGAAGCTCCGAAATTCCTCATGAATTCAAATCTATCCCCCTACTGCAACAGGAACCTGAACTCATGAACTCTTCCATGAATCTGGACTCGGTAGATCTTCAGAAGCCTTCCCAGACACCGGCCAGCCCCAGAACGAGCCAAGAAATGGGGTGTTCTTGGTCTCCCTGTGCCTTCTCTGCAGCGCACACCTCCGGGACTCTTCAGACGCATGAGACAGGAAGAAGCCCTCCATCTCTGGAAGCTCGGGACGCCGTCCTCACTGAAGAAAGCAGTCGAACTAATTTCCCAACACAGAAGAAAAGAAAAAACTCCACTGGATCGATCTCCTCCATGGTTTGGCGGATCGAATCGGATCGGCCCGATTCTCCCGAATCGGGGCGAATCATGGAAAACCCGATTCTCAATTCCATCGATTCGGTTCGATTCGCCTCATATATATAATATTATTATATCATGGGTATAATATATATTATACATTATAAATATCATATATATGATATATTATATATATTATACATTATAAATATCATATATATGATATATTATATATATTATACATTATACCCATGAGAATCGATTCGATTCGGATCGATTCGGGTCGATTCGGGGGGAATCGAATCAGATCAAGAAAAATCCGATTCGCCTCCCGATTTCGATCCGGCAAACCTTGATCTCCTCTAAACACAGAAGAAAATGGAAATTAAATGCCTCTCCCAGCAACCGAAAAGAAGAAAAACACAGAAAAAATGGAAGAAGAAACGCTTCTAGGTCGCCCTCCCCAGATGCTTACAGAAGAGAAGGAGAAAAACCCAGAAGAAAGGAAAAAAAAATGAACTCCTCTGAACAACCTCTCCCCGCCCAACTCACAACAACCTACAGAAGAGAGGAAGAAAAACTCGATCCCCCTCACAGCAGCCGAACCCCTTACAGACGAATCCCCTCTCTCCCAGCCCAACCATACACAGAAAAAAATAAGAAAAAATGCAGTCCCCATCCCAGCAGCAGAACCCCCGGAAGAGAGGAAGAAAACCCAAAAAAAAAGGAAAAACCCGAACTCCCCCCTCCTGAGGACCTTGGGGTCCTTATATCGACGCCAGGATCCACAAGCAGTCGCCTCTTCCCAGCTCCGCACGAGCTCCTCACGTGAGCTCCATTTCCCGCGCACCCCAGTTCCGGCCGCCCTAGATCCGCACGGCTTCTGCACGAACCAGCCTCATCTGGCCCAAATCGCCAGCCGCACGCTGCGCCATCATCGTGCTTGAGCTCCTCACGCACAGGAGCTGGTCTGTACACCCGGGCTTCATTGTGCCAGATCTGCCGCGCCAGCTCCGCACGCCAGCTTCTCACACATCGCCAGATCGCACACCCGAGCTCCTCACGCCCGAGCTGCTTCACACCTTGCCACCGCCTCCAGCTGCTTCGTACGCATCTGCTCCACACGCCCCAGATCCGCACCGCCTAAGCTTCTCCCTGCTTCCAACACGAACCAGCTTCGCATGCCCTCCACAGCTTTTCCCCTGGACTCTCCTTGCTTCCTGATGGGAAGGAAGAAAGGGTTTTAGTGGTGTGCGTGGGTTCTGGCTAGATGTGATAAAGGGTAGTGGCGCAATGCGCCGGTAATGATAAAAAGAAGTGCTGGCGCAATGGACTTATGAGGGGGTATGTGGTATGATGGGATTAGGTGGGGTTTATTTATTTAACTAAAATTTATTTAAAATCTGATTTACTTACAAACTAATATTTAGAAGATGTTTACAAAAATATAAAAGTAATAATAGGACCAAAAATTATTTACATACAGTGTACCTGCAAAAAGAGAAAACACTTTTATTAGTAAAACTATTCAAAATGCATTGACTTTATTAAATGAAAATCTAACTATGTGTTCTACCCAAAAATTTAACTAATATGTTCAAAAATTTATACATGAATAGAATAAAAATTAAAATCAAAATGCACGTTATTTATAGACAAATGATGTCTAAAATTAACTAAATGTATGAAATTTAACACAAAAAAATTTGCAATTATCACTCCCCCCTACTTGAACATTGCTAGTCCTTTAGCGATAAAAATCACTCCAAATGTAAGATTAGAAGATGTTGTGTCTCATTCTAAATAGCCATCATGTAAAAGATTAATGTGGAGATATGTCTTTCCTAATTGTAAGGGCTTATGGCAAGAAATTAGTGCACAAATGATAGCTCACTTAAGAGTTCACATCAGCCCTTTTGGAGCTTCTCTGTCTCAGCTAGTATTTGAGATTAGATTAATTCGAGGGAGAAGAAAAAAAATTGTGGAATAAGATCATTGCTCAGTCAGATTGGGTTGTTCTCTTAGTTCCATTCTGCCCAACTTCTTTGAGGATTATTTCTCTGAGCTGAAGACTTTGCCCCTTTACTTTTCAAGAGTAGCAAGTCCGCAGCATTGTTTTCTCCCTTTACTTTTCTTTGAGAATTTTTTTCTTTCTTTTTCATCCATAATGCTGCACAACCCATCACTTTTCAAGAGTAGCAAGTCCGCAGCATTGTTGACTGTGCACTTTCGTTGTCTAAAGTCCCTTGCACAAATCAAGATGCTCACCTTCTTTAAACTGTCTCACAGATTTAAAATCACAAAAATGAACTAATAAAGTGGTGAGAACATGTCATATCCACAGAGAGGCTGAATAAAGTTTGACTTAAGGAACTATATTTTGGAACACTCTATCGACACTTTTCACCACAGAGAGGCTGAATAATGCATTAAAAGTAATTCTGTAATCAGCACCAATCAAATCCCTCACCACTCGACACGTCAACATAATGAAAGAACAAGTAGAATGGAGAATAAAAGAAAATTGGTATCACTGTACCCTCACAACTGAGGGATTAAACAAGTAGACAACAATCTGAACTAGAAACACACGGATGCACCTCTAATTCTGAAATGATTCGGAACTCAAGAAGATAAAAAGATGACAGAACAAAAATTCTCAAAAGTAAATTATCAAATCAATTTACCCCTATAGCTCAGGGGATGAATAATCAACAATAGTAGCTCACCACAAACACCGAATCACTGCCCTCATAGCTCAAGAATTGGACAGAAAATAAGAACAAGAAATTATTGTTGCTAAATTGGAATCCACATGCTATTACTGAAGAACAAGAATTAGAACAAAATTAATGACTCGAAAAAGATTAGAAAAACTCCAAAATCTTCATGAATCTGATCTATCCTCTGCTACAACAGGAACATGGAATTCACAAATTCAACTCTGGATCTGAACTCCCCAGAAGCTCTCTGGACGCCGGACAACCCCAGAACAAGGCAACAAATGAGATCTTCTGGGTTGCCCTACGCTGTCTCTGTAGCACACACCTCCGGGATCCCTCTGACGCTCCAGATGACACTAATCTCTCTAACGCCCTAATTGTCCTCACTATTCCTCTCACAGAAGAAAAGGAGAAAGCAGCCGAACTCCTCTCCTAACCCCCTGATCTCACAGAAGAAAAGACATAAAAATCTCCTCCCAACAGCTTATAGAAGAGTGCAAGAAACAATCGACCTCTGGAACACAGTTGAAATGGAAAATAAATTGCCCCTGGATCGTCCTCCCAGCAACTGAAGAAATGAAAAATAATATGTCTACCTCCAGCAGCCCTTCAACCGGAAGAGAGGAAGAAACCCCAAAAATTACAGTCGCTCACGGTCGCCTCCCCTGTAGCCGAATTCCTCCCAAATGCTGAACAACTAGAAGAAAGAAGAAGGGAGCACTCGGTCCCCCTCACAGCTGCAGAACGGAAGAAAACACAAAAGAAAATGGAAAATAAATGCATTGGATCGGTCCCTCACAGTAGCTACAAAGAGAAGAAGAAAAATTCAAAAATAAAATAAAATTGCAGTCGCCCTCCCCTACAGCCGAACCATCTCAAATGCTGAACAACCTTGCTTCTGACGACCTTGGGGTCCTTAAATAGGTTCCATCGAACCTTCCAGGCGCTAGGATCCTCACCACAGTTGCTCACGCACGGCAACCTCTGCACAGCTGGGCGCCTCCAGCCTCTGCGTCGCACCCAGCTCTGCATCGCGCCCAGCTCCGCACTAGATCCGTACGCTCCGCCTCCCTCTCCATCCGCGCACGCTCACTAG
Source organism: Colocasia esculenta (assembly GCA_014218235.1). Lineage (NCBI taxonomy): Eukaryota > Viridiplantae > Streptophyta > Magnoliopsida > Alismatales > Araceae > Colocasia > Colocasia esculenta. The sequence goes on along the minus strand of CM024759.1, from coordinate 2,591,096 downwards.
CTCCGCACGCCCGGCCTCACACATCTGAGCTCGCCACGCAACAGCTCCCCTGCGCACACGCCCGGCCTCACACATCTGAGCTCGCCACGCAACAGCTCCCTTGCGCACGGCTCCTCTTCTGGCCTCCGCACCAGCTTCACACGCCCAGGCCGCGCACAGCAGCCTCCTCTGCGCACAGCAGCCCCGCTTCGCACGGCCAGCCCCCAGAACCGCAATGCCTTTGCATCGCTGTGCACAACTTTTCCCCTGGCGCCCGAGCTCCGCACGACCTAGCTCCCAGCTCCTGCTTCGCACGCCGGCAGCTCCTCACATGCTTTCCCTGGCCTGCATCGCCCTAGTGGGGAAGAAAAGGGTTGTGGCGGTTTAAAATACCAACAACGGAGAAAAGTTGATGGTTGACGCAATGGAATGAGAAAGGGGTATGGCATGATGGGATTGGGTGGGGTATTTCTAAATAACTAAAAGCTGTTAAAAATTTATTTATGTACAAACTCATACTTACCTACTACTAAAAGATATTTACAAAAATATTATTGCGACAAGAAGTATTTATATACAATATTTATTTACAAAGATCTTTTATTTCCCAAAGTGTACCTGTGACAAGAAAATGAACATGATTAGTCAATATGAAAAATCAGTGACTTATTAAATGAAAATCTATTATGTGTATTCTAACCCAATGTCAACTAATATATTCAAAAACCTATTCATAGATGAAATGAAAATTATAATCAAAATGCACATTATTTATGGACAAAGAATGTCTAAAATCAATTATATGTATGAAATTTAACATGAAAAATTTTACGGTTATCAGGACCATGAACACAACAGAAACGACATCAGTTGAAGAAGAGAGAGAGAGAGAGAGAGAGAGAGAGAATATGAACAGTCAACGAATAGAGAGAGAGGAATCTGAATAGTTACATGCACGGAGCCAAAGAGAGGACAAAGTAGAAACAATTTGAAATAGGAGACTTCTCTGTTTGCCGCGTGTTCAAAAAATAGACTTGGCGGGAAACAGGGAACTCTGTTTTAGTAATATAGTATAGATATTTATGTATATATAAAGTATAGTATGCTATAGATGAGGTTTACAAATATACCCTTAAGTGAGAACTGAAATAAATAGCAAGCCTTTTCCTGGACATTACTTCATGTATCTTAAAATCCTGTCAACAACCTTCGTATGGATAGTTTTAGGAGCTTGCATTTACTGGCTCACCGCAGTAACAACATAGGTAATATTAGGCTTAGTCAGAGACAAAGATAGCAATTTTCTAATCAACCTTTGATAAGTCCCTTTTTCCTGACTTCTAAGGTCCTCTCCACAAGGATCAGTGAGATCATGATTCACCTCCAAAAGGAGTAGAAGTTGGCTAAGAGCCCAACTTTCCAATCTCCTTGAGTAAATCTTGTACATACTTCCTCTGACATTTACAAATTCCTTCTTAAGATCGAGCAACTTCAATGCTAAGGAAGTATCTCAATAGTCCAAGGCCTTTAATCTCAAATTCTGATACTAGCGTGGAGAGCTTCAGCCTCATCATCACCTGTAACTATCATATCATCAACATCAACCAATAGGATAGTGATTCGACCTTCTTTTCTTTTCACAGAAAGAGTATGATCGGCATTCCGTTGTTGAAAACCAAAGTGCATCATGGCTTTACAAAGCCTATCAAACCATGTTCTGAGAGACTGCTTCAGTCCATACGAGAAGAAAGAGTATGATCAGCATTCCCTTGCTGGAAACCAAAGTGTATCATGGCTTTACAAAGCCTATCAAACCATGTTCTGAGAGACTGTTTCAGTCCATACGAGGCTTTCCTTACCCTGCAGACTTTCCCCTTTGCTTCAACACCGGGAGGAGGTAGCATGTAGACTTCTTCATAAAGGTCGCTATTCAAGACGGCATTTTTAACATCGACCTGACATGAAGGGCAATCAAACTGAGCAGCAAGGGAAAGAATCACCTTTACAGATTTCAACTCTGTAACTGGACTAACTCTGTAACTGGAGCAAAAGTCTCCATGTAGTCCACCCCATATGATTAAGTGAATCTTTTGGCAACAAGTCTAGTTTTATATCTAACCACTTCACCATCTTAATTATACTTGAGAGTATATATCCATTTAGAACCAACCAAGTTCTTCCCTTCTGGAGGATCAACTAGTTCCCATCTTCCATTCGTGTTAGGAGCCTGCATCTCTTCATTCATAGATTCTAGCCGCTTTAAATCTCTCGCAGCTTCATGATAAGAGGACGATATAACACTGTTGGATAATTGTGAAACAAAGGCATGATATGATGGAGACAAGTGGGAATAAGAGATGTGATTTGCGCTAGGGTGTTGAGTATAAGTCTTGACACCCTTCCTAACAGTAATAGGAAGATTCATCTCATCAGCATTGGAGGGTGCTGTTGGTTCAACAAAAGGGGCTGAATTCTCTACGGAATCAAGAGGCATCGCATCCGACACAGCCAGCTGATCAGTAGTAGGTCCTTGCTTATTTTTCTGTCCCCTGTAGGTAATGATTTCCGTGGAAGGCTGTGAGCCCTACGTTGGAGTTCTTTCTTCCATGGCATCCAGTGGAGCAAGAGATGGGACAATAACATATATGCCATGAGGTATACAAGAAGAAGAAGAAAAACTAATATTCTTCCCCTGAGGACAAGGCCAAGGAGAATAATAGGACTCAGACTAAAAAAATGTAACATCCTTCAAGACATGTCTTTTATGAGTGAGAGGGTCAAAACACGTGTACCCTTTCTGGTAGGTGGAGTATCCGAGAAAAAATCCATGTTTAGAGCGAGGATCAAGTTTGGAAGAATTTGGGCCAAGAACATGAATAAATCAAAGAGATCTAAACACCAACGGTGCAAGAAAAATCAATGGGGTATTTGGACAAAGGTGTAAGGAAACGCACAGAGCGCAGCGGAAACGCGATTTCCACAGATAGATATCGTTGCCGGTGGTCGGATCGAACTAAAAACGTGAACCCGCGCACAGGAAGATCCGATCTTTACCTTTGCGGGGTTGCGAAACTCCCGAATCCGGGGAGGAAGTGGCGCTGGAGGCCCTGGTGCTTCAAGCCGTTCAAGTGTCCGGCCTCTAGACGTATCCACGCGAGCTCCGGACGCAGACGGGATCTCCTCGGTCTCCACGCGTCTCCCGGATCTCAACTCCACCATGTGCTAGAGAGAGAGGAGAGAGAAGAGGTGGGGGCGCCCTGGAGAGAGAGAGGAGTGGGGCGGCCAGGGAGAGAGCCTGGAGCTTGGCCCAGGGTTTGACTCTCTGCTAATACTTATAGACACTGCGGTTTTTCACAAAAACCCAGTTATTGTCTATAACGACCATCCTGCCCAATCTGCTCGGAACTCTATTGCGTGTGACCCTCTAAGCCCAAGTGCTAGTCCAGTTTTCTGCCCATTAAGCCCAATAACTCTTTATTGACTTATTGCAATTAATTAATATCTCATATTAATTAATTACACAATCAATTATCGTCTCACGATAATTGATCGGGCTTCCAATCAAGTTGGGTGCCAAGCAACACCACTTGATCCTTGAAAGCATCAGGGTTCAGCAACCCAATCAAGGAACCTTTTTCCGTCATCAGTTACCACGTGACTATAATCCTTCGCTCGCACAATGCTCCCGAGTGCACTTAGGGTATGGTCAACTGTCAAACCCTAATATGTGCACTCAACTGGTTTAGATGCCGCATAACAATATCAGAAAACTCCTTTTCTGATAAGTAGTCATGCCCTGGCCAGGGACTATCAGGCATCTTTCCTTAGAGCATTCACTCTCTTATTACCGAGAGTGAGCGATCCCATGTTGACCACACAATCACCTTCGAAGGTATTCCGCTAGATCCGAACACTTAACTGATTAAGACCTCATGGTTAGAGATCTATAAGTCAAGGTCAAAACCTAGAGGTCCACCAACAAGGTGTCCTTGGTGTCTCAGGTCTAAGGACCAATCACGCCACTGTGACAATGAATCTAGCTGGTTGACAGTTAGGTAACATTACCATCCAGCGATTCATAACGGATCAGTTCAGTGAACTCATTCCCCAATGAGCACCTACAGATTCACCTTAGTGTCTCCACACAAGTGACTATGAGATCAGTCACCCTCATCATATGAGCAGGTGCAACCTGTACTAGTCTAACCGGATATCCGATGTCCTTTTCGAATATCCTCCGACTAGGAACAATTAAGAATATACGTTTAAAGGATATTAATCTCATTGTTATGATCTCATCATAATTAATATCCATTGCGTATATTCATGGACTTCATAATGAAACGGTAAACGAATTACACATAATGAATATAAAAGCCTTATTATTATTATCAAAGAACAAGATTGTATAAGTTATGATTGGCTTGAGGACACCCATAACTAACAAAAGGATAGTAAGAATACACATGTACTCGAGGCTCTTGGATGGCATCCGATTTATGATGTAGGCTTCCTCCTCGACTGGCCTTTTGGCAACAACATTACAATGGCCAGAGGGCTTCTTTTCACCCTGTTTGAAATTTTCTGGTTTCTTCTTTAGATATTTCTCCCATGAGAAATCTGAATCATGATTAGTTCTGTTGCAATGCTGACAGAATTTATCACATGTCACTCTAGTCCCTGTAGGCTTGGACTTATTTCCATTGCTTACAAGAGCGGAAGCCTCTCCAATAGGATTTCTGACGGCAGTAGTGTTCTCGCTACTTATAGTCTTTCTCCTTCCTTCCTTACAGCAGTAGTGTTCTCGCTACTTATAGTCTTTCTCCTTCCTTCCTTACTCAGAATTTTATAGTAAAGTTGTTCCAGACAGGGGGTAGGATCAAGACTAAGAATCTGTCCTGCAAGACTCTCAAACTATCCATGCAGTCCGTCCAGGAATTTAACAAATCTGTCCTCCAGAAGTTTCTGATACCTTTGTTGATCATCAATAGAGGTCCAATTTTCCATCCTGTAGTAGTCAAATTCATCCCACTGTCCTTTTAGGACAACAAAATAATTTATGACTGACATGAAGCGCTGTTCTAGTTTGAAGATTTGACTACCTAACTGGCAGGTGTGTAGCATGTCATGCTTGTGCCCATACATTTGCTCCAGTGTCTTCCACATGTCAAAGGTTGTCTTTTGATGAAGAATGATCTGTTTGATGCCAGGACTATCAGAGTTGAGTATCCAGATCATCAACTAGATATTATCACTCCTCCAAGTATAAAAAGGCTTTTTTCATCTGGCTTCAATTTGGCACCATGGGGAACATCAAGTTTATCATGTCCTCCTACATAAAGTTCAACAACAACTACCCAAGAGGCATAATTGTTTTAGTGAACTTCTTTGAGGTGATCTGAAGATTAAATTAGATCATCATAGTGAACAAAGGTTGAATTTGCCCAGAAGAAGCAATGGGGTCTTCAGAAACCCCAGAAGTTGCTCCTGAGTTGTCTTGCCAAAACAAATCCTAGTGACCTGAAGCTGAGGCAGCACGACAGTGGCAGGATGCCTTGCAACAACCTCCAAGAGATTGTTGCCCTAGAACGAGCAAGGGAGAAGCCATCAACTAGGCCCAATTGCCCAAACAATGTGTCGGTGCCCTTAAACAAGTTCAAACAGAGGATTCGACCCCTTGAGAGAAACAGAGCCTGATGCCCTTCACCATACAAGGCGCAATAGAAAGGAAGAATTTGGACATCCCAAACGGGGGTGCAACTATCCAAATAAGAGGAGAAAGCTGTCGGGTGCATTAAAAAGGGGTGAGCAGCATGCCCGATCTCTCTGGGCACTATTGGGAGAGATGCCAATCCACCAAGAGAGAGAAAGGGATGGGATGCACCCTTCTGTGGAGAAGGAAGAGCATCTACCGCCGGAGAACACTAGCTTAAGAGGCTTCTAGAAGCCCTAAGATGCGCTCTCCCTGTTATAATATTGTAACGACTCAGGATCTGAGATACCAGACTCCCTCCAGTATGCCCGAACTCTGAACCGCTACCCACGAGCCGAAGCTCGGAAGGGTTAGAGGTAAATATATGAGGAAGTATGTAAGAGAACTGAATCACAATGGAGAACACCATTCCATTATATAAACATATGAGATGTACAGCTCAGAGTAAGTACAACATAAAGAAAGTACAACAAAACGTACTCAGAGAACTGACTTGGCAACTAGGTAGGACCACTGGAGCGACTTTGCACCTCTGCGCTCTAAACTAACGGAGCCTTACCTGAAAGGGGAAGGGAGTGAGCCTCAACTCAAGGCCCATTGGGGGCACTAAGCCCACAGGCTAAAATAGTATGAAAGTAACAAGTGTAGGAAAGAAAGTGCGACAAGTAAACACTGCACAAGTAAAAGTTGAAAACACGGCTAAACCATGCATTAGTAAGTGTACCACGACGACTGCCTCAACACTAGAAGCATTGATCACACAAGCACCACACAGGCACAAGTACGCCACACAAAATAGGACTAGCTAGGGTCTATGGCTTGGCACCTCGACACCATAGAGTCCGCAGGCCTTAGCCATGTGTGCACACTGCACACTCAGATGCTCTCCTTCATGTCTAGTCCATGGCCAGTTTTCTCCTACGTTGGACTTTAACGGATGGAGAAGGGGCCCCACGGAAATCGGCTCAAAACCACTATAAGGGACATGCACTGGACGGAGACCCTCTCAACACCCAGGCTCACTGGCGGACTAATTCAACATCAATCGTCCAGGCGGAGCCCAACTTAACACCTGGGTAACAACACAAACACAATAACAAAATAGAAACCATGCAAACAGAGACGCTCTTAACACCCGGAAACAGAACAGACACTACACCGTCGACACCCAACAGGTAATAATGCAAAGGAAACACGAGGAGACCTCTGTCTCATGTAGAGTAGGTGGCAGCATCGACCGCTGTTGACACGGGATGGAGATAGGGTTCGGTGAACCACGCACTGTATCATCGGCGCGGGAACACCGAACCATTTGATTTTGGTTTATTATTATTTTTTTATTTGGTGGAGGTTTATGCATATTCATTTCACATGCTTTGAATTTTGCGGGGCGTGCCAGTTTGTCTAATAGACAGAAAAGAATCCGCGCAATGCGGAAGAGAAATATTGGGTGTCCATGAAATGGACGGGGGTGTCCGTGTGACGGACGACTGGGTTGTCCATGAAATGGACGGGGATGCCCGTGTGACGGGCGACTAGGGTGCGCCGTTTTTTATCTGAACTCCTTGAGTCCCGTATCTATACTCATCAGATGATTGGAGTAACATGTGCTGGACCTCTGTCTCCATCGATCGAAATCGATGTTACATTTACATCGAGTTAAGACTCTTGATGTTATTTAACATCAGTTTTAACCCGAATACCATTCATAGCAAAAAGGGATGAGAGAATACACATTTTTTTTAGAAAATCCTGGGCATGATGCATCATTTTCTTTTGGTTATTTTTGAAATACTTTTTGGTTTGAGTGTTTCATTTTGAAAAGACTGCCCTTTGTGGAGCTCGAGATATGACTTTTAAGAAGGGAACGGGTATATTTCCGTGAACCCATTTGGGGTCTCCCTCCTCTCTTTTTTTTTTGAGAAAGATGTTGTTTGAAGGTTTTATTTTGGAAAGCGTGAGGATTATTATTGCAGACGGGCATATACCCGTTCATTTGATTCTGAACTTGAGGGAAGTCGTGATTAGAAGTAGCATTTAGAAGAGTTGCTACATCAATCCCTTTTTCTTTTATGACATGATATTCTTTTACAACATCCTTCTTTTTAAAAGAAGTCCGAATTGAGGCAGAATTTCATTTCTCCTTGTTCATCGTTTCATTCATTCATCATTCATCATTTTTTTTTTACTTGTATGAGTATGATTTTTGGAGAACGTATGCACATATCTCCATGGACGTTCTTGTCAATTTGAAGTTCCTTTCTGGAAACTGTCCATACGAACACAGTTCTTGTGAGTATGCATTCATGCTGCTCTTGGGAGTATCTGAGCACAGTTCGGGTCCTATCACAGTTCGGGTCCTGTCCTCTTTTTCTTTGGATGTGTGTATATTATCACAATTTTCATAAATTTATTTTGGCAGAGTTTCCGCTTATGCGGAATGCCCTCACGAGATATATGCATATGAACATGTACTTATATCCATGTGTCCCCGGAGAACTTTTATCCGGAGGGATTTTGCCCTTAAAAAAGTATGTGTGTATAATCATAAATTTGCAGTTTACGCATATTTTCTCACCGGTATTCCCTTTTGAGTGGAATGTCCGGTAAAAGGTACCATCTGCATATGCAGAATCCCTTTTGAGAGGTATACGCATATAATTGCGAATTTTATGATTATATAAACACGTCCGTAGTCGGAGACTCCATTTGGGCAGAGTTTCCTCTTGGAAACACATGTATATGAATACAAAGTTTGTGATTATATTGATATGTTTTTAGAGGGAAAACTCTGACATAGGCAGGGTTTCCTTCCAAGAAACATATGTGTATAGGCACAAATTTGAGTTTTATAAATATGTTCTTAGACGGAATCTCCACTTGGGCAGAGTTTCCTCTAGGAAACATGCATATAAAAATACAAATTTGTGAATATACAAACATGTTCTCGGGCAGAATCTCCACTTGGGTAGAATCTCCTCTAAGAAACATATAAATATACACACAGATTTGAACTTTATAGATATGTTCTTAGGCGGAATCTCCACTTGGGCAGAGTTTCCCCTAGGAAACATATATATAAAAATACGAATCTGTGAATATATGAATACGTTCTCGAGCAGAATCTCCACTTGGGCAGAGTCTCCTCTAAGAAACATATGCATATAGCACAAACACACCATCCCGGAGAGTTTAAAACTCGATGGGAGGTGGCATAAATAACAAAGGTATCTAAAATACCATATGTCCGAAACGGACGGTATTTAGAACCTATAGCCCGTGAGGGCCAGTGCCGCTATTGCGGACTTTTAGCCGATGAAGTTTGCCGATGCCGTACCTTGGCTCACAAAGAAACGAGATTGAAAATGGATTTGGAAATTTCTATTTCCTTCAACTTTGAAAGAGGAGGGCTAAAGGCCGGGGGCTTTTACATGGAGAATGGGGGATCCGGGAGAATGGAAGCCGGGAGCCGAGGGTTTCCAAGCCGGGGTCGGAGGCGAGGAGCCGGAGAGGAGACTCTTCATGGGGGATGGGGGTGCCTTTTATAGGGGAAGGCCCCCCCTTACATTGCATGGGTGGGGGAGTTTAAACCGATGAGAGTTCCATCGGTTAGAGGGAAAATTCCCTCTAACCGATGAGACTCTCATCGGTTAAAGAAAAAAAACTCTCTAACCGATGAGACTCCCATCGGTTAGAGGGTTAAAGGCCCTCTAACCGATGGGGGTTCCATCGGTTAGGCCCTTTTTTTATTTTCTGTTTTTTCTATTTTCTATTATATTTTTTTTGTTTTTCCTGTTTTCTGTCTTTCTGTGTTTTTTTTTTTCTGTTTTCTTTATTTTTCTGTTTTCTGTTTTTTTTTGTTTTATGTTTTTTTTTGAAAGGGGGGACCCCTTAACCGATGGGGGTTCCATCGGTTTAGGGGGGAATCCCCCTAACCGATGGAACCTCCATCGGTTAGAGGGGAAAACTCCCCTAACCGATGGAGGTTCCATCGGTTTAGGGGGGAATCCCCCTAGCCGATGGAACATCTTAGGGGAGAATTCCCCTAAACCGATGGAGCTTCCATCGGTTAGAGGGGGATTCCCCTCTAACCGATGGAAGTACCATCGGTTAAGGGGGAAAACCCCCCTTAACCGATGGAGCTACCATCGGTTAGGGGGAAAAAACCCCCTAACCGATGGTATTCACATCGGTTTAGGGGAGGGGCTTAAAAAGTCTATAAATAGACCACCCTCCCCTTCATTTGAAGGGGTCTTGTCCTTTGGAGAAGCCCGTGCCATTCCGTCGTGCCATTCCGTACATTTTGTCGGAAGTTCTGCCGTCCCGGACGGAGAATCAATTGCAAGTCTTTGGAGCCTTCGTGGCGGACTTGTTCTTGTACTTATCTTGGTCTTGTAGACCTTGTAATGCCGGAATTCTTCCGTGCCGTATTTTTATCCGGAGATTTATTCTCCTCGGCATCTCCCACTTGCTTGGGGTGCTTGACAATACTTGAGAGCTTGAATGCTCGGATCAAGTTATGACTTTAAGTAACCTTGGGGTCACCCTAATCATAACTGCTTTGACCTCTTAATCAAGCCGTTAAACCGGTTAGGTGGGATTTTAACCGGTTAGGTGTGGTCAACATTTTACCGGTAGTTGCCAACTCCCGGTTAAGTAGCCATCTTCTTTTCACAGGCTAGCTAACTGAGTAGTTGCCCACAGGTGAATGTCACCTACTTAACTTGTCGGACCACTATATAAGGGAGTATTGATGCTTCCCTTAACAAGCATCCAACACATCCATGACATTCATATTTGCTTTTTTTTGTTCCAACAAATGCCCCCCACGGGGTACGTGTCGGAGTTGGAGTGACGGCACGTAGCCCGTGCGAACCCATATAGCAGTCTTCTTCATATCCCGGGCTAGCCAATTTCCGACTTTGTTCTGTTGCCAGGTTAATGCCTTTATTCTTCCTCCTCTCCTTTGGGGGGAAGAGATGACATATGTCCCATAGCACAACAGTCTGTCTTGTATCTTGGACTGTCCTTCCTTTGTTGATTTCTGATTTCTTCAATATTTTCTGTTCTCATTTTCTCTTCCCCTTTCATGTATCTTTTTTCAGATTTTCAAAATGCCTCGGGGAGGAGGATATTTGAGCCGTGGTGACTACGCCCAGCGGACTCGGGACAAGGTGATCCTTCTTGACGATGTGATGCCGAGATTTGGAGCACCTCGTACTTCAAGCCGCAACTTGAATAGCGGAAATGATATTGTAGCAGAAGTAAATTCCGGCGGTCTTGCTATCAACGGCGGGGTGGATGTGTCCCGCATTAGCCGCCGGAATGGAGTTTATTATTACTCGCGGGAGGAGGACTACCCGGAGTATCTCCCATCAGATCCAGAGCTATTCACCTTTATTCAGAATTTTATCCCTTCACACATGACCGCAGGTGATCTTTTCTTGAGTGTAGAAAGGCGGTATTTAGAATCGGCCATTTTAAAGTCCCGGGATAGTCTTCTCGGTACCTGCGCCTTTTCATATCCCAGCTTCCCTTTGGGGTTTGCTGTTCAGCACCGACTCCCCCGGGCTGTTGATCTGGGTTCATTTAGTCATGATCTGGAGAGTTATACCCGGTCAAGGAAAATTTCTCCAGCAGTTTGGAACTTGATGAATCGTCACCAAGCGAGGCCGGAGACTAATGGCCTACAATTACTGCCTTGTAACACCAGGTATGTGTCTGGAGATTATGACAATCGGTGCTTACTGAACCGAATTGTCGATCTGACTAGTCCCAGTTGGTATGGGAACTGGTCAGTTTTATCTTCTCACATTTTTCACTTTGGTGCCACTGAATGGTTGATGGGGGTCCTCCACCATTACGGGGAGATCTTGAACTCAGCGGGTATTTATGAGGCCGTTGGGACGGCGTTGTATAATTACCCATGCCATACTGGGCTTCTTCAGGCATTAGTGGAGAGATTCAATCCCCGATGGAACACCTTTGGGACGGCTGAAGGTGAAACTTCCATTGATTTATGGAGCTTCCACCGGATCTCCGGGTTGCCAATATCTGGGTATTTTTATGAAGAAATTGTTCTGGATGATTTGCACACCTATCGCAGTAATGGCGCTGGTGAATATATTCTTCCATACAGCCTCCGCTTTCTGACAAAGGTATGGAGAGACTTGGTCCTAGTTGAGAGGACGGAGGATCCGGAGTCCACTGTGGCGAACCCCAGGGTAAGTCAGAATGCTTGGCTTCGTTATTTCTATAACGGGCCATTTTGCTTTTTTGACAACTTTGCGACGGAAGGCCGCCGCCTGGAGGAGTATAACCAGCTCAGTGTAGGGAAGCCCCATCATGGGAGATTCATCTTTGCCCCTGAGAATAAAGGGTGGAATCCTCGCCGGTTACCAGATCGCACCTATTTGGCTGCGTATCTAGTGTATTGGCTATCTTCCTTTGTTGTTCCTCATGGTGAGGAGGAGCAAATCCGGCCGGGTTTGATTTATCCCGCCTGTCTTTTGGCGGAAGGTATGAAGCTCGCCATAGCCCCTGCTGCCCTTGCCAATATCTTTCATGGGTTGGGCTCATTAAGTTCACATCTGAATCCCCGGGATAGGAAAACATTACTCCCTACTCATTACTTGAGCGCCTGGGCAGGCCTTCTGCTGCCTGGGCTTTGTCAAACTGTTGATTTGCCCCGGCCGATGGCTCCTTTAATTTTACTATTTAGAAATAGACCCTGTGAAGATTTAATATCTCAGCTGACAGGAGCTCGCCATAGTTTGTCCTTTCTTCCAAACGGCGAGCAATTTCTCCTCCAATTTGGTGCTATATCCCGGGGAATCCGACCTTATAGTGTCCGCACATCTGGCGAGATCACCTACCATCTGCCTCATAGTGGGGGTTCTGGTGTGTTCTTGTATAAAGACTGGTTACTTTGCATCCGGCCAAGTGTACTGGTATGTCGCCGAGGATCCAGCCTTATATTGGAGCCTTATTATCCTTCAAGATTTGCCAGGAACTTTGGATATGACCAATCAGTTCCGCCAAATGCAGAATTTCCATTGGAAGTTCGCCTACACCGTGATCATTGTCTTCACATGAATGCGGCGAGTTGGTGGAACTATTTTTGCCGGGAAGAGGTGAATTCGGCATGTATTCTCCCGGCCCTTGAGGCAACTGGGCGTATAGATCTTTTCTACGCCCGATGGTGGTTTGACAGAAGCAAGATTTTCCGGCTTGCCCCCAGGAAATTGAAGCAATTTGAAGAGACTCGTTTAAAGGAAAAGGGTCTCCCTTTGGTCTTGATGAACTTGGAATTCCTCAAAGCCCACTTCAAAGGAATAATGCGCTCGTATCTCAAGCGCTATAATTCCAAGACGTCCAGAAAGGGGAAGCCTGATTCTGGTAAACAATATTATTATGGGGAGATGCTGCCTTTGGATCCCATTGAGCTTTTTGACAGGAAGGCCACAGACATTCATGGTGATCTTCCGGAGTATGATTGGTGGAGCCACCTATTACTTGATCTTGGGCATTCTGCCAATGTTGCCTTATCGACCAAGCTTCCGCCCGAGTGTATCAACGATCCGGGCTGGGTGCGCTGGGAGAAGCACCTTATAATCGCCATCGGCCATGCTGGGCCTCTGGAGTTTTTGTCTAATCTAGAAAATGCCAGGACACTTTATGATGTCCGAAGCCTTATGCAGAGAGTGGGAAAGATCTGCAAGGCTAAATTTCAGTGGCTGGTACCAGGTCCTCCACTTGGCTTAACAGGTACTTCTCAGCCTGCTTGAGTTCACCATTTTTTTATATTTCATCCTTCTTTTTGCAGGCATTTCTTTTCTGATTCTCCTTCCTCTTTTCTCATATATATTCTTACTGTTTTTTTTTTACCTTCAGATATTCCAGCTCCAGTATTTGGAGGTGGAAGGAATGATGAGGTTCGCTCCCTTCCTTCCCAAGGAGGCAGGATTGACAAGGGTAAAGCGGTGGAAGAGACCTACTTGAGTGGTATGTCTTTCCCTTTTCTTTTCTTCTCTCATCATTATCATACATAACTCTTTTTAGTTCATCATTTTTTTTCCTTTCTTTTTTTTCTATCTCAGAGGATGAAATGAACGAAGAGGAGAGACCCCTGCCCTTTCGGATGAGGAAGGCTTTTTATCGGAGGGGTCTCCCTCTATCCGTGAGGAGGAGTACGGGAGTACTTCACAGGCTGCCGTCGATCTTTCTCCGGAGAATGCTCATTATGAGATGCCATCTCATTTTGAGCTTTCCGGAGCCGCCACAGCAGGTGGGTATAACCCAGAGTTCACATTTTCTGAACTGGGAGTTTCGTCGGGGCAGTATTCTTCCGCGCCGACGGAGGTTTATATTCCTGTACCTGTCGAGGAGTCCACGGCTACAGCAGAGGCTCCTCTTGGTGAATATTCCTTCTCGAACCACTGTGCATTTCCCCTTTTTTTTCTTCTATCATTTTTTCAGTATTCATATCTTCGTTTGTCCTGACTATTTTTTTTTACAAGGACAAGAACTCTTCGAGCAGCTTTTCATGTCGGGTACAATAGACATGTATCCCACACTAGCTGCCGATCCCTTCTTTTCGCCTTGGGGTAATGCCGGAAATGCATACTTGGCCGAGCGAGCCCATTCTGCCTTCCAAGTGGATGGAGTAGGGGGCTATGGCGGAGGATATCAGGAGGCAGATGCCGCCATGGATCCTAATGCTAATCCACCAGTTTTGCCACCCAGAGATTTTGGTTTTCATCCGGTTGACCATCCCTCCAGATCCGAAAGATTTTCTTCAGAGGAGCCGGATTTTGTCGAGCCACCAGATCCTGAGGTGGCGATTAGGGAGAGGATCCCCTCGCCAGGTAAGGTGTGATGAGGGTTCAAATGCTTTGTTGGATTTCTTCTTGATTTGTCTTTATGGAATGCATGTTGATATCTTGGCAGAATTTGCAAATTCCCCGGCATTGGAGATTGGTGCTCCACCCGAGCACAACATAACCTGGCCTACTGGAGATCGGCCAGATTTGAGTTCTGATGATGAAGATAGCGGCATCTGGAATTGCCTTACTGCTAAAGTCCAGACACTGGTGACCTCAGCAAACCCTCCATCAGTAGAAGTTATCAGGGGATTTTGGCGAAATACACCATCAGGGCTTTTAATATTGGTATCCACCGCGATCGCTGGATGGGCTTCGTCGAGGATACTTGGGGCAGGGTGCATAACCTCCATGCCAATGCGATTCAGGCCTCTTACGGCCAACGGCTTCAAACTTTGGAGAGCGACACCTGTTCGCTATCTGATGACATCGATGAAAATGACTCCCGAGCTGCTGATGTGCGCAAACGTCGGAAGACACGGGAGTTGAGGATGGCCACGAGAGGCGAGAATATTGCTCGACTGGAGCGCGAGCTTGGCAAAGAAAGATCTTCCCAAGCTCGAGACGCCAGGGATGCAGCTAGAGATTCTGAAGAAGAGGCCATCCTTGTCAGGGACGGGGATGGTTCTCGCCGGGCTAGATCTTCTCAGATCAAAGAAGCTGAACGGCCGAAGAGGAAGCAGCCTTCCTGCCTCTGTTTTTCATCATAATACTTGTATTTTGAGCTTGTAATCTCAGTCCTCTTTTCATCTTGTATGTAATATCTGTCACCTTTTATGAGCTTGTAACGATGACTTGTAATTTCCATAAATGTACAAATGAAGGATAAAGAAGTCTTCCTCTTTCGCTTTCTTTTCCTTATTCTTTCTTTTCTTCTCTTTCTTTTTACCAGTCCCAGTGCCCTTTCGGGTTTTCACCGAAACTGGCCCCCTTTAGCTTTTTCCAACGCGCCCTTTCGGGTTTTCACGTCGAGAGGTTATCCATTTTTGCCTGAAGCGCCCTTTCGGGTTTTCACTTCAGCCGGATTTTTGATCTTTTTGCCCTCAAATATACAGTAAGTCGTATACTTGAGTCCATCGGGGTATCTCTATTTTTAACCCCTCCTTTTTTGTGTTTTTGTTTTTAAACAAAGCTGTTAAAGACTTGACTGACTTGGATGGTTGAATGACTGAAGATTTGGCTGAGGAACGGATGATGGTTTTAGGTATGGTTTGAGACTTAGATTTGGCCAATGATTGGGGATTGGGATTTGAAATTTGAATTTGGATGTGGGTTTGGGTTTGAATATGAGTATGTTGGGTGACTTGGATCACCTTTGTGGTATCTTAGATTTGGGTTTGGATATGGATATGTTGGATTACTTTTGTGGTATTCTGGATTTGGGTTTGGATATGCGCATGAGACTTGGGTATGATTTGGCCCTGGATTTGGTTTTGGATGGGCTCTGGAACAGTGTTTATCACTTGGCTTTGGGATCCGAATTTCGCCCCTTCTTGATGGCTTAGTGCCGGCGTAAAGGGGTTTGCAATTAGATTTGAATAGCCGGAGAGGAAGAAGCCTTCCTGCCTTTGTTTCATATCACCACATTTGTATATTGGGCTTGTTGCCTTGATCTCTTTTCTATGTGGTATCTGTCACCTTTTGCAAGTTTGTAATGTGGTGACTTGTAATTTTGTGAGTGTATGAATGAAGGGCTGAGAAATTTTCTTTTTTCTTTTTTTTTTCGTCACATTACCAGCCTTAGCGCCCTTTTGGGTTTTCACCAAGACTGGCCCCCTTTAGCTTTTTCCAACGCGCCCTTTCGGGTTTTCACGTTGAGGGGTTATCCATTTTTGCCTGGAGCGCCCTTTCGGGTTTTCACCTCAGCTGGATTTTTGATCTTTTTACCCTTAAGTACACAAGGAATCGTATACTTAAGTCCATTGGGGTATCTCTATTTTTAACCCCTTTCTCTTTTATTTCTCTTTTTTGGACTTTGGCATGCACTTAAGGTTTGGATTTGGGGTTTAGGTTATTTTAGTTTTGGTTTTGGGTTTGACATAGCCTACCTTTTTGGTTTGTTGGCTGTGATTTTTGGTATTTGGATTTGATATAGCCTACCTTTGTGGTTTGTTGGCTATGGTTTTGGTATTTTGGATTTGACATAGCCTACCTTTTTGGTTTGCTGGCTATGGTTTTGGATTTGGCATAGCCTACCTTTTTGGTTTGTTGGCTATGGTTTTGGTATTTTGGATTTGGCATAGCCTACCTTTTTGGTTTGTTGGCTATGGTTTTGGTATTTTGGATTTGGCATAGCCTACCTTTTTGGTTTGTTGGCTATGGTTTTGGTATTTTGGATTTGACATAGCCTACCTTTTTGGTTTGCTGGCTATGGTTTTGGATTTGGCATAGCCTACCTTTTTGGTTTGTTGGCTATGGTTTTGGTATTTTGGATTTGACATAGCCTACCTTTTTGGTTTGCTGGCTATGGTTTTGGTATTTTGGATTTGGCATAGCCTACCTTTTTGGTTTGTTGGCTATGGTTTTGGTATTTTGGATTTGGCATAGCCTACCTTTTTGGTTTGCTGGCTATGGTTTTGGTATTTTGGATTTGACATAGCCTACCTTTTTGGTTTGCTGGCTATGGTTTTGGATTTGGCATAGCCTACCTTTTTGGTTTGTTGGCTATGGTTTTGGTATTTGGATTTGGCATAGCCTACCTTTTGGGTTTGCTGGC
Organism: Colocasia esculenta; assembly: GCA_014218235.1. Classification (NCBI taxonomy): domain Eukaryota; kingdom Viridiplantae; phylum Streptophyta; class Magnoliopsida; order Alismatales; family Araceae; genus Colocasia; species Colocasia esculenta. Next base: position 2,573,806 of record CM024759.1, on the reverse strand, counting down.
TATGGTTTTGGTATTTAGATTTGGCATAGCCTACCTTTTTGGTTTGTTGGCTATGATTTTGGTATTTTGGATTTTGTCATAGCTTACCATTGTAGCTTGGAACCTCATTTGGCGGGATATGCAAAATAAGCCTCCACCTTTCATTGGATCTTCTATTTCCGGGTTTATACATGGAATGCCCTTGGCTTTATGCCGGGTAGGGACTGACAAGTTCGGGGTGTATAACTGGTAGGTGGAAATTTGATTCCTTTGTCCCTATCTACAGCAAACTTTGTTTCATAATTTTTTCACTCTGTTTTGGCTTCATGCCTTTTGAGGTGACTGTTTCTTTTGTTTTGGAGGCTGGCCAGGGAATTCATGTTCTGGCGCGTGGTACAATTTCAGGTGTTTCCCGTTGAGCGGAGGAAAGGGCACAATACCTTTATGGTCCACGAGCCGATATGCGCCTCCTTCATATGCCATAGTGATGATATATGGACCGAGCCAAATAGGCTGCAATTTGCCGCATGATTTTCCAGCCATTGCTTCTCTGCACTTGACCATGACAAGATCCCCTTGTTTGAAAGCTCTGGGTCTTGCTAATTTGTCGAACGCACGAACCATTCTGGCTTGATATACTTGAAGGGATTTGTAGGCTTCAAGGCGCTTCCCTTCTAAATTGGAAAGCTCTTCGAGTCTTCTCTCCATTTGATCTTGATCTTGGCATTGAAATTCATTTTGAATTGCCACCCGATAGGATGTCATTTCAATTTCTATAGGGATCATGGCCTCAGCTCCATAGACTAAGGAGAAGGGTGAACACCCTGTAGGAGTTTTATATGTAGTTCTGTAAGCCCATAAAGCTTCGTGAACTTTTTCTCCCCACTCTCGCTTTCTATTGCCGATTATCTTGGCAAGCAATTTACAGAGAGTTTTATTGAAGGCTTCTGCCAACCCATTTGCCTGTGGATTGTATATTGAGGATGTCCTCCAGTCAATATGGAACTTTGCCGCCAAAGAATATATTGTTTTGTTTCTAAACTGCGACCCATTATCAGATATAATCCTGTGAGGAGTCCCAAATCTGTATATTATGTTTTGCTTGACAAATTTGGCGACTGATTCTCCGGTTACCTCCCTTAATGGGATAGCTTCAGCCCACCGAGAGAAATAATCTGTAGCAGCCAATATAAATTTGTGGCCTTGAGAGGAAGGTGGGAATGGTCCCACAATATCCATACCCCATTCAGCAAAGGGCCATGTTGGCGCTGTGGGATGTAACATATTTGGTGATTTCCTCGGCACAGGACCAAATGCCTGGCATTGATGACATGCACGGGCATATTGGATACAGTCCGCGTATATAGTGGGCCAGTAGAAACCTTTTAGTTTGATATTGATTTTCATCTTCTCTCCTGCTTGGTGTGCACCACACAGCCCAGAGTGAACTTCCTTCATGATGATTTTGGCTTCCTTGAGGGATAAACATCTGAGGAGCACTGATCCTTTCTTTTCATGGACCAGCTTAAACAATTGATCTGCTATTATTTGATATGATGTAGCCCTGCGTAAGAGCTGAATTCTTTGTGCTCGATCAGGAGGTAGCCAGCCTTTCTTAATTTTAATGATCGGCTCACGCCAATCCTGAGGTTCATTTGTGACATCTTGCTCTGTAGTATATACCTCTTCGATCATAATATCAGACTCAGCGTCGAAGACACTCGGCATGAGTCTTCTGTGGCGGACCATTATGTCCACTTCTCCTTCAGGGGCAATTTTATGGCAGAGGCCAATTTGGCCAGAGCATCTGCCTGGGAATTTTCATTTCTTGGTATATGGGATATATGGAAAAAGCTGAATTGTTCTTTGAGTTTCATGGCTGCATTGTAATATGGAAGTAATTGTGGTTTACGGACTTCATACTGGCCCAATATTTGTCGGATGACCAGTTGTGAGTCTCCGTAAACTTGTATACCTCTGATCCCCATTTCGAGAGCTAATCGAAGTCCAATAATTAAGGCTTCATATTCTGCTTCGTTATTTGTAAGTTGCTTCATGAGAGCACATGAATTGTATAAGATTCCTCCATATGGGGTGACAAAAACGATTCCAGCTCCAGTAGAGACGGAGGTGGAACCATCTGTATATTGAAGAATTCGGGAAGCCCCGTCAAAATATAGCTCCCATGAAGGTAAGTCGATTGTGACAACCTCTTTGGAATGTGGGGTTTCCTGAATTTGATCTTCTTTCCCATTTATAGAGGAGAGAGTTTCGTCTTCCGGAAGATCTATAGACAGAGGGGAATTTTCTGTTATTGGATGAGCGGCTAAAAATTCAGCCAGACCCTGTCCTTTGATGGCTTTTTGTGGGATATATGTGATATCAAATTCCATAAGGAGCAGGGCCCATTTTCCGAGCCGTCCTGATAGTACAGGCTGCCTCAACAAGTATTTGAGTGGATCATATTTGGAAATGAGTTTAACTTCATGGGCCAGCAGATAATGTCTCAATTTCTTGACGGCAAATACCAGTGCTAGGCATACTTTCTCCATTGGAGCATATCGGAGCTCTGGACCAATTAGCTTTCTGCTAAGATAGTATAAAGCTTGCTCTTTTTCATCCTCATTTGTTTGTGCCAATAAAGCTCCCAGAGAAGCATCCATAGCTGAGATATAAAGTATAAGAGATCTCCCAGCAATTGGTGCCCCCAGAACTGGTGGAGTAAGGAGATACTTTTTGATCTGTTCAAAAGCAATTTGGCATTCTTGATCCCAGATGAAGGGTGCATTCTTCTTCATTAGTTTGCCGAACGGCATGCATTTTCCTGAGAGATTGGATATAAATCGCCTGATATAGGCTAGTCTTCCTTGAAATGACCTTAGCTCAGTCAAATTTTGAGGAGGCGGCAATTGCTGGATTGCCTTGATTTTGTCAGGGTCTATTTCTATTCCCCGATATTTGACGATGAAACCCAGGAACTTGCCACTTGAAACCCCAAATGCACATTTCATAGGGTTCATCTTCAATTTGAATTGACGAAGCCTTTCAAAAACACGGCGAAGATCATATAGATGGTCCTCCCGTTTTTTGGTTTTGACGACGAGATCATCGACATAGCATTCGACTACATCATGAATCATTTCGTCAAATATTTTTGTCATGGCTCTTTGATATGTGGCTCCTGCATTCTTCAAGCCAAAGGGCATTCTTTTGTAGTTGAAGATGCCTTTGGGTGATCTGAATGCAGTGTAATCTTTATCTTTGATTGCCATCCGGACTTGATTGTAGCCGGAAGACCCGTCCATGAAAGACAAGGCTTCATAGCCGGTGGTCATATCCACCATTGTTTCAGTAATTGGGACTGGGAAATCATCCTTGGGACATGCTTTATTCAAGTCCCTATAGTCGATACATATCCGGATTTGACCATTCTTTTTCTTCACTGGAACAATATTGGCGAGCCATATTGGATATATGCATGGCTCGATGAAGTCTACTTCAGAAAGCTTGTCGACTTCAGTATTCACTCTCAATTCTAGTTCATGCCGCATACGCCTTTGAGCTTGTTTGACAGGCTTGGCCGTATGCAGTATAGATAATTCATGCTCAGCAACTGATGGCTCTAGTCCCGGCATTTCTTTATAATTCCAAGCGAAACAATCTTGGAATTCTAGCAGAAGAGTTTGATAGGATTGCCTTTCTTGTTCATCAAGAAGGGCACTGATAAAGATTGGCCGGGGATCTTGTTGACTCCCGAGATTGAGTTCAATTAATTCATCAATAGTGGCTTGTCCACCATCCTCGATTTCTTGGGGAGCTGGCTGCAGATCTATGAAATCTTCTTCGTCATCGGAGTTGGTGACGTAGACTTCATAGAGATCCCTATCTTGAAGATTTGTAGATGAAGATTGCTTGCAGAATTCTTCTGATAGCTCTTCATTTAATAATTCATTTGATAGAGCTGGAATAATATCTTGGAAGTTGGAGTCGGAACACTCCTGATTATTCTGGGTGCTGCAGACCTCTGATGATGATTCCACAACATTAACTGTATAAGAGGATTTGGCATCATAACCTAATCCTCTAGTATCTTTTCCAGAGAATGGAGGTTGCCCCCGGACTTGCGAAGGTTCCCATAATTGCTTGAAGAAATTTCTCCGGGAGATATCTTGTACATGAGGAATTTTCTGCTTTTTGCACATCTCCTTAATCTTTGCTGGCATATCGGCCATTTCTTGTATTGATTCTAGCTGGTTGTTGGAGCTGTCTTCCCAACCAAAATCATCCTCTGTATAAGTTGGGAGTGTCAATTCCCCTTTGTAGAAGAGAATTGGCTTAGCCATTCTTCTTTCTTTTCTTTGATAAGTGACGACGAAAGTTTTTAATCGTCGAACACTTTGTTCTTGCTTCGGAGAATAAATTTGCATGCAATTGGGTGGTAAAGGAATACCGCCATCAATGACTTGACTTACATGATCAGCTTCATAACTGATATTCCGCCGTTCTGGGCGGATTTCTTTGCTTTGAGAATTCTTTGCAGAAGATTTAGCAAGGCTTTTATTTATCACAAAAAGCTCGCCAGTCTCACTGTCTTTATTTGAGCATTTAATTTGCTTACCCTTTTCTTTAGACAGGAAGAAGGGTTGAGGATTTGGTCCCCCAAGATATAAGAGGGCATCAGTCAGGTTGCATTCATCCTCCCGAAAGGGGGCTTGATCAGCAAAAACTGTATACTGCTTCCCTTCTTTTGCATATTTGATGCATTGATGGAGAGTTGATGGAATGACCCAGTTTTCATGCAGCCAAGGTCTCCCAAGCAGAACTTTATATGTTGTATTAGCATCAATAATGAAAAAGGTCACCCTAGTGACGAAATCCCCTAGAGCCAAGTTGACGGTGACTCTTCCTACTGCTTTTTCTGAGTTTTGATTGAATCCTGTGATCTTCACATCCTGTACCCTTTGCATATAGGGCATAAGATATAAAGATTGAAAGGTCTTGTAGGGCATTAGATTGATGGATGCCCCCGGATCAATCAAGATCCGATTTAATGACCTGTCATTAATGTTTCCCTTCATATATAAAGGACGATTATGATATGGGGAAGATAATAGCAAATCTTCATCAGTGAAGGTGACATTTGCCGCCATTGCTTCATATGCCTGAGCTTGGAAATCTGCCATATGGGCTTCATAAATTTCTGGTTCTTGGAGTATTTTGACAAGAGTTTCTCTCAAGTCTTTGCTCCAGGCAATTGCTTCCCAGACAGTAATGTTGACGGGAAGTGACTGTAATTGTTGAAGAATTTTGTTGTCAGCTTCAGAGCGTACTTGGCCTAATTGGGAAGATTCCCTTGATGAGGACCCAGAAAGCTCTTTTGACTTGACTAACTTCTTTTGAGAGATAGGAGCCAATAACTTCTTATTGGGAAGAGGAGGAATATTGTCTGGCTCATTTGATGAAACACATGGACTTGAGTTTTTATCTTCAGACTGGGAAGGCTTGTCGGGCAGTTCTCCTTCTTCGTCTGAAGGATCAAATATGTAAGAATCCGCCCGGATTTGAGGTTCGGGCGGAGGCCTTGCTTCTTCGCCATGAAAGAGTATAATCTTATCTGGCTGCTTGGTAGTAGAAGATGCTTTTTGGTGCCTGCCACGACCCTTCTTAAGATGATGATTTGAATTACCTGGAGGTCGACGCTGGTATACAAGCGTCGTTGGTTTATCTCCTGCTTGTGTAGTAGTGTTTTTTGCGGGAGTTTGCAATTCCTTTGGAGGAGGGATGAACACCATATAGCAGGAGAATGAGTTGAACATGGAGTCCAACTGTTCCATAGTAATTTCAGCATCTTCATTAAAGAGGCTCAAGCTTGGTGAGGGAGGGAGATCCTCCTCTTGCAATGCTTCATGCTGGACATGGAGTAGCCAGTCCCGAAGCCGTCGCTTTCGCTCGATCTCTTCCCATGGGATATATTGATCGAGTGTAGGTTTATCAGAAGGCCTGGGAGATACATATTCATCCAGCTCATCAATTAGTTGTTGAAGTCTTTGAACAGCCGTCAGCTGCTGAGGAGCTTCTGTTGCGGCAGCATCTTCTATTTGTTTCTTCATTTTTCTTTTTTCATTTCTTTTTCTATTTTTCTCTCTATTCTTCATTTGCAGAGCTTCTAGTGAATTCATTACTTTTTGCTCTGAAGATGGCTCAGGAATATTTCTCTTGCTAGAACGACCTTTGGCTGTAAAGTTGCCGGGCCTTCTAGGATTTCTTGATTTTCTGGGGCCAACAGTGACCCATTCAGCTTCTGAAGGTTGTACCTGAAAGGTTGAGTTGATTGATTCTTCAACGATTTCAGGAGGGAGTTGGTAGTAATCATCTACAAACTCCTCATCTTGCTGCGAGATTGGTTTCGCTGCAGTTTCTTCTGATATTCCATTTCTGTATTGAAACAGGCCGACCCTGAATTGTTCAACATCAGCCTTGCTTCTATGTTGCCCATAGCCCAACTGGCGATGATAATATTCACATATATCTTGATATTGTGCTTGGAACTGTGGACTTGGATCATATATTTGTGATGAGGGGGTCAGGAGATTTCCCTCTTGATCGATTACTCCCTCCCGGATCTTTGTTTCGATCCAATCATGGAGATCTGGGCAATCTTTAGTAGGGTGTATGACCATGGCATGATATTCACAATAGAGATATGATTGCTTTTCCTTTTCGGAAATATAGGACTCAGGGGGATACCCTTTTATCAACCCTCTGATCTTAAGCTGATTGAATATGGCCTGAGTATCTTTTAGATCAAATGAGCGTTGATGTAGAGGGTGCCAATCATCATACCATCGGCTGGATAGATATGGATGCGGCATAGGCGGTTGTCCCTCTGGTTCAAGAACCCCAGAGGATGATGCATTGATGACATTGACCGAATAAGGTCCAGGATTGTATGGCGCATTTAATGGTGGCTGAATATGAGGTTGTGGGGGATTGACCAGATAATTACCCATATTGATGCGTCCTTGCTGGATCATTTCTTCCACTTCTTGTTTGAAAATTGGACAGTCTTCAATGACGTGTCCCAGTAGTTGATGATATGGGCAATAGTTGGGTCTTAGTTCTTCCGGGACCAGATAATCCATATATCCTGATCGCAGGCATAGCCGGAAGAGAGGCATTGTATGCTGGCGATGGAAGGAATATGACCTTGTCGGCTCGACAGGATTTGGAGGATTTTCAAGAAACCACTCAATTGGGTCTTGAAATGGCGGCATAGGGGGCAGCTCCGGGTATGCTGGGGGATAAAAATAAGTAGGTTGGAAAGCGTGGGATTCCTGAACAGGCACATCCTGACGCCTTTCCATGCTTTGCATAATTTGGCGCAACTCTTGTTGGCTTTGTTGTAATTGCTCGAGTTGCCTTTGTACTCTTTGTATTGTTTTTCTTGTACCCCGATGTTTAGACCTCGGGGGAGAATGAGCTCCAGAAATATCTTGGGGTGGATTGCAAGAAGGTCCTGCTTCAAAATTATTTGAGCTTGTGGCGGGATCAGCCGTGTGTATAACATTAACGGATTGTTCTGGCCAATCCGAAGTATGAGGTTGTGGAGGATCAACCAGACCATTTTGCATAGATATATGGCCTTCCTGGATTACCTTTTGAGCCTCATTCTTGAAGACAAAGCAATCTTCAATTGAATGCCCCACCATACGGTGATACGGGCAATAATTGGGTTGATTGACCTTACTGATATCTGCTGGCTTCTTTGGTGTTGGTAATGATATTAACTGATTATCCAGACAGAGATCAAATAGCTTTCTGGTATGCTCTTTTCTGAAAGAATAGGGAGCTTTCATACGCTCGGCCAATGTAGGCGGAGGTACTTTTGGCTCTGCTTTTTTCTTTGAGGAAGTGGGGATTACTGCCCCCTTTGCTTCACTGCTAGGCAAAAAGTCAATAGCATTAATTTCTTTCGCTGGCGGATTGCGCTCTTTAGGGATTTTACCCTTTTGAGCTGTATGAGTTGATTGCTCAGCTAAGAACCCTTCAATTCTGCGACAGCAAAATTCAACTGGTCGAAGCTTCGGATATTGGCCGCCAAGAGTCTCTCTTTAATTGTTAGGATGAGGCCTCTCCGACAAATAATTACTGCATCTTGTTGGATGGGAGGATTATCACATTGCATGCTAAACTCTCTCCATCTTTGAATGAAGTCGATTGCCGACTCCCCTTTCTTTTGTGTGAGGGAGCATAACTCAGCAAGAGAGATCTTCCTTTCTGCCGTTTGAAAACGGTCATAGAATTTTAACTGCATATCAGCCCAATCGAGAACTGAGCCAGCCTTGAGCTTTGCATACCATTGGAATGCGACCCCTGTTAAAGAAGTTGCAAAATATCTGAGGAGGTAGGATTCCTCAGATGCCAGATCTCCCATGGCAATTATGTAATGCGCCACATGCTCCTGAGGTGTCCCATGCCCATCATATTTAGGCAATTTTGGGACTTTGGGGCATGATTCTGGCAGCTTCTTGAGTTGATGATGTATGGGGAACGGGACAGAATATAAGCCCGTAGCCTGAATACCCTCGCCCTGCTGGGCGAACATATCTTCAACCATCTTCTTTATTTCATGCCGTTGTATGGCAATATTTTGAAATGCGTCCATTTGAGGAGGCATAATATTAGATGGGTCGTTGATATCTGGACCCGTAGCCTGAGGGAGAAGACCAGCTGAAGAAATTGCTGGATTATTTAATGAGACAAATTCATCTGGATGCTGGCTTTGTTGATGTCGAAGAGAGACCGGCTCCATGGTTTGCCGGTGACTTGTCGTCGCCAATTGCCTCATTTTATTGAGAAGTGAGGTCATTTCAGACCGCCACTGTTGTATAATCTCATATTTGTCATCATCTGACATAGCTTGAAAATTTTCCTTTGTCGGCAAGTCGATGACGGGATGCCCAGCAGAGGTAGAAGGTCCACTTTCCTCAAGTTGAATATTTGTTTCTTCAAGAGAGGGAATTTGGGAACCTTCATGCTGAGTGTCGACTGGTGGGAAAACTTGGCTAGAGGTGCCAACTTGCCCACCGAGCTGACGAACTCTCCTGGCGAATTGCCGAGTATTGGGGTGGATAACCCCTGTGGAAACATTAGGAGTGGCTTCCGCGATTTGCTCCGCGACTTCGCCAGGCTCCATTCCAGTAGCATAACAGGAGAATATTATAAGCCTAGGCTTTTCCTGAGCTGTCCAAGTAACACGTCGTCTTTTTGACGGACGGACATTGGCGCTAGGAATTGCCCTTGGCTTATTAAATACTGGAATTCGCGACATACGGTCAAAAACCGATATGCGAGACTGTTGAGGTGAGGTTTGCTTATCTACCCGGATATTCTCCGAGTCTTGAGAGGTATAGTTTAATTTTCTATATATGCCCTTCCTCTTCCGTCCTCTGGACTGTTCAAATCCAGCATCTTGGAGAGGATTATCCTTGATATTCTTCTTTCTCCAAGCCATCTTGGATGTATTTACTTGACCTTCATACTTCTGAGTTTCCTTTTTGGGAACCCAGATTTTCTTCCACTTGGTAAAACGCCGTGTCTTTTGTTTGGCACCGGCTTCTACCATGGAATCTTGATGCTTTTTTCGGAACCACCGTAGGGCTGAGAAGCGGTTCGAGGTTGGAATATTTGGAACATACCTATCACGAGGAATGGTAGGTGGAGTACCATCAAGGCGCACTTGCACATTCCCGATCATAATAGATTTGCCGGATCTGGAGATGGCAGCTGGCAGCCTTTTGCTCTTGTGGCGTTTATATTGCCCCTGCTGTGAGGAAGCAGGAACCACAATGGTAGAAGAAATCATATGGACCGAATAGGTCCGAACTTGAGTTGAATGGGGTTTGCCCCCTTTGACAGCATCATCCTTCACGGGCATTTGGGTGCCCTTGTTGACAGTAGCAGAACGAGCGTTGACACGTCCGCTGTTGTTGGACTTCTTTTTGTGGTTTGTGAATAGGGAATCCTTCAGTGACATCTCCCTCTCGGTGAGCCGGAACGACTCCCAAGAAGAAAGGGGATCCGATGACTGGGGGAAAATCTCCAAATACAATTGGAGTCGCCAAGTATCCGAACTTGGCGTGGTTGTTGATGACGAGCGGTCCATAGGTGACAGCCATTTGGTCTGCTCCTTGTGCCTTCGAGGTAGCTTCACAGTACCTTCAAAGGAAAATATTGGTATTAGGATTTTCATGAAAAATATATGTATGTCTCATCCTTTTTACTATGAATGGTGAGAAGAGGTCCCACCGGGCGTGCCAGTTGTTGACACGGGATGGAGATAGGGTTCGGTGAACCACGCGCATTGTCATCGGCGCGGGAACACCGAACCATTTGATTTGGTTTATTATTTTTTTTTTATTTGGTGGAGGTTTATGCATATTCATTTCACATGCTTTGAATTTTGCGGGGCGTGCCAGTTTGTCTAATAGACAGAAAAGAATCCGCGCAATGCGGAAGAGAAATATTGGGTGTCCATGAAATGGACGGGGGTGTCCGTGTGACGGACGACTGGGTTGTCCATAAAATGGACGGGGATGCCCGTGTGACGGGCGACTAGGGTGCGCCGTTTTTTATCTGAACTCCTTGAGTCCCGTATCTATACTCATCAGATGATTGGGGTAGCATGTGCTGGACCTCTGTCTCCATCGATCGAAATCGATGTTACATTTACATCGAGTTAAGACTCTTGATGTTATTTAACATCAGTTTTAACCCGAATACCATTCATAGCAAAAAGGGATGAGAGAATACACATTTTTTTTAGAAAATCCTGGGCATGATGCATCATTTTCTTTTGGTTATTTTTGAAATACTTTTTGCTTTGAGTGTTTCATTTTGAAAAGACTGCCCTTTGTGGAGCTCGAGATATGACTTTTAAGAAGGGAACGGGTATATTTCCGTGAACCCATTTGGGGTCTCCCTCCTCTCTTTTTTTTTTGAGAAAGATGTTGTTTGAAGGTTTTATTTTGGAAAACCTGAGGATTATTATTGCAGACGGGCATATACCCGTTCATTTGATTCTGAACTTGAGGGAAGTCGTGATTAGAAGTAGCATTTAGAAGAGTTGCTACATCAATCCCTTTTCTTTTATGACATGATATTCTTTTACAACATCCTTCTTTTTAAAAGAAGTCCGAATTGAGGCAGAATTTCATTTCTCCTTGTTCATCGTTTCATTCATTCATCATTCATTTTTTTTACTTGTATGAGTATGATTTTTGGAGAACGTATGCACATATCTCCATGGACGTTCTTGTCAATTTGAAGTTCCTTTCTGGAAACTGTCCATACGAACACAGTTCTTGTGAGTATGCATTCATGCTGCTCTTGGGAGTATCTGAGCACAGTTCGGGTCCTGTCACAGTTCGGGTCCTGTCCTCTTTTTCTTTGGATGTGTGTATATTATCACAATTTTCATAAATTTATTTTGGCAGAGTTTCCGCTTATGCGGAATGCCCTCACGAGATATATGCATATGAACATGTACTTATATCCATGTGTCCCCGGAGAACCTTTATCCGGAGGGATTTTGCCCTTAAAAAAAGTATGTGTGTATAATCATAAATTTGCAGTTTATGCATATTTTCTCACCGGTATTCCCTTTTGAGTGGAATGTCCGGTAAAAGGTACCATCTGCATATGCAGAATCCCTTTTGAGAGGTATACGCATATAATTGCGAATTTTATGATTATATAAACACGTCCGTAGTCGGAGACTCCATTTGGGCAGAGTTTCCTCTTGGAAACACATGTATATGAATACAAAGTTTGTGATTATATTGATATGTTTTTAGAGGGAAAACTCTGACATAGGCAGGGTTTCCTTCCAAGAAACATATGTGTATAGGCACAAATTTGAGTTTTATAAATATGTTCTTAGACGGAATCTCCACTTGGGCAGAGTTTCCTCTAGGAAACATGCATATAAAAATACAAATTTGTGAATATACAAACATGTTCTCGGGCAGAATCTCCACTTGGGTAGAATCTCCTCTAAGAAACATATAAATATACACACAGATTTGAACTTTATAGATATGTTCTTAGGCGGAATCTCCACTTGGGCAGAGTTTCCCCTAGGAAACATATATATAAAAATACGAATCTGTGAATATATGAATACGTTCTCGAGCAGAATCTCCACTTGGGCAGAGTCTCCTCTAAGAAACATATGCATATAGCACAAACACACCATCCCGGAGAGTTTAAAACTCGATGGGAGGTGGCATAAATAACAAAGGTATCTAAAATACCATATGTCCGAAACGGACGGTATTTAGAACCTATAGCCCGTGAGGGCCAGTGCCGCTATTGCGGACTTTTAGCCGATGAAGTTTGCCGATGCCGTACCTTGGCTCACAAAGAAACGAGATTGAAAATGGATTTGGAAATTTCTATTTCCTTCAACTTTGAAAGAGGAGGGCTAAAGGCCGGGGGGCTTTTACATGGAGAATGGGGGATCCGGGAGAATGGAAGCCGGGAGCCGAGGGTTTCCAAGCCGGGGTCGGAGGCGAGGAGCCGGAGAGGAGACTCTTCATGGGGGATGGGGGTGCCTTTTATAGGGGAAGGCCCCCCCTTACATTGCATGGGTGGGGGAGTTTAAACCGATGAGAAAAACTCTCTAACCGATGAGACTCCCATCGGTTAGAGGGTTAAAGGCCCTCTAACCGATGGGGGTTCCATCGGTTAGGCCCTTTTTTTTATTTTCTGTTTTTTTTTTTCTATTTTCTATTATATTTTCTTTTGTTTTTCTTGTTTTCTGTCTTTCTGTGTTTTTTTTTTTTTCTGTTTTTCTTTATTTTTCTGTTTTCTGTTTTTTTTTGTTTTATGTTTTTTTTTTGAAAGGGGGGACCCCTTAACCGATGGGGGTTCCATCGGTTTAGGGGGGAATCCCCCTAACCGATGGAACCTCCATCGGTTAGAGGGGAAAACTCCCCTAACCGATGGAGGTTCCATCGGTTTAGGGGGGAATCCCCCTAGCCGATGGAACATCTTAGGGGAGAATTCCCCTAAACCGATGGAGCTTCCATCGGTTAGAGGGGGATTCCCCTCTAACCGATGGAAGTACCATCGGTTAAGGGGGAAAACCCCCCTTAACCGATGGAGCTACCATCGGTTAGGGGGAAAAAACCCCCTAACCGATGGTATTCACATCGGTTTAGGGGAGGGGCTTAAAAAGTCTATAAATAGACCACCCTCCCCTTCATTTGAAGGGGTCTTGTCCTTTGGAGAAGCCCGTGCCATTCCGTCGTGCCATTCCGTACATTTTGTCGGAAGTTCTGCCGTCCCGGACGGAGAATCAATTGCAAGTCTTTGGAGCCTTCGTGGCGGACTTGTTCTTGTACTTATCTTGGTCTTGTAGACCTTGTAATGCCGGAATTCTTCCGTGCCGTATTTTTATTCGGAGATTTATTCTCCTCGGCATCTCCCACTTGCTTGGGGTGCTTGACAATACTTGAGAGCTTGAATGCTCGGATCAAGTTATGACTTTAAGTAACCTTGGGGTCACCCTAATCATAACTGCTTTGACCTCTTAATCAAGCCGTTAAACCGGTTAGGTGGGATTTTAACCGGTTAGGTGTGATCAACATTTTACCGGTAGTTGCCAACTCCCGGTTAAATAGCCATCTTCTTTTCACAGGCTAGCTAACTGAGTAGTTGCCCACAGGTGAATGTCACCTACTTAACTTGTCGGACCACTATATAAGGGAGCATTGGTGCTTCCCTTAACAAGCATCCAATACATCCATCACCTTCATATTTGCTTTTTTTTTGTTCCAACAACCGCCCGTCAGCCATAGTTGGCGGTGACATCCTATGTCGTCAACCAAGACTTGACAGCAGCGAACCATGCCATCAAGATCTTCTTGACAACAACAGATCCTGTCGTCAAGTTCCTGTGCTACCAGATCCATGGAGGGGCCATAGACCACTCCCGGGGTAATCCAAGTCCCATAACACAAAACCATCATCGGGGAACTCTTCCCCTCTTCGAGAAGCCTTGGTAAACAGTGAGAAAATGTCGATCCTTTGCTCGGATCGCTTAGTGCAACTTGTGATGACCCTCCTTATACCGGTACGGATACACCATCCCACATCGATAGAAAGAGTGCCATCACAGTGGGACATTTACCCAACACATGTACACTAGGTTGAAATATACACAAATATAGAACACATGACAGCGGAAATGGAATAACTGTAAAGAAATTATTATTCCATCATCAACATTTATCCACAGTCCATATAGAAGGAAAGAAACTAAACATTTCCTCACTAAGAAATGAAATACATTGTCCCCATGAGACTACTCAGAGCCTCTTATTACATACTTATGAAAATAAAAGTACAACGCTGAAATCTCTACAAGCGTCTCCTACTCTCGCTCCGAGTCACTCCTAGTAACCTCCTCGGAAGAAGTAGTAGTCTCAGTACATGTACGCCGAAGCAAGAGTGAGTTCTAATGAACTCAACAAGTAAATCCATTCACACTAAACATACATACACCATGTGTGTTTTCACATTATCATGCTACACAATTATCACATAAACATGGACTAATAACTTTTAAAGAAAACCTAACTATGATTGCTACACATGCCACACATGATAAGTGATTTATAACAATTTTACAATGATGTGAAACCTATCACATGCTTTCTACATACTTTACAATTTATTGAACTGAATCTATTGTTACCACATTCACATGCTAAGAAAACAATCATTTCACATCTTTCTTATGTTAACACACACTTAATACATAATTTTCACATATCAATTTATGCTCACACATTTACACACTTTCAGTATTACCTAACATGGTACTACTGTTAACAGATTTTCATCAGTCATAATTAACCCTAATCATGCCTGAAATTAACTTCTTACATAGAAATTTCAATGGACATACATTACATTGGTCCTTTCTCATGAAATAAGCAAATCAGTACCCACTGTTATCAAACTCACATGAGATTTTAATCACTAACTGTTCACGGTTCATACATCATGCATACAAATTTTCATATTTTTCGGAATTACTCACAATTTACTAAAATTCTAACAGTGATATGATATAAGACTTTAATAGACAATCTAACATGAATTTTCATTGTTCAGACTCACAACTCATTATATACGTGGATAGAGGCAGTATTAATCATATGACAATTTCTGGAAATTTTACCATTTTCACAGCAATTATTAAAATTTATACACTATATGAGCATGTTTACTATTTTTCGGTTCAGAAAATTTAATAATTCACGCAGTTATCAGAAAATTCTTAAATTTTTATAGCATGAACTAGAACTCATAAACAGTGTACAGAAATTTCGTGACAGTTAAATTCCTCCCAGATTGCACAAACGAAGTTTTACAACATTAAAAACCTGTCAATCCAGACTTTTCAGATAATTCTGATAATTAGGGCAAATCCACAGAAATTTATAATATCCCACAACATGCTCCAACATAGATTTTACATATCATATAAAATTTATCATATATTCTCATGCGTCAAAATCCGTAATTTAGGTCATATAAGGAAAAACAGTTCACTGTTCTACCCTGAAGAACTAAACGGCAAAGGGATGACCGTTTACTCATGTTAACGGCAACATAGTGCGCCGCCAACTTAGGATCTTAACGGCAAGGGATCATGCCATTAAGTTCCTGTCTATGCAAAACACAGACTGAACACTAAAAGATCACTTGAATGAGGGTTCCAGGATACGAATAAAATTTCCTAAAAATACCTAGGACCTACTAGACATATGTTTGAACAATGGGGATGGTTTACTTGCCTTCAGAAACATCCACAATCGTCGTTTAAGTCGATGAAGCTCTCCTCGGCCTGAGCCAAAGAGCCTCCAAACTCCTTCAAATTCGGTTCCTGTGTTGGTGAAGAATGGAACCCGGTGTCGTAGAAGCCTTCTCAAATGCTTGGACTCCCCTCCAGTCGCAGAAGATCGTCGGAAGGAGTCACAAATCGCCGGATCAACGAGCTCAAAAGTTGGGGTTCGCACACAAAACTAGGGTTTT
The DNA here is from genome assembly GCA_014218235.1 of Colocasia esculenta. Lineage (NCBI taxonomy): Eukaryota > Viridiplantae > Streptophyta > Magnoliopsida > Alismatales > Araceae > Colocasia > Colocasia esculenta. The sequence goes on along the minus strand of CM024759.1, from coordinate 2,557,720 downwards.
TGACTCGAGTCAAAAGGGGTAAATCTGGTCGCAAATGGAGTGTTTTTATAGGCCAAGGCTCAAAGACGCGATAAGGTAAGGTTGGGTTACCGTTGGGGAACAGTTTCCAAATCCAAGGGCGACATTTCCGGAGGCGTTTCCGGATCTGAGACCGCAACAGATTGATACCCTCCCCCCTAAACAAAAAAAACTCGAATACTCGAATCCTCTGTACATAACATGCATGTAACATAACCAAACACAACAGGGGTACTTGTGGTGATTTATCGATGAATCGAATTTCTGTGGATTTGCGTGATAAATGGATGGCAAAAACGGCGGGTCGGTCGGGGTCGGGCGGGTCGGGGTCGGGTCGGCGCCCGGCGACCCGAGTTGGCGCGGGAAGTGGCCGGGATCGGCGGATTCCCGGTAGGCGGCCGGATCCGCCGGGGTCGGGCGACTCCGCATCCCGACTACCCCGACCCGCCCGACCCCGCGGATCCCCTTTAAGGAGGGATCCCTTCCCGGAATTGCGCAGTCTGCGCAGTCCGGGACCTCCCTCCCAGCCCCCTTCCCATCCCCCTGCCCCCCCTCCCCCCGCCGGAGCGCCTCCCTCGCCGCCGCCGCCGTCGCCGAGCTCCGGGGCTCGCCGTCGGCCGCCGGCGCCGGCGCCACTGCAAGCGCCGCCGGCGCCCTTCCTCTCTCTCTGTTCTCTTCTCTCTCTCTTCTGTGAGGTGAGATTTTTTATTTTTTTAAAAAAATCTGAAAAAATAGGAAATGGTAATAGCTATAGATCTGTAGATCTATAGCAATTTAACATGTTATGGACTTCATTCTCTTAAATCTCTAAATTTAGCCCTAATTAGGGTTAAAAATTAGGGAATTTGTGTCATGAATGAAATTAATGTGCAATTGAGTGATTAATGAACTATTTTAGTTGATTAGAGTTTGTGGTAGACTTAATTGCATTACATTAACTGTTTTTCCTGAAAATCCCAAAGGACCCTAATTAGGGTTTAAAAATTAGGGATTTAGGTTCTTAATGTAATTATTATGTAATTGGTGTCCAATATAGTATTTTCTGATTAGAGTTTTGTATGAACATTGCATGATTGTTTTTTTTTAATTCTCAACTAAATAATTAGGGGTTTAAAAAATAAGAATTGTAGGTCATTAATATAATAAATGTGTAATTGAGTGTTCAATGTGGTCATTTGAGTTGATTAGAGTTTTGTATGTACAATATTTATAGTCTATGATATTTTTTCCATAAATTCCCAATTAAACCCTAAATAGGGTTAAAAATTAGGGATTATGTGTAATTAACGTGCAATTTATTGCATTCTTACACAGGAATATGGCACATCATGAAACATGAAGAGCAAGAGGTGGAGCAGGCCATTGATCCTGGTTGGGCTCATGGTACTCTCCTTGATGCATCTAAGAGAAAAAGTGAAATGTAATTGGTGTAGAAAGGAGATGTTGGAGGCATTTATCGCCTTAAACAACATCTTGCTGGGATTGCTGGGAATGTTTCAAAATGTCCGAATTGTCCAATGGAAGTGAGAAATGAAATAATAGCATATCTGAAGGGGAAGAAAGCAGAAAAAATATTGACAACTCAGCAGCAACAAGAACTTCAAGATGAGCTTCTGGGAGACAGATTCGTAGAGATTATGATCTACCAATTCCTGTGGATGATGATGATGATGATGATGATGATCCTGAGTTTACTGCAGCGGCACGTGCTAGTCGCCGTTCTTATGCGGAGGAAGATGAGAGACGAAGGGGTTTTAGGCACATCAGGTGCACATGGTCTAGAGATGACTCTAGGACATCTCTTCCTAGAGTACACAGGTCCTATGGATGCATATTTGTATAGATCAGGTCGTAAAACAACCAGGAATCAAGCAGGCATTGAAAGGAGTGAAATCCACTGCAAAGGCAGCGAAGGGTGCAATCAAAGGCATTGTCAAATGGTTTTACATGCAGGTGTCCCAGCACATACGGCAGAGAGCCCATATTTTCAGAGTATGTGGATGCAATTGCGGAAGCTGGGCCTGGTATTAAGGCTCCTACAAGGAAGTATATTTATGATACTGGGCTTGATGATGAATATGAGGAGTTGAAACATGGGTGAGTAGCTTCAAAAATATTTGGAAAGAACGTGGTTGCACCATTATGTGTGATGGTTGGACAGGGACCACAAGAAAATCCATGATAAATTTTCTTGTGTATTGCTGCGAAGGGTCTATTTTCTTTAAATCTGTTGATGCATCTAACAAATCAAGAATGCAGAATATTTGTTTAAACTTATGGATGCAGTTGTGGAGGAAGTGGGTGAAGAGCACGTTGTACAGGTTGTGACTGATAATGAACCGAGCTACAAGGCTGCAGGTAGGTTGTTAATGGAAAAGAGACACCATCTCTATTGGGTTCCATGTGCAGCACATTGCATTGATTTAATGATGGAGGACATAGGCAAAGATTCTCATATTCATGGTATCATTGATGATGCTCAGATGATAACTTCCTTTATTTATAGTCACAACAGGATTTTGAATATGATGAGGAAGTACACAGATGGGAGAGATCTCCTTCGTGCTGGTCCCACCAGATTTGCATCCAATTTTATTTCTTTGGAGAGCCTAATGAAATATAGGCATCATTGGCCCAATTGATTAATTCTGCAGAATTTTTGCAGCATGTAGACACTCTACGGCCTGATAGTAAAGATGTTGCACTCATGGTCCAAGACTTGATTAGCAATGCACGGTTTTGGGAGAAGGTTTCCTACTACCTCAAAGTAATAGAGCCTTTGGTACTTATCCTTAGAATGGTTGATGGTGACGACAAAAATGATATGGGATATTTGTACGAGGCAATGGACAAGGCAAAGGAAAAGTTGAGGGAAAGGAATCCTAAAGCATACAGAAAATGGTGGGCCATCATAGACAAGCGATGGGAGATGACTCTCCACCATGATCTTCATGCAGCAGGTAATTTATTTATTGTAATTACTTGCTGAATTATTTTATGATACCATACTTAAACCTCTTTTATCATATGCAGGGTATTTTTTCAACCCTAAGATTCAATATAAAGATGATGTGCACAATGACGGAGAAGTGATGAGAGGCACCATGAATGTCATCACTCGCATTGCAAGGAGCATGAATGAGAGATTAGACGCAGTGGCAGAGGTAGGATATATATTTTACTTTGCATATGTATGTATTTTATCATTTGACATGACATATGTCATGTGACTCATGTCTTCCATTTTCTAGGTGGAGAGATATAAGATGAAAGTTGGCATATACGGAGCATATGACATGAAATATGCAGCTGGAGACTCAGTCCAGGTGGTTTTACATGTTTGGGTGTTTGCCTAAAATCATAAATATATTCTTTTACCATCCTATAATGATAATGTTCGTTATTTATTGTAACAGCTGAATGGTGGATCCAGTCAATTATCACCAAGCTGGGACAAATCCCTTAGCGTATGTTGCAGTGAGAGTATTAAGTCAAACCACTTCTTCTAGCCCATGTGAAAGGAATTGGAGTACATTCAGCCTTATTCACACAAAAATCCGCAATAGGCTGGGTGTGGATAGGCTAGAGAAGTTGGTTTACTGTCATTATAATATGCGTTTAAGGGTGAAGCAAAAAGAAGAAAGGCAAAAGATAGAAAGACAGAGATTCATGCAGCTAGCTGGTAGACCATTTGAGGAGGTGGTTCCTGAGATAGATGTTGATGAGTTGCTAAATGAGGAACACCCTTTACATGCTTGGGTGGAGACGAGAGCTGAGGGAGAGCTAGCTGATTTTCATCCTGATGATCGGCTAGTTCAAGCATGTGAAGGAGATGTTTTATTAGAAGAGCATGTACCTGAGAGAGCTGAGAGGCCAGAATTGAGAAGATCTTCCACCGTACATGATACTAGTATTCTTCATCTCAGCCAGAATTGAGAAGATCTACCTCCCAGTTAGAGCCCAAAAGAAAGAAGACAAAGGCAAGAAGAAAGCAAAGCCAAACAAAGAAAGAAGAACAGAAGAACCAAGAAGAAAATCACAAGAAGGTGAAGAGGACTCTCCTGAGGCAGAGACACATATTGGGCAGCCATTTTCTGAGGCTCCACCCCTGCCATCTCATTTGGCTAGATTATATGAGGCAGAGAAATTACATTATGAACGTCGCAAAAAGAAGAGTACAAAAGAAAAAGAAAAAACAGTGGGGAGTGATGACTCCACCCAATCACCTGATGATGATGATGGTGCTGCTGCAGGTATTGGAGCCACGGGAGGTTATGGGCTTGGGGGTATTATGTCAGGATATGAAGATTATTCACAACCACCCCAACAACAACAAGGAAGCCAAGGGGAAGCACAACAGCAGCACGGGGGATATGAAGGCCAACAAAGGCAAGCAGGGCATGATTGGGGATACGGGGTTCATATCCACCCCTTTTTAGTCCCCCAAAATTGCCATATTCAGACATCAGCTCTAGTAGTGGGCCTAGTTATTTGGGCAATATTCAAACTACTGGATATGGTAGTTTCTTCCCTCCGGGACACTCAGGAGAAAGTTCAAGTCAACAAGCAACACACCGCGAGGCATCCAAGAGGATTCCAAGATATTGCAAATTCTTTGTTTGGCTTTGGATATACACAGTATGGAGGACATGAGTATGTGCCACCTATTCAATCTCATGAGGTAGAGGATGAGGGTTCAGAAATGTCAAATTGAGAAGGTATTTTTATTTATTTCATGTTATCAACTTGTACATATTTTAATTTTTGCAATGTATGAACATTAATGATTATGTCTTTAGTCATTGTTATTGTTCTTCATGGTACATGAACATGATAAGATTTAAATTTCAATGTGTTTGATTTCAATGAATGTTGTATGTGTCTAGGTAATTTTCTGTAAATTTTAGGGATTTTTCCTGATTTTTTCTGATTTTTCTGATTTTTTCTGATTTTTTTCATTTTTAAATAATTTTTACTCTGGCCGACCCAGGGTCGGCCAGACTCCATTGGAGTCGGCCGGCTCCACCGACCCGACCCGACCCGAGTCGGGGTCGGCTGGGTCCGACTCACCCAGCCGACCCGACCCTGCCATCCATGGCGTGATATTATTGTGGTTGAAGAGAGACAAGTCGCTTCATAGCATCGTCCTAGTTTTACCCATTTAAATTCAGTTGATCACGACAACACGAGAGTAGGTTGAAGAACGTGGACATCGTAGTTCTGGACGAGGTCGCTTCGGTACTCTCCACGAACCGAGGAGACGACGTCCGACGTAGTTTGAAGGCGTGGTCGTTTCTGCACACGTAGACGTGGACGTCGTAGTTCTGGACGAGGTCGCTTCGGCACTCTCCTTGAGCCGAGGAGACGACGTCCGACGTAGTTTGAAGGCGTGGTCGCTCCGGCACACGTAGACGTGGACATCGTAGTTCTGGATGAGGTCGCTTCGGCACTCTCCACGAACCGAGGAGACGACGTCCGACGTAGTTTCAAGGCATGGTCGCTCCGGCACACGTAGACGTGGACGTCGTAGTTCTGGACGAGGTCGCTTCGGCACTCTCCACGAACCGAGGAGACGACGTCCGACGTAGTTTGAAGGCGTGGTCGCTCCGGCACACGTAGACGTGGATGCCGTAGTTCTGGACGAGGTCGCTTCGGCACTTCATGAACCGAGGAGACGACGTCCGACGTAACATGAGGGTGTGGTCGCTTCCGCAGTGAACGTGGGCGTCGAACGAGGTCGCTTTAACACTCCAGGAACTGAATAACGACATCCGACGTGATTCAAAGGCGTGGTCGCTTCGGCACCCTCAACGGGCTAGGTCGTCTGTTCCCCAGACGAGGTCAGCTCACCATCACCATCACGTTTGCGACATCTACTGATTCGACTTCATGTGTGGACAAACTATTCTCGCACCTCGGAAAAAAGGGGTCATAAAGTTCCAAGCCGACCTCGAGAATTGATAGTTTCGGTCATAGAGGTCCAAGACGACCTCGAGAATTGACGGGTTTTCGGTCAGAGGTCCGAGCCGACCTCGCGAATTGACAGTTTCGGTCATAGAGGTCCAAGCCGACCTCGAGAATTGACGGGTTTTTGGTCATAGAGGTCCGAACCGACCTCGAGAATTGACAATTTCGGTCATAGAGGTCTAAGCCGACCTCAAGAATTGACGTGATTTCGGTCATAGGGGTCCGAGCCGACCTCGAGAATTGACAGTTTCGGTCATAGAGGTCCAAGCCGACCTCGAGAATTGACGGGTTTTCGGTCATAGAGGTCCGAGCCGACCTCGAGGATTGACGTGGTTTCGATCTAGGAGGTCAGACGACCTCCAGAATTGACGTGGTTTTGGTTAAGCGGAGAGGTCTGAGACGACCTAAAGAACTAACATGGTTTGTGTCAGAGGCCTAAGCCAATCATGAGTTGACGGTTGCAAGTCGTAGAGGTCGGAGCCGACCTCAAGGATATCGCCGGCAGCCATCCGAACGAGGCCGGTAACGGAAATGATTCCTCATGAACAAACACATGCGAACTTCTGGCAAAAAATTACATCAGATTCACCTCGGCCCGCGTTCGCAGTCCGATGCGAACTTGGGGGCCAATGATACGGGATTTCTCGGCAGGTCGGCCTTAATCCCGACGATGGCCGACTTCATTAAAGACAGGCCGACAATCATCGTAGGCAGAACATTAGTCAGCCGACGTTCATAGTCGGACAGTGTGACCTCTTTGCTTTTTAGGGCCATCTCCCACTGCTCGGTCGAGGACGATCTCGAAGGTCAGCCGTAGCCGACCTTGTGCCAGACATGCTTGCACTTCCCCCACAGCGATCCTCCGACGATTCAGATCGAAAATATCATCAGCTCTACTCCTCGGGCCGACTTCTTAAGATCGGCCACGAACTCCTCCTCAGAAGATGCCGACGTTGAGCTTGGCGCACTCGAAGTGCTCCCCGGAGCGCTGGTCACGTGACGGACGAGGCGAATAAAGTAATGTCCGAAGATCACGGGATTGATAACCGCGGCAGTTAAGACCACGATTGCCATGATCTGGCAGTACGTGGGCAACGTCCAATCCGACGATAATCACGGAAACCCCCAGCGAGATTAGCGGGATCGTCCAACTCATACACAGGTATCCTAGCACTATATAAGAGGCAGATACTCCATAGGCGCAGGTACGCTGTTCTACCCCAAGCTAGGCCATTCTACTCTGCTAGCGACTGACAAGAGCGTCAGAGTGTCTCCCCACCGAGACCTCTCGGCGGGCTTTGCAGGTCAGTTCGGGAGCTCAGAACCAACGTCACACGTCGGCCAAGCGTGCCTCAGATGGGATTCATCGGCTTGGTCGTCTCGGCTCACTCATTGACGAGAAGCACCTCAAAGGTCACCTCGGCTTGAGCCGACCTATGTTACACTTACAGTAACACAAGGTAATGTGTGTATTTTGGTACAATAGGGATGATCATGTGAGGGGTACCTACCCTAGTTCCCTTTTGTCCTTCTGCCTTTCTAGGATCCTTGCTAATGTCGTGGGTAGGACAAAGGCGAACGTGAGAGAACAAGTGCAGTGGTTCACGCAGACAACTTACTAGGAACTTCAAACTGTCGACTAATATCTGCCTCACAAAAATCTAACCAAATCATATCAACATAAAACGACTCTCGAAATAGCAAGGCATTAGATGGCTAAGGATGCCCTCCGAAGGCCGTGGCATATCCTTGGAGGAAGCGCTCTTTTGGGGAGGCTCTTAGGACTCCGGCCTATAAATAGTCCCTTAGACAGCCGTGGGCGGTGGGTGTCTCTTTGTACAGGGTGTGCTCCTTGGGGAGGGCTCTATGGGAGTTTTGCCTGTAGACTCTGACAGGCTTCCCAAGCCATAGTGGTGAGGAGTAGCGCCTCTCTGGGCAGGGTTCTCCTTTACCATTTTCCCCTAGCTCACTGCACTTCTTACGCCATCACGAAGATGACTGCCTTCTGCCCCATGTTGGCCGGTGACTAGGTGAGATGGGAAATGGAATGGGGAGGGCTTGGTGAGATGGGAAACAGAAGGAGCAGAGGCCCTAGAGTGGCTCTTCTATCTCCACCAATCCTTGTGTGCCTCTCCCGTTTGTGGGTGGAGATGCCCGAGAGACTGGAGGACGGTCCTCTCCATCTTTGAGGGAGGTGGTGCCGACAAAGCCGGTCTAGCACCAATCCCGCCCACGAGAAAGAAAAAAAATACAGTGGTAATAGTCTCATGTAATTACATGATATTAAGTTCAAGCTATGATATATCATGATAATATCAAGGTAAACTGAGAAATTCAAGCAATGATTTCAAGTACATACTAATAGTCATATGATTAGCTGAAGAGACATGTAGCAATCCTTCAAGGATGAATCTTAAGAAGGTTTAAATGAATAAAGCAGGTCATAATAAATACGGTCCAGGAAAATCTTATAGAATAACCCAGATTTGCTGTCACATGGATATTTGCATATAGTGAGCGGTGGTGTGTATTAAATTTACCGGCCTAACTCTGGTACCGTAATCTGAGGCTTTTTTTTTTTTGGGTTATTAGCCCAGTGGCATCCGCCACTGGGAAAGCCTGGCGCCACCCGGGTTCGATCTCGGGTGGAAGTGCCCCCACCCCACCACAATGTCCATCCCGCCACAGGTGGGGGACCCGTAATCTGAGGCTTTCATGTGCCTTTTTTGCAGTATTACCACACCTTGGTTAGTGCATGGTCAAACTTGTAACCCCATCGAAGCTGGTCCATCATAAGTGAAATCAAAATTTGGCTTAAGGCTCAGTTTCACAAGTAAGCTTTTGTCGAGCTGATGCACATGAGATGCTTCCCTCTAGTCTATAAATTTTTGTGATATTTGCGTTCGGTGGTCTAACTTCTGGTTGACGTTCAGCGATAGAAGTCGCAAAATCTGATCATGAGATCTAAATTGAGTCCTAAGCCTAGGCGAATTGATGGGATGAGACGATGAAGATGCTTATATATGTTTATTTTAATAGCTCAAACTAACATATCATTATATTATTTATGTTAGTCCTTTTTTAAAAAAATATTTATTTATTAAAATACTAGTCTATTATATTGTGGGGGCAATTCTGGTATCGTTGGGAGTTGAATTCTTGACCTCTGGATGCTCGGTATGTCCAACCAACTGAACCAGTACCCCTCATTTGCGATTTATGTTAGACCGTACGAAGCAACGAGCCGCTGATTTACAGTTTGTTGTTTGCTTTTGTTGTGAAGTATTTTTTTCAGGCTAACCATTAAGATTCCTTATTTTACATATAATTTTAATGGCTTATGTTTGTTTTAATGGCTCAAACTAACGTATAATTTTGCAGCGATATTATCAGGAAACTGCTGTGTACCGAAATAGAAACTGCCTCAGGTACACCGAGTTTTTTTGGATTTTCTATGATTTTAATTATCAAGCTGGGTCGTACCTGTTACTCAAAGAGTGTGAACCACACACATGATCAGTTTGAGTGGCAGATGTGTGTTTGTTTGTTTTCCCTCTTCTCTTTGGGTACCATGTCAATTGGTGTACCCTTATTCTAGAAAATTTGATGATATCATCTGGCTGTAATGCAATGGTTTGCGATGGTACTTATTTAATGAAGTGGTTCCAGGAGTATAATAAAGATTTTTTATTATCCGGCTGTAATGCAATGTTAATTTTGTGAAGGTACTTATCAGATAAAGTGGTTTCAGGTGTATAAAGCAATTTTATTAAGGGAAGTGGAGGAGATGAAAGAAGAGGTCGAGAACGCACATAGCGCTGAGTAGTTTAGTTTCCCTTTTTCCTCAACTCTTTACTGTGTGTGGTGCCTTTTTGTTTCCCGATGAAAGACCTTAATAGACGACATATATCAGATGAGGTCATCAGAGAAATTGAGGAGGATATTATGAAGGTAAAGTGTGCTTTATTATTAGTACTATTAAAAAGAACTTAATTATTCACTAGCACCTTCACCGTTCATCCTCATTTGCGTCTTGTTTTGTAATGCAGAGGATAAATCGGGAGTTCCTGGCCAAGGGGGATCCGGGGATGGGAAGTCCACGTTGATGCATGTGGTCCACCATTTGAATGTCTTCTTGTCCATACTTATCGGGAGTTTAATTTAAGAGAAAAGTTTGTTCCACTTTTCTCATGCACTTTGGGCACTTTCCTCTCTTAATTTAATTGATCGGTCAGACCATGCATGTCCTTCAGTTTGGACTCGTCGTCCCCGTCCCCCGTATGTATCAGAAGATATATATTTGCTGCTGCAACAATGTTTTTTTTTCACTTGGACAAAAGGAATTATGAAGCAATTTGGGTAAAAAGTTGGCGCCATGCCACTTTAAGTAGGTGTAAAAACGACCGTTATGTATGAGGCTGAAAAAAAAGTCATCCTTAACATTATTCCTTTGTTTTTTTTTTGCCCCCTTTCCAGACAGAAATTTCATGTTCTCTAAGGATCGTGATCAAACCTTGCTGCATATGAAGCATGTAACACCCCCCTCCATACTAATCATATATTTCTGACGTGGAAGGGGGTACTACACACACGTAACTCATACAATTATGTTATGGGTGTTAGGCAAATTTGTACCCACACATAAGGCAAACCATTCATCAAACTGATCTCATGCGTATATTGTTACATAAAAGAGAGTGATTATTTCTCAAGAGGTTTCGGTGATCGTGGACTAAAAGTGATAAGCGGCGCACCTAATAATGCTAATCTAACATGGATTATATTGGGAGGAATATAAATGTAAAAGTTAATTTATTTTCCCATGCTAAATTCTATACATTCTCCGACTCGTTCCATGATTTTCTCGGGTTGTTCCGATGATGAATTTATAAATGTCAACTTGTCAAAAGAAGAAAACTTCATCATCAAAATAATCAGACAAGTTTGAAAACTTATGTCTAAAAAGTAACTCCAAAATTAAAAAGAGCCATTAATCCCCAAAAGGACCAAGATAGTTTTCTTCTATCACGGCACGTCAAGCAACATTATCTTTAGAAAGCTGGAGAGCGTCATCTTGGGCCTTACCTTCCTGTAAAAAGGTAGCACATTAAGAATAATATAATTAATCTTCTCCTTTCTCCAGTACGAACAAGTGACAAACAACACCACGTTTAAGTTGCACCTTTAATTGCTAGAGGACACGGGACAATAACTTTAGATTTATAGGTAAGGGCAAGTGGTTAAGGGTTAACGAAGCCGTGTGGGTCTACACAAAAATTTTCTACCTTTTTTCACGGATCTATTTTTTACAAGTTAGTACAATTATGGTCACCAATAGTGTTCCTATTATGCTAGCGTTCTATGAGCTCTGATAGTTATATATGTCGTTAACTTTTAACTCCAAATCTCAGATTACGAATCAAAATTTTGCCTATAAAATTTTCCTCTAAGAAAGTTTTCAAACTTGTCTTATTATTTTGACTATGCATTTTGCCTCTTTTGATAATTTGACATTTATGAATTAATCAAATTGAATTTACAAAATTAGAAACATCAAATTTAAAATAAGTGAAATAATAATAAACAAAAATAGTAAAAAGTAAAAATTATTGAAAATAAAAAATATGTGAGAAAATAGATGAAATAAAAAATAATGAGAAAAGATAGTTAAAATAAAAATCGGTGAGAAAATAACTAATTTGTGAAAAAAGAGAAAGTAGATAATTAGTGAGAAAATAGTAAAAATAAAAACCATTGAAAAATAACAAAAAATTAGTGAGGAAAATGGTGAAAGTTAGTAAAAAATAGTGAAAATAAAAATAATTAAGAAAACAATGAAAATAAAAAAAAAGTGAGACAAAAAACTTGGTTGGAAGAAAAGTTAACATAAAAACAGCCAGAAAATAGTTGAAATAAAAATCAATGAGAAAAATAGTGACAAAAAATTGTGAAAATAAAAATCATTGACAAAAATATAAAAAATAATTAAAATGAAAATATGAAAAAAGTGGAAATTACTACCAAAAATTGATTTGGTTTACATGTGAACCATTTAAAACTAATTCTATTTGCTTTGGGTGATGACCCAAATTTTAGTCTGTTGACCCAAATTGAACCGAAATGAACACCTAAATTTGGTTCGATTTGGTTTTTTAGTTTGCACTGAGAAATGAACACCCCTAACTCATTGCATTGGATTGTATTGAGTGAGCAACCTGCGAAAATGGCATGATGTTGACATGTTGGAGCTACCGTTTGTGAACAAGTAAAACCCCTCTACTGGAATCCGCCACAAAATCATACAAAACATCCTACTATGTGATTCGGTGAAAGTGCGTCTCCCCTGAGCACCTCCCACCCCCACTAAAAAAAAAGTAATTTTGTGGTGCTGTCGACATGGGAGGAAGAAAAGAAGTAAGATTTTTTTTTTCAAGAAAAAAATTGTTATAATTTTTCAATATTTCAAAAAAATCTTTGAAATCTTCATGTACAACTCCATGTAAGTCTATGAGTGCAGCCTTGCAAGCGCGACCTAGGAGAGGGAGTCGGGGTGGTACCGAGGTGTAATAATATGAAATTTTAAAATCTAAATAGATAGAATAAATATAAGAAATCAAATCTTTGCAAACAATTAAGCATCACAGGTAAGAAAAATTGAGGGGGAATGAGATGAAAAGTTATTGTGAGGACTAAATAAAGGATTACATTGAATTATGAGTAAAGTGAGACAATTAGGTCATGATTGGTTAATGTACACTAAACAAAGCCTTAACACAACCAAACTTGATAATGTTGCGAAACTATGCCCATAACTAGAGTTAAATGACACAAGTATGAACTATGTGTCAACACATGTATGATGTGAATGTTTGTCGACATGTATGAAGTGTGTGTCAACACATGTATGATGTGTGTCGGCACATGATGTATGATGTGTGTCAACTTGTGAAACATTTGTTGACAACCAAAAGAAATGTCTATTGACATGTATTCGCACTTCGACTGAAAGAGTAATAATAAGAATCTTATGAGGATTATAATATGAAAATAAAAATTTATATCACAGAAAGGTAAGTCCTATAAAGGAAATATTTGAAAGTTTATTTATAAAGCCAATTGATTGAATACTGAACTTTTGTTCAATAATCGAAACCCTTACATAGATAATCGATAAGTTATAAGACTAATTTGTATGTTTGTTCACTAATCGGAACAAACATAAGACCAATTGATAAGTTATAAGACTAATTAGAACATTTGTTCAGTAGTCGGAAGGTTTATAAGTCAAATTGGAAGGTTTGTTCATCAATTGGAACAAATATAAGATCAACAGGAAGAATTATTCACCAATCGGAAGAGTTAGTCGCCAATTGGAAAGATTGGACACCAATCAAAAGAGTTAGTCACCAATGGGAAGTATTGTTCACCAATCGGAAGGATTGGTAATCAATCGAAAGATTTTTTCATCAATCGATTGGTTTGTTCACCAATCAGAAGATTTGTTCAATAATCGATTGCTTGGTTCAGTAATCGGAAGACCTTTTGAACTTGATCAGCAATTGATTCATTTATACACCAATCAGAAGACTTGTTTGTTCCTGCGACAATCATTATTGTCACTAGGAATCGATTGGCAACACTGTATATTGTCGTTAGATTAAATATGTGGCAATCAGTATCATCATTTACTTGGTATCAGGAATTGTTGTGATTCTTAAACACCAATTGATGGGAAGGATTGTGAACAGTGTCCTGTTGAACCACTCTTTATTACCTTCATATTTTGGTGTTAACAAAACTTATGATTAGATTTATTTTTGATTATTTTGGTACTAACAAAATTTATGATGTAACTTAAATTGAATATTTTGTTTCATCTGTGTCGCATCAATCTCATAACAAAATGCTAAGTCTCTCATTGATGCAATATGGCACACTAATGCAGAAAACCTGGACATCTGAGACCAGATTGTCCTAGACTGAAGAAAACTGGTCAACCAGAAAATCCCAAGAAGCAGCACAAGAAATTTAAAAGAAGAGTCATGCCGGCTGCTTGGGAAAATGATGAGGTCACAAGCTCAGAATCATCAAGCTCAGATTCCGAAAAGGAGCAGGTAAATCTAGCCCTCATGGTGGGACTAGATGAGGTACATTCTAACTCATTTTTTAATTCTTGCACAGATTCAGGGTCAGAATCAGAAGACTTAGAAGAAGTCTTTAATGAACTGTATGAAAAACATAAGGGAGTTGTAAAAGAACTAAAAAATCTGAAAAACAACTCTACTTGCTTGGAAAACACCAATTCTGATCTTAAATCCGAATTGGAGCAACTAGAAGAATAATTAAAAGAATGTAAAGATCAAAATTATCTTTTAAACGAAGATTTGAAAAGCAAGAATAATGAGAAGTTAGTGTTAGAAGAAAAATTAAAAACTCTAACTGAAGAAAATATGTATTTAAAAGAATCAGTTAGAAAATTAACTGAAGGGAAAACATCTTTAGCCCTATGCTTAAAAGGATCAAAATCTGGAAATAACAAACAAGGGCTTAGATACATACCTCTCGAAAAAGGAAAACAAGCCATGATTCCAGAAAAATATCCACTACCAAAATTTGTAAAAGAAACCAAGATGCCCCAGAAAAAGACCCCTGTAAAAGAAAAAGTTTACAGAAATCACGTTCTAAAAACTCAGCACAAAGAAAATCAGAACATCAAAACAATCTATATTCATTGTTGTTCTCATTGCAATAAACTAAGACACACTGTAAACACCTGCACAACAAGGCACCTAGTTTGGATTCTGAAAGGATACTTTTATGCACCTAACCATCAAGGACCCAAAAAGATTTAGGTACCTATTTCTGAATAAGTTGTTTGCAGGATAGCCTAAGAGCATCAGGATCAAGGATGCTCAAGGCAAAGATGACTGCAGACTCTTCACTCAAATCATATCTGAAGAAAAAGTAGTCACAAGGATTGAATGTGTTTATGTTGCGACTAACAATGTTTGCAAGTTTTTTTTAGTGGTATACAGGCAAAAATCCTGAAGACTTGACAAACAGCATGTCAAAAGTCAGGAGCATCAAGATCTGACTTGCCTCACATTAAGGGGGAGTCTAATGCTCAGGGGGAGCACAGATTAAGGGGGAGTTATTCAATAAATGTCAATCATTGTTGAATCCCTCAATGGTAAGAATTTTTTTCACAAAGGGGAGAGAATACAATGGTAAGATCATTCCTTTTTGGTTAGTGACAAAAAGGGGGAGAATTTATATGGTCTAGGAATTTTCTGCATTTTCTAAGTTTCATATACTTGTGTCAGAAAATTCTCATAAATTTTGTCATCACCAAAAAGGGGGAGATTGTTGAACCACTCTTTATTACCTTCAT
This sequence comes from Colocasia esculenta, assembly GCA_014218235.1. Taxonomy (NCBI): domain Eukaryota; kingdom Viridiplantae; phylum Streptophyta; class Magnoliopsida; order Alismatales; family Araceae; genus Colocasia; species Colocasia esculenta. The sequence continues at coordinate 2,542,344 of CM024759.1, read as the reverse complement.
ATTTTGGTGTTAACAAAACTTATGATTAGATTTGTTTTTTATTATTTTGGTACTAACAAAATTTATGATGTAACTTAAATTGAATATTTTGTTTCATCTGTGTCGCATCAATCTCATAATAAAATGCCAAGTCTCTCATTGATGCAATATGACGCACTAAAATAATAAAATCGATGTTTAATCAATATACATCGATTTCAATTTAAGTTCCAAATTAATAAGCGCTACATCGATTTGGTTTTAATTTATTTTATAAGTGCTATAATGATTTCTTTAGAAGCCATAACGATTCTTTAAGTAAATGCAACAATGTGCCAAGAAATCGGTCTTATAACGATATCTTAAGTGACCGCAATGATTTGATAAGAAATCGGTCTCATAACGATTTGATAAGTGAGTGCAACGATTTGCCCTCACATCGATTTGCCTTCGCAACGATTTGATAAGAAATTGATCTCAGAACGATTTCATAAGTGATCACATCGATTTCTTTATTGATCACAACGATTTCTTCAGGAGATCATAACGATTTGCTAAGAAGTCGATGCCATAACGATTTCATAAGTGTTCGCAACGATTTCTTCTGTAAGCGCAACGATTTGTTAAGAAGTCGATGCCATAACGATTTGATAAGTGTCCATAACGATTTCTTCTTTGACCACATTGATTTGATAAGAAATCGCTCCCATAACGATTCCTTAAGCGACCGAAAAGATTTGATAAGAAGTCGATGCCATAACGATTTCATAAGTGATCACATCGACTTCTTCAGATGATTAGAACGATTTGCTTTCACAACAATTTCATAAGTTACACAACGATTTGATCGTGTAACGATTCGTTAAGTGAAACATCGATTTTATCGTATAACGATTTGTCTTGTAAGCGCAACGATTTGCCTTCCATAACGATTCGCTAAGGCGCATAACGATTTGATAAGTGAGCACAACGATTTGTTCTCACAACGATTTCTTTAGACCGTAACGATTTCTTAAGTGAACGCATCGACTTGTCTTTCACATCGATTTGTTCATAAACTTGCAACGATTTACTTGTAAGTGAACAACGATTGTATAAGTCATATTCACATAGATTTCTCTTGAATATTTTGAAAGTGTTTTTGGTGCTCATTGAAAAGTCAAATATTGTCTGACAGAAAAAAGCTGCATGCTTGATTCAAAGCAGTGTCAGAAAAAGATTTGACCTATCAGTTTTAGCATGTTAAGAGAAATATAGCAGAGTGCACTGTCATCGTGAAAACACTATTTTGTGCTAACACACTGCTCCATGCTCACAGATCTCAAAGACCACCAAAGGTAGATCAAGACAAGAGATCAACAACGACTAGAAGAGCTACAACGGATCTCTTCAACGGATCTATTCTAAAGCTGCTCATATAAAAGATGAAGCATTGCTGAAGAACAGAAATAGGAGCCTTCCTAAAAATACTTCAAGGAGTGTACAACTGTGAGAAGAACCTTCACGCCACAAACACTCAGAGAAAGAGAGAAGAGCTCAAGCCAAAATCTACAGAAGCTTTCAAGCAGAAGTCTTCATCGCCTTCAAGCCTTCTTCTCTTCCATTCTCCCTATGCTCATTGTAATCTTGAGGGAGAGTCTGTGACTGTGAGCTAAGTCCATAGTGTTCATCTTTTATTAGCTCTCAGTCTTGTTCTTTCTTTTCTAAGAAAGACCCTTGTCCAGTTGTAGGACTGTATACAGTGTGTAACCTAGCTAGAGGTTAGTGTCTAGCAGAACCTTGTTGGGGTTTGTACCAACAGGACCTAGCTGGGGGTTTAAGTCTAGCAGAATCGCACTGGGGTTTGTTCCAGGAGGTTTACTTTTGAACCTGTAAAAGAAGTAGGTTTGCTTCTGAGCCTAGAAAAGAAGTGGGCTGCCTTCTTGCCCGGGAAAGAGAAGAAGACCTGGTGGGGTATCCAGGGTGTTGTAGTGTCCTTGAGGGGGATTGTACCTTCGGTTAGTGAAATCCCAAGAGATTGCTTGGGGACTGGACGTAGGACTTCCATGTGGGAAGGGCCGAACCAGGATAAATCTCATGTGTCCTTTGTGTGATTGTTCTTTTGCTTCCACACTGCCACTCTTCATCACACTAACACTAACCAAATTTTTAAGTATTCACGTTTTGATTTCAGATTGCAGAAAAACCTATTCACCCCCCCTCTAGGTTACCTTGCTGCCATACCAAACGGGCCAACATGTCCTACAATCGATGTACACTTAAGGCTTTTATTCTCTAATTATGGTGGAAACCTTAAATGACCTAAAGACATCATGAGAACTTGAGTTCCCATTAGTATTAATCGAAAGAGGTGTTGTGCTCGAAACTCTGACATGAACTTTGAGAACCCAAATTGCAGGATCTGACAGCCCTTGCCTTACAAATACTATCTTAACACCCCTTTGACTGACCCCTTATTTTTCCTTGTGTTGCTGGGAGGAACATCTTGGAGCACTTGGAGGTAAGGAACAATCAGGAGCTTCGAGCCGTGGGGTTCTTCTTCCTCTTCTTCCTTGCTTCGGCTTGTAAAAAACCAGCGGCTTGAAAAAGATCCAAGGTGGGTGTTCTCGGGCTCAATACAAGTAATAAAATTCATTCGAAATCTTTTGAGTCTGCCATTGTTTTGTTCTATCTTGCCCAAACATCGACATGTAGAAAAAATTAGGGTTTTTATTGGAAACCTAGTGTTTGAACCTTTCTTGTCATCCTCTAGATTTCTATAACCCTAGAATGCTTTGATTCAAACCACATCTATAGAGATCTTATATTTTAAGTTTCCAACAACTTCCTTGTTGGAAGATTTGTCTGATTCTTTCCCGAAATGTAGCAACACACTATTTAAAATTAAATAAATTAATTAAAATTGTAAAGAAAAGTGAATAAATAAAAAATCATTATGCAAAATCAAGATATGGGCTTTAATTAATGGTTCATACTAGAGATATTGTGCCAAAATAGGATTTTAAAATGATAGAATAAAAGAAAATACCATTAAATTCGTAACCCCATTATTTCCTAATTAAAAAGGGGTAAATAAATCATAAATATAACTCATGTATATCCAAATTGGAGTCCAAACCCTACCCCAATATGTTAGCTATGAAATTGAGATTTTATCCTAACCCAAATAGAAGATTTGGATGCTAGGAGATCTAGATAAACATGGAAACTTGGTGTTAAAAGGAAGCTAAAGTTGTATTAGGAATTAACAACACTAGATCTATAAATAAGCCCCAAACCCTTCATGGCCGACCCTATTGCTTTTCTGAGAGTTCTTGGACGTGGAAAAGAGGCCAAAGGAGGAGGGAATCGAGGAGAGGAGCTTGCTAAAAGATCTACAAGTTCATTCTTCGAGTTCTAGCCATAGGAAGATCATCTCGTCCAAAGATAGACAATCTCAGAAGCAAAATTAAATTAATCTCGTTCATAGGTAGTTCTTGACCCTAGGAATAAAACCCCTTGTTTCCCTCAATTTCTATTGTGCCATACTCTTCAATTTCATGCTTAAAGTTCTGAAATGAGCATGTACCCGAGCCCTCTTTCTTGCTCTCAAAGTCCATGAAATTCATGTCAATTTGATTGATTCTTATTCTCTACATGTTTAGAAGCATCTTAGCAATGTTTTAAAACTAGTTCCACACTTTTTCCATGCTTTATACACCGATATTCATGCCTTTTCCTTTAGCCCCATCGACCTAGGTTCTCTACACTAAGAACGCGACCGAAACAGAGAATGCCACACTGTCGTGACCTTCCAATATGCCACGACAGCATCGCAACCTCTAACCGCGCCGCGATCTCTCTAAGTGTCGTGGTGAACCTGTGGGCTGCGATCTTAACGCACTGCATAGATAAGCCGCATTAATACTTGCAGTCCGAAAACCCTGATTTTTGTGCCATCATGCTATGATACCATGTTGAGACTCACAATTAAGTTCCTGTAAATACTGAAACGTAGTAACATAAGCCATATCATGATGAATATGAATTTTTCTCTTAAAAGCAATGCACTTGATCTCTTTATCAAAATCCATGACTTTCTGTCACACACACACCAAAAACCATACATCTCAGACTTGCAATATTCATAATGTGTTCATAATACATCTGGTAATTTATTGGAAATTTTGTACATAAAATTTTCTATTTAATGGGCTTGTCTTCGTTTCTTTCGATTGTTTTGGAACCGTTACCGACGCTCCGCTGTTCTAGAAATCCTCTAGAATGCCATACAACTACTATTTCAACACATTTTCTTGACTTGGATGAGCTCTACGTCGGATATTCCTTCTGTCAAACTAGAGAATCCTAGTTCAAGGCCTCTGTAAGTCTCCTTTGGCCACAGATTCTCTCATGGTTGACGAGTTGGTTGTACCCTTAAGTCCTATACACTATTAGGGATCGTGGTGGACCCTTTCTGCATGATCCAAACTGTAACGTCGTGGCCGTTCGGATCCGGGTTTAGTGGTTCTAGTGTGGTGCTCTTGGCCAATGTGTGGCCATTGAGCCTTGGTTGTGGTTCTGACGCTTTGTATGGGTGTTGTGGGCCGGAGGTTTTAGCCTAAACAACACATAAGTTTTTTGGTGAAGAAAGCGACGGAGTAGGCCATCGCATTTTGAAACGCGACGGCTTCTCTCGTCGCGTTCTTCAAACCACCTTTCTAGCACGGGGTTCTGATTGGTGGCAGTTAGGTCTGTCGCATTTAAGTTGTTTTAAATGTGACGACTGCCTATGTCGCGATTTTGACTTTAGTTTAATGCGATGGTTTTAGGGTAGACAAAGCAGAGGAATGTAGGATCGAATAGGTGGATCGGATCTAGAAGGTGTGGGGGGGGTTGAATAGATCTGACACCAATTACTGCGGAAGCTTAAGCAATTCAAAATTACTTCGAATCAGAGATCAATTCAAACAAACAATTTGTTGATCTGAAGTGTGGATGTGCGTAGATGATGTGTGAAGCAATTAAACACTTAGTGTGAAAGCGAAATCCTATGCAAGCATCTAGCGCAAACAAGCAGATCAAACCATTGCATATAGGATTTTTTAGGTGGTTCGAAAATCACACCAGTGATTTCTGCATCCACCCCTCACACAGTGAGGCTCCACTACTCAAAAGAGTACAACTCACACTGGAGCACGACAACTCCAAACAATCTTAAGCACGACGGCTCAACACACAACCTTGAGTTCAACGACTCACAAACTGAGCGCGATGGGTCAAACAACAACCGGAGCAAGATGACTCCAAATTGAGCACGACGACTCAAACCACACCGTGAGTGCGACGACTCACAAACCAGAGCTCGACGGATCACAATACAAAAGCTAGATCAAACACAAAAGAGATCAGATCCTCTAGCAATGATCTGATTCACAGACTCAATAAACTCAGAAATCTGTACAGAACTTCATGTATAGATCTCACAAGAAGAAATAAGATGAACACTCCAAGAATTAGGTGAAAGAAGTATGAATGGGATGTTCTTCGGTGAAGAGGTCTTGCAGACGCTTGAATTGAGGAGCCTTGATGGAATTCGGTGGAGATTCTCCTTAGTTGGCGATACTATGCTTTGATGGCATCTAAAATGCCAGAAATCCCTCTTCTACTGCTGCTCTTCAGTTGGATCTGCTCCCTTTCCTAGCACAGCAACCTTCTCTCTAGAGATTCCCCTTGATTCCCATGTCCTTCCTCTTGAAAGGATGGCCTGCAACTTCTGGAGATGGAGCAAGGCACTAGAGAGACCCCTTTTGCCGCCAAGAAGCTTTTCTGGGAGTTGTATGGGCTGGCTGCTTTTTGGAGTACGGAGATCATGGGTATTTATAGCCCCATATGTCCATGAGGTGTCTTGGGGTGCATGGGCATGGAAATCTAGGTCAAATCCCTTGATTCCTAAGCAGCCACGTGTCCAGAAAAATTCATGTTTTTGAGTTTCAGTCGAAGTGTGTCGAAACCACAGGGCACTGTGTCGACACCACTAGCATTGTCTTCAAATTGGGCTTCTGGGACAGTGATCTAGTGTCGACACCACAGGGCACTGTGTCGACACCACAGGCAGACTGTGTCGACACACAGGCAGACTGTGTCGACACCATTGGCTACTACTTCAGAACATGCTTCTGGGATAGTGAACTAGTGTCGACACACAGGTGGACTGTGTTGACACCACTGTGACAAATTTGTGTAAACCTGAAAATATAAATTGTAAACCATTAATACAAGATATTATCATTAAAATGTGAGATATTAAACATCAAAAACATGTTGTTTAAGCATTATTGTGATATGTATAAAATGTATAACATGTTCAATTAGCCATCATTTTAATATGTACAAAATGTATAAAATGTCATCATCAAAATCAAATTATGAGTGATGTTCATTGGTCATCATTAAAATACAACTTTAGGAAATTTCAAAACACACTCAACCCAACATTCTCCCGTTTTTTGATGATGACAAAATATATGCACAATCTCCCAATAGCCTGACTCCCTTAACTGCAATAACTCCCCTTGATCATATTCACCCTTTGAACAACTATGGAAAATGTTTAGTTCAGCACACAAATCAAAAAAAGTTTTGTTATCAAATTCTCCCCCATGATCAGTCAAAATGGATTTGATTTTATGTGAAAAAACTGTTAAGGCAGAGGTGCAGAAGTTCCTGAATTCTAGGCAAGTATCACTCTTGTGGGATAGAAAAATGACCCATGTATATCTAGTAAAATCATCAATGATGACAAATCCATATCTTTTGCCACTAAGACTAAGAATTCTTGTTGGCCCAAAGAGGTCCATATGAAGTAATTCTAGTGGCTTAGAAGTGAGTACATTATTGAAGGTTTTAAAAGATTTTCTGGTTTATTTTCCTTGAGCACATATCCCACAAAGTTGATTCTCAACATTTGGAAAAGATTCAGGAAGTCATTTAACCAGATTTAGCCTTAAAAGTTTGTTTATTGTGTTGAAACTTGCATGACCAAGTCTCTTGTGCCATGTCCATGCAATTTCATTTTTATTTGCCACTAAACAAATGTTTTCAGCAAAGTTTTTATCAAGATTGATCATGTAGACATTGTTTTCTCTTTTACCAAAGAATTTTATTTTTGCAGTTGAAGAATCAATTATTTTACAGAAATCAGATTCAAAAACAACCTTGTGACCTTTGTCACACAATTGGCTTATACTCAAAAGATTGTAGTCTAAACCATCAACTAACAGAACATTTTCAATTGAGTTTGAGGAGGATTTACCAACCTTTTTAGATCCAATGATTTTCCCTTTATTTTTACCTTCAAATGTGACAGATCCTCCTTCCTTTTCAATCAGAAATGAAAATTTTGTTCTGTCTCCTGTCATGTGTCGTGAACACCCACTATCAAGAAATCACACATTGGAGCTGGGTGCACGACCTTCCTGTATAAATCAGATCAGAGAAGAAAAGATTTTGGTACCCAAACATTGTTGGGACCATCAGTTTGTTTGAGCAAAGACAATAAATCTTTTCTGATCCATATTTGAGTTGTTTTTGGTTTTTGTTTTGTTTCAGCAACGATTTCCCTTTTTGGCATTTTAACATTCTGATTTGGAATGAAAACACCAGTGTTCTTCCATTCATAAGCATGGTTGTAACATCGTGCGTTTTTTGGATCTTTGCGGATCCCTACTTAGTGGGTTTGGTGGCCAATGTGTGGCCTATTAGTGCGTGTTTCAGGCGTTCGCGCGCGTTGTGAGGCTTGGTGGGCCGCCAGACTGGGCCCAGAGTGCTCACAGGTTTTCTGCCTGTGAACGCGACAGGGGTGTGCGTCGCGTTTTGAACGCGACAGCCCTGGTGGTCGTGTTCCTGTTGCCGCTGCTAGGCGGTCTTCGTTTGCAAGGCTGCTGTGTATCACGCACCGGGCAGTCGGCCTTGTTAAGGCGACGGTCACCTAGGTCGCGATCAGGTCGCGACGGGGGTGCATGTCGCGATCTTAACCGCTGTGCTGTTTTTAAGAACCCTGGACGAACAGAGCTTTCGCAAGCTCTGCTCGGCCAGGGGGAGCTGCTGCGGGGTTCCTTCGAGCGGTTCGAGGTTCTAGAGGTGCGTGGGGCGTGTTCTCGCCACGAGGACGTCGTGTGGAGCGGGGGAAATGCCGAGGGATCTCCGGTTTTCGCGTTCTTCGCGAAGGTAGGGTGTTTCTACCTCGTTTGATTGTGTGGAATGCTCGTGGTGTGGATTTGATTCGTTTAAAGCTTAAAGAACATTAGATACCATGCTAGGATGTTCATTAAAGCATGTAAAATGAGAATTAATCATGTTTTGAATAGTTTGAAATGGTGATCCGTGGAGTTTCTCCTGGATTAGGGTTTGCGCCTGTGAAGGCGACAGACCTTGTCGTCGCGACAAGGTCGCGACAGGCCGATTCGTCGCGATAGGGTTTCCTATTGCGACAGGTCGGGGCGTCGCGTTCTGAAGGCGACCTGGCCCCTTGTCGCGACCTCAGCTGAGAGGTCTGGACATGTATGCTTTTAGTGTTGTGGTTAAACGATTATTCGTATTTGTTGTGCATGGCAATGATAGGTGGAGCCAGTGCACTTGTTACGCTCACGGAGCGTATTGCTCACAAGGTGGGCATGTTTTACGTGGTTAATATGTTATGTACGTAATCGGCTTGGTATTTACGTAGTAAGTATGGTGCACTGGCACCTGTAGCGCTCTTGGAGCATACTGTCCATGTGTTGGACATGTTGTTTATGTGAATTACGTGTGGTGCACCTGGCTGGTGTATTATACACGTGGTGTCTACATGGTTTGGATGTCGTGCATGTGGTTTGTGTGTGCATGGCACATCGTACGTCATTGTATTTATTGTATCTTAATTATTATGGTTAGTCCGTGGTTTAGTGGTAGTGAGGTTCACGTTTGAACCTAGCCTTGACCCTTTAGGATCTTTTATAAGTTATCCTCGATGGATAATTAGTAAAGTATAAGTATGGTTATTACGTGATTATCATGTACTGTGTTTAGTGTGGCAGTGGAGGTCACAAGGTGACCGATGACAGGCTGTGGTGTTATTATTAATATGGTTTATGTGTGTAATTGTGTAGGTTAGCTTGTAAGTCACAAGGTGACTGGAATAAGCTATTCCTAACATATGTACCGTAATTGGTAATAGGAAGTGTTTGTGTATATACCGTGGTTTGAGCTTGCCGAGTGTGGTGGTCCGGCGCCTATTCCGGAATGCCTCTCTAGTCGGGTACCCCAGGTTCTTTGTGAGCCAGGCACGTGTGTTTGTTGTGCCTGGGGTTTGTCCCAGTACAGTGTGGTACCGTCGAGGTCTGTGTCGTCTGTCCTGGACACCCTCACTCCTGTGTTTGAGTTGTACGTCCGACTGAGGGAAAGACGACAGTAGGGCAGCAGCTTGTGTTTGTGGGTGTGCAGTCACTTGTAGCGCGCTCGTGGTTGGGGATACGGACACCAGTAGACGTACTGGGCCCCAGCTAGTCCTGTTCCAATGCCTCACTTTAGGGAGCTCGGGCCTGAGTCCCTAAAGGTGCCAAGCATGGGCCTGCAGTGTGTGAGACTGCAGGTAGTGGTGGTGTTTGTTAGTCTCCACAGTTAGTTGCTTGACTTGTGAGTTTGTGGAGCCGTAGCTGGACTGAGGGTTCGTGGCTACGAGACTGAGAGGTTGTTATTGTGTTGTGTTGTCCGGGTTAGATATTGGCCTGATCAGCCAGTAGTCCGTTCCCGTGTGGTGGCGTCGTTCCTTTCCGACTCGTGCTTTGCCACTGGCTGTGGCTCGTGAGTTTGTGACTCGTAGTCGAGGTTTGACCCGTTCGAGGTGTGCCCTGGTGTTGGCACAGTTGTGACTGCGGTTGTGGCTTGTGGTGTGCCCGAGTGGTGGCACAGTTTTGGTTATGGTTGGTGAGTGTTGACTCACCAAATGTGGTTTAGCTCGCTATGGTGTGCCCTGTTTCAGCATTGGTTTATTTGCGATTTCCGTGCTGGTACCTTGTGGTAATAGGTACCTGTACCCCGTATGGGTAATGGTTTGTGGTGGTACATCGTATACCAGTCTTTTCTGGTGTTGACGTGGAACTGTGTTTTGTGGAGGTCGTGTGGTGTGATTTTCCACTCAATGTGCTTTACCTTACCTTAATCGAGAAAGCTTCCGTATATGGTTTTCGTGTGTGAAGGATTGGCCGTTGTAGCCAACCCTGCCATTCGGTGTGTGGCTTCCGACATGTTGTGGTTTGGGGTATAAAGGGCCAGCTTTTGGTTAGCAGTCCTATTACCCACGTACTTGAGACTCGCTGTGAAGCTTATATCCTAGACTGTGGTTTGCCTGTGAGGCCTGAGGCCTAGGCGTTACTGTTGTTGAGCGGACTAGTGGTGTGGAGCTAGTCCTGTTGTTCCCTCTTACTTTCCGAAGTTGTGAATAGTTAATGTGTTTATATTTAATTTTAATTTAAATTCAATTGTTGTGAGCATGAAATGGTTTGGCTATTGGTGCTGCCAGTGAGACCCTTTGGGGTTGAGGTGTCCGTGGTTACGGTGTTGTTTTGGGTAGCCCCTACTGAGCCTGTGACTTGTTGAGGCTCACTTCCCTACAGTTCTTTTCAGGGCTTGCCGTGTGTTTGGCTTGCAGCGGCGTTGTGTCAGACTTGTACCACCAGCAGTTGAGTTGGCATGATTGTTCATGTATGGAAATTCAAACCAAGGATTATGTTGATATCTTGAAAATTTTGGATAAATAAATTGTGAATGGTACCAATGAGGATTATGATACTATTGATTCCAAGAATTAATCCAATTAGATTGATATGATGTCTTGGATCTCCAATAATCATCATGAAGGTTTGTTTTTGTGTTTTTATGATTTTTCATATTTTTATTTGAATTTTTGTGAATAATTTTGTTGTTGTTTAGAAACAGGTAGGTTGACCTGTGTTGAGGTAGTGTCGACTCAGCAGCCATAGTTTTGAACTTGTGGTTATCTGGTGTCGACCTAACATCAATGTGTGTCGACCTATTTTGTTTCTTTTGATGATTATTTCAGATGTTTTCTTTGACACTTGTTTATTTTTGTTTTCTGGACTAGTACTTTTGACAAATTTTATCAAAGGAAATTTTGAAGGTTTTTCTTTCTTTTCACCAGATTTATTCTTCAATGATTTTTCTATGGTGAAACCTAGTCCATGTTTTTCAGCATTCATTCTAAGTCCTAACAATGCATCAAGATTTTCTTTTCCATTAGTGAAGTTTTTTTATCACTTGTTCCTTTTCACCCAAGAACTTCTTAAGTTTCTGAATTTCATCAATAACTTGTTGCTTTTCTTTTTGTTCCAATTCCATTCTTTTAGAAAGCTTTTCAAAATCATTGTTGGCCTTTTGACATGCAATTTTAAATTCATCAATTTCATTCAGAAGGTCTTCCTTTTCTTCATTAAGTTCAGATATTTCATTTTCCAGTTCAGAAATCCTTCTATTTAAGGAAGTATCATGCATGAAATTTTCAATTTTCTTTTTCAGATGTTTATTTTCTTTTCTTATTTCAGAATATTTTACAACCAACTCAGCATATGCATCTTGCCAATCATCAATAGTATATTGTTCAAAAGAAGTACTTACCTTTCCATCACTGCTGTTTGCCATAAAGCATAACTCCTCATTTACAGAACTTGAGGAGTTCTCTTCTTCATCTTCACTTTGGTCTTCATCCGACCAAGTTGCTATCATGGCTTTTGGCTTCTTCAATTTGTTGTTCGTCTTGTGTTTGTCCTTTTTGATCTCAGGACACTCACCCTTCATGTGTCCTGCCTTGTTGCACCTGTATCAAATAATACCTTCATCAGTTTTTTGATTTCTACCAGCATTAAAATTTGAAGAAGAAGCATTCCTTTTACCAGATGAATATTTTTTCTTTGCATTGAAATTTTCTCTTCTTGATTTTAAAAATTTTCTGAATTGCCTAGTCATGAGAGCAAGTTCATCCTCATTGGACTCAGACTCATCAGAACACCTGAAAGATGTAGCTATCCACCTTTCCGGAGTATCTCTCTGAGGAGATAAAAAATCGTGCCGTAAGCAACACATTCTGGTGATAGAGTGAATTCCTTTTATCTGCATTAAAATGCACCCTTATCATTCTCTAACCCTAAGGTGGATTAATGAGGAGTTTTTTCCCTTTCCTTTAGCTTCATCAGCGATAGGCTAAAAATCCCCCTTTCTTTTGGCTCTTTGGCGCGCTTAAAGAAGTAGAATGCTTGCTTGTCGCAAGCGACCCTCACCCCTTCTTGTCTGCTTTTTCGCTTCAATGGACGCCACTTCATTTTGTGATGTTGTTTTATAGGAAAGGAATTGACGCAAAAGATGGCTTGCTAGCTATAGCTCGTTTATGGAACTCGTTGCTTTCGAACTGGCTGGCAAGAGGATAAAGAGGTAAGATATAGATCAGAAATCAACTACACCCTCTCGAGCTTGACTAGATGGCATCACATCAAACACACCGAGGTTTGAACAGGATCGGAGGTAAGGGAAAGAAAAGGGGACTAGCTGACATGCCTACTGCTGAAAGTACTATAGCTTCCAGATGAAAGTCTTGCTCCTTCCCGTACCGCCATCTCGCGTAAAAGACATTTTCCTTCGACTGAATACAAGCACAGACGCTGATGGCACCTAAGAAGGACGGATATGGTAAGGAGAGTGAGTGCTACTTCATGTGTGACTAGAGAAGTCAAAAGGCAGTAATGAAAGCTGCGATCTATGTCACGACAGATGAATGGAGAGAGCAGTCATCCTAAGAGCGATCGATTGACTGTTGAAAGGTGGAGCAGTGAAGAGCATGAAAAAGATTTCAGTACATATAGCGAAAGACGAAGCGCGGAGACTTGATTTTTCTTGATTTTTCTCTTTGTTGCTTGATGAAGCCTTAAGTGCTACTGGTTTAGCTTTAAGCATATGTTCTTCACTTCTTTTCAGATTTATTTCATAAGTCATTAAAGATCCTATGAGTTCATCCAAAGACATTTTGGACAAATCCCTAGAATCTTCAATCATTGTAGCCTTTGTGTGCCAGATAGATGATAGAGAACGCAAAATTTTTCTTACCAGATCAGCATTAATGCATTCCTTACCTAGTGCCTTCAATCCATTGACAATTATCATACACCTAGCAAACATTTTAGAAATTGATTCATCAGATTTCATCATAAACAATTCATATTTAGAAACAAGTATGTTTGCTTTGGTTTCCCTAACTTGAGATGTTCCTTCATACATTAATTCAAGTTTATCCCACATCTCTTTAGTAGCTGATTTACACATGGATATTCTTGAATATTCTTTAGGGTGGACAACACACTGAAGCATATTCTTGGCACTGTAATTAAGAGTAGCTTTCCTAATCTGCTCTCTAGTCCAATTCTCCTCATCTCCCTGATTTTCATAAGGACCCTTATCAACTATTTTCCAAATTTCATAGTTTTGTGCCCTTAGAAAAACTTACATGCGATTCTTCCAATAGGAGTAATCAGACCCATCAAAAAATGGTGATCTATTAATGGAATGGCCCTCAGCTACAAATCCTCGAGAATCCATCAATCACAATGAGAGACAATGAAGGAGCAAGCAAATAATTCAAGCAATTAACACAGAGATCAAACAGAAGCAGTCAAATCAGATCAGAAACAGATATTAACCCGCTTTGATACCAATTGTAGGATCGAATAGGTGGATGGATCAGATCTAGAAGGGGGGGGGGGGGGGGGGTTGAATAGATCTGACACCAATTACTGCGGAAGCTTAAGCAATTCAAAATTACTTCGAATCATAGATCAATTCAAACAAAAAATTTGCTGATCTGAAGTGTGGATGTGTGTAGATGATGTGTAAAGCAATTAAACACTTAGTGTGAAAGCGAAATCCTATGCAAGCATCTAGCGCAAACAAGCAGATCAAACCATTGTACATAGGATTTTTTAGGTGGTTCGGAAATCACACCAGTGATTCCTACATCCACCCCTCACACAGTGAGGCTCCACTACTCAAAAGAGTACAACTCACGCTGGAGCACGACAACTCCAAACAACCTTGAGCATGACGGCTCATCACACAACCTTGACTTTAATGACTCACAAACTGAGCGCGACAGCTCAAACAACAACCGGAGCACGACGACTCCAAATTGAGCACGACGGCTCAAACCACACAGTGAGTGTGACGACTCACAAACCAGAGCTCGACGGCTAAAGATATCAGATCTTCTAGCAATGATCTGATTCACAGACTCAATAAACTCAGAAATCTATACAGAACTTCATGTACAGATCTCACAAGAAGAAATAAGATGAACACTCCAAGAATTAGGTGAAAGAAGTATGAATTGGATGTTCTTCAGTGAAGAGGTCTTGGAGACGCTTGAATTGAGGAGCCTTGATGGAATTCAGTGGAGATTCTCCTCAGTTGGCGATACTATGCTTTAATGGCATCTGAAATGCCAAAAGTCCCTCTTCTACTACTGCTCTTCAGTTGGATCTGCTCCCTTTCCTAGCACAGCAACCTTCTCTCCAGAGATTCCCCTTGATTCCCCCGTCGTTCCTCTTGAAAGGATGGCCTGCAGCTTCTGGAGATGGAGCAAGGCACTGAAGAGACCCCTTTTGCTGCCAAGAAGCTTTTCTGGGAGTTGTATGGGCTGGCTGCTTTTTGGAGTATGGGGATCATGGGTATTTATAGCCCCATATGTCCATGAGGTGTCTTGGGGTGCATGGGCACGGAAATCTAGGTCAAATCCCTTGATTCCTAAGCAGTCACGTGTCTAGAAAAATTCACATTTTTGAGTTTCAATCGAAGTGTGTCGACACCACAGGGCACTGTGTCGACACCACAGGTAGACTGTGTCGACACACAAGCAGACTGTGTCGACACCACTGGCTACTGCTTCAGAACAGGCTTCTGGGACAATGAACTAGTGTCGACACACAGGTGGACTGTGTCGACAACACTGTGACAACTTTGTGTAAACCTGAAAAAATAAATTGTAAACCATTAATACAAGATATTATCATTAAAATGTGAGATATTAAACATCAAAAACATGTTGTTTAAGCATTGTTGTGATATGTATAAAATGTATAACATGTTCAATTAGTCATCATTTAAATATGTACAAAATGTACAAAATGTCATCATCAAAATCAAATTATGAGTGATGTTCATTGGTCATCATTAAAATACAACTTTAGGAAATTTCAAAACGCACTCAACCCAACAAGGAAGCTCTGTCCGGTCAAGGGGAGTTGCTGTGCGACAATCTCTAGTGGGGTTTTCGATTGTTGGAGGGTTGCTTGGCGCGGGTTTCACACGAGGAGGGCGTCTAGAGCGTGGAAATGCTGGCAATGTGGTGTTCTTCGCGTTCTGCGTGTTCTTCGAGTTGGTAGGGAGACTAGCAAATCATTGAATGATTTAAAGTTTAGAAAATCATGCTATTGTGGTATGTTGTGGCTTATCTTTCATTCTGGAGGTTTAAAGTTTAGTTTAAATGGTGTTTACATGGATTTCTGGAGGAAGAAAGAGGGTTCGGTCGTCTGCATGATAGGGCGACGAGTTGGACCGTCATGTAAGAACGCGACCATTTGCCTTGTCACATTTTGTTGTGAACGCGAGGCTTTGGTCCGTCGCATTTATGACTTTGGATTATTGTGTTTAGAATCGATTGGCTTGAAGGAGACAGGTTGTCCCGTCACGTTCATGGGTTTAACTGGCGTGGTGGTGACATATTAAACCGTCATGATTTGAGTTCGATTGAGTCGATTGACTTGATGGTGACGTGTCGGGCTGTCGCGTTCATGTCACAACATTGGGCCCTGTCATGTTCATCTTGTAGTCGCGACCGATAGGGTCTTCGCAATTTTGAAGGTGACGATTGTCCCCATCGCGTTTCACCTTCCGAAGTCTGCATTGTTAGTTGGGCAGTGAAGGTCCCGTCTAGACCTAGTGTAATACCCCATAAATTTCATTAATTAAAAATTATAAATAAATTTGAAAATTTGTCAATTAATAAAAATTAAACTAGATAAATGATACACATCATTATCACATGCGTAAAAACGTATATAAAAAATTTGTAAAAATAAAAGTTATACTTTAAATAATATTCCCTAATGACCCATTAAGAAACTGGGGCATAGAAAAATAATCCGGACCAAGTTTTAGAATTTAGGTGACTTATTATTGTAATTAAAGAATAATTCGGAAAACCCATTATTAAATGAGCCAAGTGGATTAATAATTAAAAAATCAAATAATGGGTAGACTTTAACAATATGTATTGATAATCCATCATGAGAAATTGGATCAATGGACCTCTCATGGCTATAAATAAATTCAAATGAGAAAAAGTAATAAAAATCCAAAACTCTATTATTCTCCAAATAAAAAAGAGAAATTCCTATAAGTTAAATTCTATTAAGTGATGGACTTTGTGAAATAGTCCCATTAGAAATTAGTGGGCCAAAATAAGGATTTTTAAAAAAGAATAATAGGAAAATACCCTAAATTCGTAACTAAATTATTACCTAAATAGAAAAGGGTTATTTAATACATTAAATAGGAAGTTTGAGTTAGAATTGGATTCCTAAACCTACCCTAATAGGTTGGCCAAGAATTTAGCTTCCATCCTAACCCAAATAGGAAGTGGAAAGCTTGGGAGGAGGTTAGGAAAGGAGGAAATTCGGAATTTAATAGGAGTTAGAGTACTATTAGGAATTAGAATCATAACTAGCATAAATACACCTCTTAAACCCTCATGGCCGACCCTAGCTCGTGCAAAGGGGTTCTTGGACGTGGAGAAGAGGCCAAGGAGGAGGGGAAATCGAGGAGAGGAAGATCCATCAAGCTTCTTCCTCATTCTTGGAGTTCTAAGCCCTAGAAGATAAATCGATTCAAAGGTAGGCATTCTCACAAGCTAAAATTCTGAAATCTTGTCTTTAGGTTCTTCTTACCCTCTTGAACGAGACCCCCAAGTTTCATATTTTTCCATTGATCAAATATTTTCTTATGAATTTTCAAAGTTCTATACACTTCATGACCCCGAGCCCTTTTCTTTAATGCATATCTTTGAATCCACTCGTCCCCTTGTCATGAAAGTTTTTGAGTAAATACTGAGGGTTGATAGGCATCTTTTGCCCCTAAAAGCCCTAAATTTGATTCACTCTAGTTGGCGAATTAAATCGTCTATTCCAAGTTGCTCACTGTTCGTGTTCTTCATGTGCATGAATTTAAAGCCTATCGATTTCCTTGAAATTTGCAAATTCCTATTTACTGCATGTACCCTGGCCTATCTAGAGTTGTTAGAAATTTGTTTCACGAATATTCATAAACCATGTGATTTATTCTAATTTTTCAAAGCACCCTATATCAATTTGATTCATGTTGGCCCGCAATCCCAAGCCTGGTCTGATTCCTGTCAGAGCCAGGCGCAGACCACCAGATTGCGACGGGCCGATATGTCACCTTCTGAGGTCTGATTGCGACAGCCTACCCGTCGCATTCAGAAAGCGACAGGTGAGCCGTCGCTATCCCTGTGCCTGTCCTGTCGCGACCCTTTCCCGCCCCTGTCGCGTTCCCAGTCCTTTGATCTGCAAGCCATGTCGCGACCTGTACAAGCCCCTGTCGCGATCTGCCCTACCCCTGTCGCAATCCTTACTGGCCTACGTCGCCTTCACAGGTTTTTGCATAAAACCCATAAGAATTATTGCTCTCACTTTCTACAATATTCTTATGCCTTTTTAACAGCCATACACGTAGTAAAACACCTGTCTTACATTGGAGCTGTATTGAATGCTTTAAAATACATATTCACGACTCCTTTTTTATCTATGAATTCTCTTACACATGCACACACATGAACCATCCATATATGACTGAAATCTGGCATAAAATATCTCATAATGTATCTGGTAATTTATTGCAATAAAGTATATTAATTGCCCTATTTTTAAAGGACTTGTATTTGTTTCTTGCGTTGTTCATATACCGATATCGACGCTCCACTGTTCTAAAATCCCTCTAGAACGTTGAGCACCCGTTTTATATACACACTTTACTTGGCTTGTGGTGAACTCTCCGTCGGATATTCCTTTCGCCGGACTAGTGAACCCTTGCACAAGGCCTCCGTCAGTCTCCTTTGATCATAGATTCCCACATGGTCGACAAGCTGGTTGTACCCTAAACACCTATGATACCCTTTAGGGATCAACAAGATCCAAATGGCCTTAGTTGCTCTCGCTCTTGTCTTGAATCACGTCGGACCTCTGGACCTGTGCATAACAAGGCCAGTGGTAGGGTCGTGCATTTCCACCTGACTGCCAACACCAAGTGCGTGTGTTGTGCAACTGTTACTACCGCCTGGTTACTCGACGTATTACGTGCAATGTCCACTAGCTTTCATCTATACTCTACTCGCTCATCTATTTACGTTCACTCTACTATCTCATCTATTCATCTAGTGCTCTTATCTATTTCTTGGTACTCTCAAATTGGCGATTAATTGATTGTCTAAAGATAAACAATATAACCAATGCCAGTGCAATAGGGCCCGATCAGGTCCTGGGGGGAGCGCCCGAAAGTGCCATTTGCCCGCGGGAGTTAAATGATCAGGATGTCGACATTACATCCAAGTGCCATACTATCAAGATTAATCTAAGACAATCAACACAAAGTGCTATATTCTCTCGTTGACTTTTGACGAACAAGTGCTATACTCTCTCTTGGCTATCTTCGGATAACCAAAGTGCAATTACTATCTCGATTGACAAGAAAGTTAATCAAAAGCGCTATACTATTCGATTGATAAGAAAATCAATCAAAGTGCAATTTACTCTCTATATGGCCAACTACTTTCTCTCTCCTTACTGTACATGTTGCTTGATATTGCTTGACGTTGACGCTATGTGTCATCGTGTTGTTGTGTTGCTTTCTATCGTGACTCGATCTTATTCATTGTACTATACTTAATTCATCTGCTATTTGAACTATGTTACTTGTGCTCTTACTTTCTCGACTTTACGTGACTCTCTCTATCATTAGTTACTCTGCCATTAAAGCACTAATTATTTAAAGCCTGCTTGAGCCTGAGATTTAAGTCCTACTGGGCGTTATCGCTCACCCTTCGTTATTTGTTATTGTGTCTCAGGTAAGTCGGACGATGACGTTATACGTACCAATAGGACAGGACTAGAGTGCTGAGTGACCTGGAGTCAACTCATGAAGTTACCTTAGTACCATGGAGTCTAGTAGTTATTGCTTTAGATTTCTTTTCAATGAAATGATGTCATTGAGCCCTATGTATTGGCTCCGAAATTGGTGGTTGTAATAGTCTTAATGGAATTTCAATGAAAAGAAGAGTTTATTCAATATATTGTTCAATAGCTGCTCTGAATTATTCAACTGTTGTACATTTTCTCTATTACGTACTTGGTTCACGTTCTCGCCGATTTATTCCGCTGCTAAATTGGCAGGGTGTGACACCTAGCCTTGATTATGTAGTATTGTATTAATATGTTTCAGCTTATCTAATGTTATTGAAGCATGTTCTAGGATTAATAGATCAGATTATAATTATGTTAATCATGTTAATTATGTTATTATATTAAGGTCATGTGGTTTATGTGTATAGTGATATGTAGTTGCAATGGAAGTCATGTGATGACCAATGACTAACAAGTTTAGAATGTGAATCATCATGGTTTATGAATGCAAGTTTCATGAGTATGATAAGTATTCGGCCTGGTTTGTAAGTTTGTTGGGTTTGGTGGTCTGGTGCCTATTCTGGAATGCTTCTCTAGTCAGGTACCCCAGGTTCTCTGTGAGTCAGGCACGTTGTGCTCAGGATTTGTCCCGGTATTGTGTGTACCGTAGAGGTCATTGTCATCTTCCTTGACATCCTCACTCGTTTGTTTGTTAAGTAGCTCGTCTGACTGAGGGAAAGATGACAATGGGGCAGCGACTTGTGGTGTGCGAGTGTTATCTGTTCGATCGCTTGTAGTGCGCTCGTGGTTGGGGGATGGACACCAGTAGACGTACTGGTCCCCAACTAGTCTTGTGTTTCCACTTGCCTCACTCTGCGGGCCCCAGAACTCATAGAGGTATGTCAAGCGTGGGTCTGCGGCATGTGTTGCTGTAAAGTGGTGTTGGTCAGTCCACATATCTTTGGCCTACGTAGTGTTGAGGTAGAGCTGCAGTTGGACTTTCCGTCCGTGGATGCGAGACTGAGAGGTGGTTCTTATATTGTGTTGTTCGGGTTAGATACTGGCGTCATGAACCAGTAGTCTTTACCCGCGTGGCAGCGTCATTCCTTCTGACTCAAGCTTTCCAATATTTGTGGTTGTGAGTGGTGACTCTCCGATTGTGGTTCAGTTGTGGTACCTTTTGGTTTCAGGTACTCGTACCCCTCGTAGGTAGCTAGTTGTTGTGGCACATTGTGTGCTGATGTTTCAAGTGTTGTTGTGGAGTTGTGCTCTGTGGAGGGCATGTTGTGTGACCCTCCACTTATCACATTTTTGCCCTTCTATGGGTAGTCTTTCGATGTGTCCTATTGGTTTAATGTGTGGTGTACTGGCTCCTTGTTGATAGTCTTATTACTTTTCGTTAGTGGTTTGCCTGTGTGGCTCGTGGCTGTAGACACCCGTTTTCGGCCTATAAGTTGGACACGTTTCTTGTTCATATCATTGATGTCCCAAATTGGTCATCACTTTGGAATCCTTATTTGGCCCATCATGATTTCATTCACCCTCAATTTCAAGTCCATTCTCAAGCCCATGGCCAAGATCCACTTGAAATATTAAAACTATGCAATCTTCCCTATCCTTTGAACATGCCTTCACTTTAAGAGCTCATAACTTCCTCATATCAAATCCAAATCTAGCATGTCATACCATAATTTTGTATCCCTATGAGTCTAGAATTCAATGCAATAAATGACTCATCAATCAGATATTTATGGAGAGAGATATGTCCCGTTTCGTGGACCCTACATAGACTGCCCTTCTGTCGCGACCTGGTACATGGTCGCGACAAGAACGCGACCCCACGACCCATCGCAATAGCACCATTCACATAAACACATTTTTACATGATTTTAGGCCTCTTCTTCCATCTTAGAGCCTATAAAAAGTCCCTTTTAAGTTGGATTATGACCCAAACCTCCTATCCCCATCCCTAGGGAGCCCCCAAGTCCATCTAAACTCAAGATAGACTCTCCAACTCTCCCACAACTTGGACTCTCTATCTAACTCGGGTTTGGACTCTCTCTTTCTCTTAAACAGATCTTAGGACTCTCTAGAGGACAGAGGAAGGCTACCACCATGAGGAGAGGTCCCTGGAGGCTCTGCTCACGAAGCCCCATCATCCCTAACACCGAGAAGAAGGTGTTCTTGGCGTTTTATCTTTCTCTCTCCCGTTTCTCTCTCATATTCTTCAAGACAAGCAGAGATATTTTGCCATCCACAGCCCAAAACAGATGTCTTTAGCCTGAGGTATCTTCATCAAAGTTGTTTCTCTCAACATCAGCTCCATCCTTAAAGTGGAATCACCTCGATCGGTGGTATGTGGTCAAAGTTACAGCAAATTATTCTTCATTTTCTCTCTCATATCTAGATCTGTATCGTGCCTTCCACAGCCCAAACGAGGGCATATCTCCTCAAGGCTTCTTTAGACCAGCAGTGAGTGCGGCCTCTCTACAGCCTTAATGAGGGCATTCCAGATCTTGGGCTCTTCATTAAAATTATTTCTGACATGCTCCTCTAACCACACGAATAGGAAGCGCCTTAATCTGATTTTTGTGATTTGAGTTATCATTTTTTCTTTCTTTTCCCATTTTTTTGCATGCATGTCACATAGGTGCGACCTCTCTCTCATCTTCTTGCTTTAAACACATTCATACATCACACACACCCCTAATCTTTGCCCAACAGTGTTTACCAACCCTTCCCGGTGAGTTCTATCCCCATATTCACGTTTATTCTTCAAAGGGGACGGATTTCTACACTTCTCTAGTTCTAATTGGGTTTTCTTTCTTTGTTTGTACATCTCCTTTTGTTTTACAGGCACAAACATCAAGAAAAGCGTGAGGCCCTTCGTCCTTGGCTGGCTGAGGAAGGAGGAAGAAGCTTCCCATATCTCCCGCACATCCGAGCGTTCACGCGATCACGATCCGGGACACGTGTCATCTCCGACCGACATGTCTCTGTCCACGGGTCATCCTCCTCATTTTCCAAGGTATTTAGCCCTACCCTTATATATATATCTTGGCAAATATCTTGGTGGTGATCACACATCCCTCATATTTCCATATCTCTTTGGGATACCGATATTACCCCCAGTGTAGGAGGGTCACATTCCCGTGATTACACCTTTTGGCGATCACGATGAGACTTCTAGTGCCCATCACGTTGCTATTTGTGCCTTCCTCATGCTTGATGTGTGTGTAGTTTTTTAGTTTTCTATTTTCCCTTGATTTTTAGTTTAATTTTTTGTTGTTTTGGGCTCTGGGCATAGACGCGGTACTTCAGGAGGATACCCTTCAGGTACGTCATACCGAGTTGGTTCATTTAGGTTTTCCAATTATTTTTCATCCTCTATGATTCTAATATGCCTATCTCTTTGTAGAATTTGATATTTTAGTGTTGTTTTCATCTTTATTTTGCTAGTCTTTAGGCTAGAATTTACATGCACCTAGGTTCATGCATACTCTTCACATGTATATATGACTCCTCCTTGGTAGCGGAGACCCTCTCACCTGTGAGTACTCGTGGGCTGACCAAGGCCTGCTATCGAGGGCCTCCGTAAATCCTTGTTGCTGTACACACGTTGCGGCCGCTAGGCTGGTTGTACCTAGTGCCCCCTAACATAGAATCATCCTTGTGAGTTGTATCATACCCCTAGTCACACGGAAGTACTGGAGTCCACACCCAATAAGAATCCTCTTGTTGAGTGAACTCTAATTGATTAATTCATTAAAAGGCCAAGAGAAATCCTAAAAGCAACGTGCATCATGTTAAATTGTGTGGCTGCTTGAGACTTCCCTCCTTATCTCCTCATTTCTTGTGTGATTAGAACTCTTGTTGTGCTCTATTTGTATTTTATTAGGTCTTCTTATCGTCTCATGGCACCTTACCATTTCACTTATCCACCTACCTCCTCATCCCGCGAGGACCCCTTCCCTTGCGGGACTCGTCAAAATCCAGCTCGACCTAGGGCACATCAGGTCGAGGAGGGGACCCTTTCTCACCCTGCTTTGTCACCCTTCTCTTCTTGTCAGGCCGTCCAATCAGAATGCCTCCCCTCCAGAATGGGCCCCAACCAGGCCCACAAGTTTCCATTTGTCTGTGATTCACAATCATCTCTTATGTCAAGCCCAATAGGCCCACATCACTCTGGTCGATCTATTCCCTCTTGTGCCGCCACTTCTGGATTAAGCTATCTTTCTGTTCAGCCCACCTCATTGCAACAAACTCATTACCCTCAATCTAAGTTGGACCTTGATTCTTGACTCCATTCCCATGCCCAAGCTGGCCCTTGCTATCCATAATCCACCTTGGCTCAGGACTTCCAATCTGAGTTTGAGTCCATGAAGCGAGATCTAAGCGGCTTGTGGAGGTAGTTAAATCCTAAACCATCCTTTAATGACACACTCCCTGATTTCCATGGTCTTAGGATCCCTCCACTCTCTCAGCTCCCTGTTTATCACAAATATAGTGGAGCCGAAGACCCTTATATCCATATGAAGGAGTTCCTTTATGAGTCGGTGTCCTATCAGCATGATCACCGCTTATTGGCTTATCTTTTTTGGCGGTCATTGGATGGGTCTGCTCTGAAGTGGTTCTATTCACTACCTCTCAATGAAGTTGAGGACTTTGAAGTCGCAAAGATCAGATTCATACAACAATACCGAGACTGGGCCAGGCCTGAGTATTCAATGGTTGATCTGGTGGCGGAACAGATGAAGCTCGATGAAGAGTTTGCGACCTATGCTGACCGGTGGCATCAGATGTCCACACGTGTTCAAATGCATATCCCAAAAGAGGAGAAAATCAAGCTCATTATTTCTAATGCATCCCCTATGTATTGTGACATCTTTGCTATGAATGACATCACATCCATGCAACAATTATATAGCCTCGCTCGCTTTGGCAAAACCCAACTTCTTGACTCCCCTATGCTATCCATGTTTGAGGCCCAACAACCTAGTTGCACATTTCAAGGGCCCATCTATGAGGGAGTCCAAATGCATGCCTAAGTTGATGCTATCCACCACCCCACACCTACCCACTCCACTAACCACTTTACGCCTCAACCTCCATATAGCCAACTCGCTCCACTTCCACAAGAACAGCCACCTCGCCTTGCCACCGCACCATGCCATCCACTACCCATTTATCACAATATCCACTTGGCCTGAAGCGAGCCCATTATCATCCATTGACCGAAACCCTTTTAGATGTCGTCATAGCCCTGATGTCTATCAATGCATTGCAGCTCCCTCCATAAAAGCCAAGTTGGAATGCTACCGTGGACCAGTCTGAATATTGCCTATATCATCGTTATCTGGGGCATACTGTCGCAAATTGCTATGAATTTCGGGATGTAATATATGACCTGGAACAAGAGTAGAAGATAAATTGGGTTGAAATGCATAGACTCATCCTACATTATCAAGAAATGAGTAGAACACAAAGCTAGGGGCATCACCTCTTTCCATCATAGGTAGCAAAATAGCCGCCCAAGCAGCCCTCTCCATCACAGGAAGTAGAACATGATGATCAGTTTATCACCATGTAATTTAAATTAATTACATATCTATTTTGGTGATTAAAAAAACAATGATAAATGTTTAATCTAACAATTTATTATGAGATTTTAAGCACATGAAATAAACCAAGGGTAAACAAGCAAATCAACCATGATGTAAGTATTCATCACTCTACAACAATGTAAGTTTGAAGCATTATATCTGTCTAAGTTCATAACGATTTCTATGAAGATATAACGATTTCCTTACATTCATAAAGATTTCATGTTCGATAAGTGATCGCAACGATTTGCCCTCACAACAATTCGATAAGTGATCGCAACGATTTGCCCTCACAACGATTCGATAAGTGATCGCAACGATTTGCCCTCACAACGATTCGATAAGTGATCGCAACGATTTGCCCTCACAACGATTCGATAAGTGATCATAACAATTTGCTCTCGTAACGATTTCTTTAGTAATCATAACGATTTGCTCTCGTAATGATTTCCTTAGTGATCATAACAATTTGCTCTCGTAACGATTTCTTTAGTAATCGTAACAATTTCTTTAGTGATCATAACGATTTGCTCTCGTAATGATTTCTTTAGTAATCATAACGATTTGCTCTCGTAACGATTTCTTTAGTAATCATAACGATTTCTTTAGTGATCATAACGATTTGGTCTCACATCGATTTTCTAAGTAAGAATAACGATTTGATCTCTGTAACGATTCGATAAGTTACATATCGACTCTGTCACTGTAACGATTCATTAAGTTACATAACGACTTGATCGCTGTAACGATTCGATACAGAAAATAACGATTCGTTCACATTGTCTTTAACAACTTGACTATAACGACTCGTGCATAACGATTTGCTTATGAAGTCACAACGATTTGTCTCTACAACGATTTGGTTGTTAGTACATCAGCGTGCTTATGAGCGCACAACGATTTACATGAATATCAACTCATTTGCATAACGATTTCATAAGTCATGCATATAACGATTTCGTGGAAAATAACGATTTGCCTTTCGAGCTGATTTTTGAATTTGTTGAAAAGTCAAAGTCTTCTCGTATATCTTTTTGATAACAATGCATTTATTATGATAGTATGTATCACTGCATGCATGCAGACGATGTCTTCTATTCTCCTGCTTATTCGATAGATATCTTTTTAGAAGAACATAATGAAACTTCTATTTATGTATAAAATCAATCTAACGTTGACTGACAAGAGACAGCTTAGCTGTCTATTGTTTGAGCTCGTAATGCGTGCAAGTCACTGACAACACTCGTCATACAACGTTGGACAAAATAGAAGCCAAAGGATATTACAGAAGATCTTCTCTCTTTACGTGCATGAAAAGATAAAAGACTGTTGACTGGAAGCTTCCAAGGGTCAAGCAGTCTAACGTACACTTATGCATAAAGACAACGAACACTCCAACGTTCGAATTTCAAACGTTTATATATATAGAAGAATGAAGTTCAACAATCGAAGATGGTTAGAGAATAATAAGCTACAACGCCTTCAACCTTCTGCAAGCCATTCTTAGAGCCAAGCACAAACTCTCATTAGTTTTAGCTCTTGCTCTCGGTGCTAAGTTCACATCTCTATGAGAGCCTTTCGGTCTGAGAAGAGTCCTTGATTGTAGATCTCTTCTTCTTCTCAGTCCTTGCTTCAGATCAAGCAGTGTTCTATAAGCTTGATCTAGAGGCATCATCTCTTTGATCACTATTTCTTGAGTTGTTCCCTTCTGTTGTGAAGGAAGACCTGGTGGGATCCAGGGTGTGTCTTTCCCTTCGTGTTGAAGGAGGACCTGGTGTGGTATCCAGGGGGCTGTAATTCCCTTCGGGTTGAAGGAAGACCAGCTGCGCCTGGGTGTAAGCGTCCTTAAGGGGGACTGTACCCTTGGTAGTGAAATCCTGAGATTTTACTCAGGGACTGGATGTAGGACTCCTAAGGAGAGGAGATCCGAACCAGGATAATTCCTTGTGTTGTGTGATTATCTTTGTGTGATTCTGTTTATCTTCACTATCACTAACATCCATCGAAGTGTATTTTGTGTGAACGTTTTTGTGTATAGGGTTAGTAGACGAAGTTTTAAAGCCCCATTCACCCCCCTCTGGGCTTTCTAGTTGGGCAACAAGTGGTATCAGAGCGAGTCTCTTCAATAAAGAAAAAGATCCAACGATCTGAAGAGAAAAGATCAAATAGTAGCTCAAGGAAACATTGAAGGTCAGTCTGTCAACCGACCTCCTCTCTTCGACGGTGAAGACTACACTTACTGGAAGACCAGAATGGAGTACTTCTTGTAAGGATTAGATTTTCGGATCTGGTCAATCATAGAAGATGGAGATCTCGTTGTCCTAAACTCAAGGCAGAATTGGACAGACAATGATAGAAAGAAGATCTCCCTCAACTGCAAAGCTAAGAGTATCCTGTGTTGTGCTCTTAGCAAGAAAGAGTTTAACAGAGTCTCAGCTTGCAAATCTGCAATGGAGATGTGGGAGAAGCTGAGAATCACCTATGAAGGGACTGATAAAGTCAAAGAAACAAGAATAGATATACTAGTGGCTCAATATGAAAAGTTTCAGATGCAGCCGGGAGAATCTATAACCCAGATGTTCAGCAGGTTTACAGATATAACAAATGGGTTAGCTGGTCTTGGTAAGACATATGAAATTGGAGAAATGGTAAGAAAGATTCTAAGATCTTTACCAGCAGTATGGACTCCTAAGGTAACAACTATAGAAGAGGCCAATGACCTAAATAAGATGTCATTGGAGAAACTCATTGGGTCCCTCATGGCCCATGAGATAAACATGGAAAGATTAGGAGAGTCATCAAGCAAGAAGAAACACACCAATGCTCTAAAAGTAGCAGAAGGCAGCTCTGAGGAACCATCAGAAGACGAAGACACCAGTGAAAATAGTGAAGACGAAGAAGCAATGTTGTCTAGGAAACTGCAGCGGATTTTGGCCAAGAAAAAGAAGTATCCATCTAGCAGACGATATTTCAAAAAGGGAAAGGATTTCAAGAAACCTGAAGAAAAGGACATCAAAAAGAATGAACCAACTTGTTATGAGTGCAAAAGGCCAGGACACATCAGGGTAGAGTGTCCAAAACTCAAGAAAACTGAATTCAGAAAGAAGGACAGTTCAAGAAAGTTCAGAAGACATAAGAAGAAAGCCATGGCAGCAGCTTGGGACAACAACAGTGACTCGAACAGTGAGTCAAGCTCAACCAGCGAGGAAGAAGAAAAGGCTAACCTAGCCTTCATGGTAGACGTCACAGAAAAGGTAACCTCTGACTCATCCTTTGATTCCTGCAATGATTCTGATTCAGATAACTTAGAGATACTTTTAATGAATTATATGGTAAATATAGAGAAATATCTAAATTACTAAAAGCTAGTAAGAAAAATGTTACATGTCTAGAGAATACCAATTCAGACTTAAAATCAGAAAATGAACAACTAGAGAAACAAGTTAATAAACTCAAAAGAAGAAATGAATTACTATGCAAAAATCTAAAAGATAAAAATGAACAAATAACAAAATTAGAAAAACAAGAAAGTTCAGACGAACTAAAAAATGAAATCAAAATTTTAATAGAAGAAAATGATAAACTATCAAATACCTCAGAAAAATTCACTAATGGTAAGAATTCTCTAATACTGAGAGGTGCTAGACGGTCAGGAAAAAGGAAACATGGACTAGGCTATACACCCCCAGATAATGAAGACATAACAGTATACCCTAAGACATATCCAACTCCAAAATTTGTACTTGAACAAGACATAGCATACAAAGCTAACCTTAAATATCTTGAAAAAGTAACTAGAACAACATGCTGCAGTCACTGCAACAAACTAGGTCACAACAAGACTACATGTCCAACTAAATATAAAAGGTGGATAATCAAAAAGAAAAATGATGATACTAACCAACCAGGACCCAAAAGAACTTAGGTACCTAAAGCTTAATGTTTTTATTTCAGGGAAACCTTCGAGCATCCAAATGGTATTTGGATAGTGGATGTTCAAGGCACATGTCAGAAAATAAAAACCTATTTTCTCACCTGAAAGCTGAAGAAGGAATAGTCACCTATGGAGACAACGAAAAAGGGACTGTTATTGGCAGTGGTTCAGTAAGCAGCAAAGGAAAAATAGTAATTGAAGAAGTTCTGTGCATGAAAGGTCTGAAGCATAATCTCATCAGTATAAGCTAGCTTTGTGACAAGGGTCATCAGATAAAATTTCAAAAATCCAAGTGCAGCATCATGAAGGATGGAGTAGTCATTTTTGAAGCCTACAGGGAAAAGAACCTGTACGTGCTATATCTTGAAGAATTAAAGGAGCAAGATATCTGTTTAGCAGCAAGCAAAGAGCAGTCAACTGAGCTGTGGCACAGAAGATTGGGCCATTGCAGTTTAGATGGTATGAAGAAGCTGATAAAGAGAAACCTGGTGGAAGGTCTACCAAAGGTCAGCACAAAAATGGATGGTATTTGCAGACCATGTGCTAAAGGAAAGCATGCTAAGAGCTCCTTCAAATCAAAAACTGTGGTAACCACCTCTAAACCCTTAGAGCTCCTTCATATGGACTTATTTGGGCCAATGAGGACCACGAGTCTTGGAGGAAAGAATTTTGGATTCGTTATAGTTGATGACTATTCCAGATTCACATGGGTCTCATTCTTGGAACATAAAGATGATACATTTGACAGCTTTGTAAGTTTCAGAAAGAAAGTACAAAAGGATAAGAGATATAGCATTGTTGGAATCCGATCAGATCATGGAGGAGAATTCCAAAATGAAAAATTTGTCAAGTTCTGTGAAGATCAAGGAATTGAGCACAACTTCTCAGCACCGAGGACACCACAAGAAAATGGGGTTGCTGAGAGGAAAAATAGAACTCTATTGGACATGGCGAGAACAATGCTGTCAGAATATGATATGCCAAGATACTTCTGGGCTGAAGCAGTGAACACAACAAGTTACCTCAGAAATAGAGTAATGATCATGCCCATACTGAAGAAGACAGCTTATGAGCTGTACAAAGGAAAGAAGCCAAAGATCAGTCACTTCAGGACATTTGGATGTCCTTGCTTCATCCACAACAACGGCAAACGAGATATTGGTAAGTTAGATGCCAAATCAGATGAAGGCATCTTCATGGGGTACACTTCTAAACCCAAAAGCTATAGAGTATTTAATAAACACACCTTATTAATTGAACAATCTGTGCACATTATCTTTGATGAGACTAATCCTTCCTTGAGAAAGGAAGAAAATAGTGATAATGACAATACATATGAATTGTTAAAAAAACTAAAGAATACATCATTTGAGGACAAAGAAGATCCACCTCTGGAAGATATGCAAGAAAAAGAAATTCCACATCAAAACCTTCCAAAGGAGTGGAGATACAAAAGGGATCACCCACCTGAGAATATAATTGGTGATCCAACTATAGGGGTAAGAACAAGAGGTAATGTAATCCCTTGCGATTACCTAGCATTTGTTTCACAAATGGAGCCTAGGACAATCAATGAAGCTCTCACTGATGAATCTTGGATTTTAGCCATGCAGGATGAACTGAATCAGTTTAAGAGAAACCATGTGTGGCCACTTGTTCCTAGACCATCAGATCATCCAGTCATTGACACCAAATGGGTGTTCAGAAACAAATTGGATGAAGCTGGTGTAATCTTAAGAAACAAGGCCAGATTGGTAGCTCAAGACTATTCCCAAGAGGAAGGCATAGATTTCGATGAAACCTATGCACCTGTAGCTAGACTTGAGGCTATTAGAATTTTACTTGCATATGCATCTGCACTAGACTTGAAATTATTTCAAATGGATGTCAAGTCTGCATTTCTAAATGGTTTCATTAAGGAGGAAGTTTATGTAGAACAACCTCCAGGTTTTGATGACACTGAATTTCCAAATCATGTTTTTAAACTACACAAAGCACTATATGGTTTAAAACAAGCACCTAGAGCCTGGTATGAAAGGCTTAGCTCATTTCTATTAGACCATGGTTTCAGTAGAGGTCAAGTAGATAGTACACTATTTATCAAGTCCAAGATCAAACATATATTACTTGTACAAATTTATGTAGATGACATAATTTTTGTTCAACTGATGAATCTCTTTGCAAGTACTTTGAAAAGCTTATGCAGGGAGAATTCGAGATGAGCATGATGGGGAGCTAAACTACTTCCTTGGATTGCAAATCAAGCAAGGAAAAAATGGGACCCACATCTGTCAAGCTAAATACACAAGGAACTCTTAAAGAAATTTGGATTCGATAATGCCAAGCCACTGTCAACACCTATGAGCACATCAACAAGGATGGACAGTGACAAGAATGGTAAGAAAGTAGATCAAAAGATCTACAGAGGTATGATAGGCTCCTTACTTTACCTAACAGCAAGTAGACCTGATATTTTATTTAGTGTATGCATGTGTGCCAGGTATCAGGCAGATCCTAGAGAATCTCATCTAATTTCAGTAAAAAGAATTTTTAGATATTTAGCTAAAACTCATGATTTAGGTCTTTGGTATCCAAAGTCATGTGAAATTAACTTAGTAGGATATTCTGATGCTGACTATGCTGGATGCAAGATAGATAGAAAAAGCACCAGTGTTTGTTATCAATTTCTTGCAGGATGTCTGATATCATGTTCCTCAAAGAAACAAAACTCAGTAGCACTGTCAACAGCTGAAGCTGAGTACGTAGCTGTTGGAAGTTGCTGTACACAACTCCTATGGATCAAGCAACAACTTGAGGATTATAGGCTTCATATCAAGACAATTCCATTGTTATGTGACAACACCAGTGCCATAAATCTCACCAAAAATCCAGTACAACACTCAAGGACTAAACAGATTGAGGTTAGATATCATTTCATTTGTGATCATTTAGCTAATGGTAACATAGATATTACATTTATTGATACAAACAATCAGTTAGCAGATATCTTCATAAAGGCCTTACCTGAAGAGAGGTTTACATCTCTTAGAAGAGAATTAGGCATGTGTAAATTGTGAAAGATTTATCTGTTTAAAACTGAAATATTATTTTTCAGAATTTAAATTATTTTTCCTCCCAAAAATTTAAGCATAATTCCAATTATTGCTAATTCTTTTAATTTTGTCATGACCGTTCGATATTTTATAAGAGTTTATTCTTATCGAACTAGTCAGTTTTGTCGTTTTCTGCCATTATGGCGTCTCTAAATTCTAAAAGTCATTCTTTTAATTTTCCTTTATATCCCGAAATCTGTGTGGCAACGATTCACATCTCTTCATCGTCTTCTTCCTTCTGCCTGAGGTGATACCCTATCGACTTCGACATCGACTCTCTGAAATTTCAAGCTTCCACCTCTTTCTCGCGAGAAATTTCTTGAGGGGTTCTACTCCTTTCTCCATTACGATCATCCAGAAACTCTTCCCATCCAAAACCATGGCCTCTTCTGACTCCGACAGCGACGGGGGCTATGGAGCTGCATTTCTTACAACCGAGCAGTAGGAAAGATTTGCTTCAGTAAAGACCAAGCTATGCGGCCACAAAGCAGTAGATGTGGCAGACCTGCAGAAGAATGGAATGGACAGTATCGTCGCAGCTATGGGCAGATTGAAGTGGACAAAGATAGCCACCCTATCAGAAGTAAGTTATCCAGACCTTGTGAAAGCCTTCTATGTTTGTCTGAAGACAGAGGAAGACGGAACCCTGACTTCCATGGTCAAGGGAACTCAGATTAGGGTCACACAAGCCCTATTAGCATCTCTCTTCGATGTGACTACCTCCGGACACAGTGGAGTTCATACTGTGGATATCCAGGCGAAAGGTCTAGGGATTGTTGGTCCCGAATAGAGATTGACGGATGGAAAGCTAGACATCAACCAGTTGAATGCGTTCAATCACTTATTGCATTTCATTATGTGTCAAATAGTAGTCCCAAGGAGTGCCACCTTCTCCACTTGCACAAAGGCGGATTCCGACCTGATGTTCTGGGCTGTCCAGAACCAAGAAATCAACACTGCAGAGATCATGATTGAAAGGATAAAGTTTGCAAGCGCGCAAGTATGGGATACAAAGAGTAAACTGAAAGTTTCTCTACCTTATGCTCATCTGCTCACCAAGATATTTCAACACTATGGCATCAGTGTGGTGGGAGATGTGTCTGAGAAGATGGGCCAAGCTATCCGGTCAAGAAATTTGAGAAAAAGTGGTTTTTTCGGTTGTCAATGGAGTTTGGACGAAGACTTCTGTGGCTGAGGGTGAAGCCATCATTGGTGAAGCCCAAGAGGTCCAAGATACAGAAGTAGCAGCAGCAGAACCACCAGCAGCAGCAGATCCAGTAGTTCTAGCAGAAAGAGCAGTAGCACTATCTGTGGAAGCAGCAGTAGCACCACCAGCAGCTGAATCTAGCAGCAGGATTGAGGATATCCCTCCAGAAGATATTGAGCTCGTTGGGCATAGTTCAGAGGATCCTCTTCCCTCTTCCCGAGTAGGCTCAGTACTCAGAGATGTACTGGAATCCATCCAAAGCTCTTTAAGGGATCCAGTAGTTAGTGAAGTTCAAATTGCAGAAGCCGTGGCATCAAGCCACATTGATTCGATTGTTATGGAAGAAGCTCCCATTCAGGGGGAGCAAAGAATAGAGACTGAAGATGTGCCTATGGAAGATGTTCCAGTTCAGGGGGAGCAATCAATTGAGAAAGAGGCAGCAGCAATTCAGGGGGGAACAAAATGCCAATGCCCCCATTGATGATCTGTTTAGAGAAGGCATTGTGGAAAGTGCCTCAGAAGAAGAAATTGAAAATATTGATCATGAAGAGCCCGTGGTTAGGGCAAGAGAAGACAAAAGAAAAAAAGTGGCTAAAGAAGTTCCTCTCCTCACCAATAAGCCACACATGAGATCTGGGAAAAATAAGTTGAAAATCAATTTGAAACCTGTTGTTGAGCGCCTGGATGAGCAAGGCAAAATTTTGTGTTCCGTGAGGTCAGATATGGCCTCCATTTTTATTAGTCAAAGCTCATCTGCCCGTTCATTAGGAGCACTGTCATCTGAACTTGAAAGCCTTCGAAAAGATTATGACAGTCTGAGGAATATGCTTGTAGATTTGTCAGCGTTTTTGAGGGAGCACTTACCATCTCATGCCCCTCCTTTTGGTAGTGCAGGGCCATTAGGGCCAAGTGAAGAGTCTAATAGGCCATCAGGGCCTGTCATTGCAGAGCAGTAGCAAGAGGAAGAGCGGCCATCAGGGCCTTTGTCTGAAAAACCTGCAGGGCCACCAGGGCCAATTCCTGTTGAGGATGAGCACACTGAACAAGTAGTTGCTGCTGAGGAATCTGGGCCTGCAGGGCCAGTAGAGGTTGCTTCACCTCTAGTGGAATCTGTGGCTGCAAGAGAAGAAGATCATGCTGTAGCTCCAGAGCCCTCTGTCCTTCCTACCCTTCCCACTCCAGCACCTCTTTCTCCACCCACCTCATCCACTACTCCTCCAGCTCCTCTCACCTTCAAACGACCCCGCTCCAGAACCATTTCCTCACCTACACCTTTCTCTTCCCAAACTCTTTCATCTCCTACTTCCTCCACCATCATTCCTCCACCCTTATCTTCTGTTGAGGTTCCTCCTGCATCTTCTTCAGCAGGAGCCTCTTCTAGTGGTCCTTCTTCAGGGCCTTCTGATCTCCCTTCCATCACCCCTGCTTCCCTCTTCCATCCACAAACACCCCCTTCTTTCATTACTATTATTCCTGAGGGTGCCCAATTAGCTACACAGAAATCCAGACATCAAGGATGAATTCGAAGTAGCAATACTTCGTTCAGTCCTGGCTGTTGGGACCCACTCTCATAGGACAGCTCTTCCAGTCCTATTCCTAAGAAGAGGAGACTCACTTCCACCCATCCTGTCTCTTCTAAACCTTGTTATCCTCCCCTTTGGTTCTCTCTTTCCATTTCCAATAAGCAACAACCTATCTATGAGGAATTTCTTCAAAAGGTAGTGTTTGCTCACCTCTTTGGCCTTCCTTTCCAAAATCTTTCGGCCCATCTCAATACCATTTCCCCTTATGCTTTTCTTTCCAAGGCTCAACAGTCAAAATTTTTTTCCATGACTGAAGCCAAAACTGAAGATCAATGGGCTCGGAGCAACAGAGATCTGTACAATCACTTTCATCGTACTCAAGCCGCCAGATATCCACCCAGAGAAGCTCCTCTCCCTCTCTCTGAATGGTTTCAGATTCATCATAAAAATCTTTTTGGATCCTTCATTCAGAAGAAAATCAAGCTCATCCGGCAATACAAAATGTACTACGATTACTGCTATCTTCATAACATTCCCGAGGTGCAGCTGGGCCAGTTCAGGCAAGCCATCTATGATCTAAATTCCAGGGTTGCTCACACCGAACCTCTTCGAGTTGACTTTGCCACTTTGGTCATTCCTGATGTGGTGTTCCTTCCTCCACTTCACTCCCTGATCATGGATTCATCTGTGGGAACTCTCATGTTTGAGCGAGCTGCTCAGGTTATGGCTAGGCTCTCTGTGCAAGAAGGTCGTAACCTCGCTTTTCATAGATTTGTCTTCAAGCAGTATCTTCAGGGGTACCTCAAGGCAGATGTCCTTGCCCCTATTCTATCTGAATGTGAGCGTCTGTCACCTGCTAATTGGGAAAAGCTCTACACTTTGTCCGCTCAACAACTTAAAGAGTTGAATACTTCTCAGGCTCACTCCCATCAACCTCTTCTGACTCCCGCTGAATTTCTGGATGCAAATTCTCTTCACCTTGTCCGGGACTCCTTCCTGAAATGGGAAGAACAATACATGGTCTTTCTAGAATTAAAGAAGGAATTTCGGCAGCATCAGATCTTCTATCCCTTTAAAATCACTCAGTTTCTTCAGTTTGCCAGTTTTGGTTGCTTCATCTCCTACAAGGTAGCTCTTGGCAACGACAAATACTGGGATTTCATATCAGATCAGAGACAACTTCACATCAAGAGGATGACTCCCACCATGGGACCCTCCTATTGTATTGAGCTTGGAGCATTTCAAGCCTATTTTGAAGAGCAGGAACGCCAAGCACTACCTATCATTAGGCGCTTTACATCTCTCTTGTCTCCTGCCTTCTATCTCTCTGAACCCTCCAATGCTCCATAAATCTCCTTGTTTCTCTCTTTCTTTGTCTCAAGCTCTTGTATCTTTTTGCTTACATGACAAAAAGGGGGAGAAATATAGCATTTCTGAAATATTTCCCTTATATTCTTTTCGCAAGAATGCTTAGACTTATTTCAAATCATCTTTGCTAATTGTTAAGTTTTGTCATCACCAAAAAGGGGGAGATTGATGATCAGTTTATCCCCATGTAATTTAAATTAATTACATATCTATTTTGGTGATTAATAAAACAATGATAAATGTTTAATCTAACAATTTATTATGAGATTTTAAGCACAGGAAATAAACCAAGGGTAAACAAGCAAATCAACCATGATGTAAGTATTCATCACTCTACAACAATGTAAGTTTGAAGCATTATATCTGTCTAAGTTCATAACGATTTCTATGAAGATATAACGATTTCCTTACATTCATAAAGATTTCATATTCGATAAGTGATCGCAACTATTTGCCCTCACAACGATTCGATAAGTGATCGCAACGATTTGCCCTCACAACAATTCGATAAGTGATCGCAATGATTTGCCCTCACAACGATTCGATAAGTGATCGCAACGATTTGCCCTCACAACGATTCGATAAGTGATCATAATGATTTGCTCTCGTAACAATTTGCTCTCGTAATGATTTCTTTAGTAATCATAACGATTTGCTCTCGTAACGATTTCTTTAGTGATCATAACAATTTACTCTCGTAACGATTTCTTTAGTAATCGGAACGATTTCTTTAGTGATCATAAGGATTTGCTCTCGTAACGATTTCTTTAGTAATCATAACGATTTGTTCTCGTAACGATTTCTTTAGTAATCATAATGATTTGCTCTCATAACGATTTCTTTAGTGATCATAACGATTTGGTCTCACATCGATTTTCTAAGTAAGAATAACGATTTGATCTCTATAACGATTCGATAAGTTACATATCGACTCTGTCACTGTAACGATTCATTAAGTTACATAACGACTTGATGGTTGTAACAATTCGATACAACAAATAACGATTCGTTCACATTGTCTTTAACAACTTGACTATAACGACTCGTGCATAACGATTTGCTTATGAAGTCACAACGATTTGTCTCAACAACGATTTGGTTGTTAGTACATCAGCGTACTTATGAGCACACAACGATTTACATGAATATCAACTCATTTGCATAACGATTTCATAAGTCATGCATATAACGATTTCGTGGAAAATAACGATTTGCCTTTCGAGCTGATTTTTGAATTTGTTGAAAAGTCAAAGTCTTCTCGTATATCTTTTTGACAGCAATGCATTTATTATGATAGTACGTATCACTGCATGCATGCAGACGATATCTTCTATTCTCTTGCTTATTCGGTAGATATCTTTTTAGAAGAACAAAATGAAACTTCTATTTGTGTATAAAATCAATCTAACGTTGACTGACAAGAGACAACTTAGCTGTCTATTATTTGAGCTCGTAATGCGTGCAGGTCACTAATAGCACTCGTCATACAACGTTGGACAAAATAGAAGCCAAAGGATATTACAGAAGATCTTCTCTCTTTACGTGCATGAAAAGATAAAAGACTGTTGACTGGAAGCTTCCAAGGGTCAAGCAGTCTAACGTACACATGCATAGAGACAACGGACACTCCAACGTTCGAATTTCAAACGTTGATATATATATATATATATATATATATATAGAAGAATGAAGTTCGACAATCGAAGATGGTTAGAGAATAATAAGCTACAACGCCTTCAACCTTCTGCAAGCCATTCTTAGAGCCAAGCACAAACTCTCATTAGTTTTAGCTCTTGCTCTCGGTGCTAAGTTCACATCTCTGTGAGAGCCTTTCAGTCTGAGAAGAGTCCTTGATTGTAGATCTCTTCTTCTTCTCAGTCCTTGCTTCAGATCAAGCAGTGTTCTATAAGCTTGATCTAGGGGCATCATCTCTTTGATCACTATTTCTTGAGTTGTTCCCTTCTGTTGTGAAGGAAGACCTGGTGGGATCCAGGGTGTGTCTTTCCCTTCGTGTTGAAGGAGGACCTGGTGTGGTATCCAGGGGGTTGTAATTCCCTTCGGGTTGAAGGAAGACCAGCTGCGCTTGGGTGTAAGGGTCCTTAAGGGGGACTGTACCCTTGGTATTAAAATCTTGAGATTTTGCTCAGGGACTGGACGTAGGACTCCTAAGGAGAGGAGATCTGAACCAGGATAATTTCTTGTGTTTTGTGATTATCTTTGTGTGATTGTTGTTTATCTTCACTATCACTAACATCCATCGAAGTGTATTTTGTGTGAACATTTTTGTGTACAGGGTTAGTAGACAAAGTTTTAAAGCCCCATTTACCCCCCCCTCTGGGCTTGCTAGCTGGGCAATAGAACAGCCGCCCAAGTAGCCCTCTCCCTCACAAGCAGCGGAACAACTACCTAAGTAGCCTCAGGCAGATCAATTCCAACAGTCGCTAAGACAACAAGTACAAACATCAAAACAGTCGTCTCCAACAGCGCAAGGCCAGAGGCATTTCTTTACTTAGCCACCAAGTGCACTACCTGCTCCGTCATCACCTCAACAACCTCATCCACCAACCCTTGCTCAGGCAAGCACCACTTGTCACGTCCCGAGCATTACGTAGCGGATATAAATTATTCAGAATAATTCGAGTCGATATCCCGAGATGTGAACAGTCGGCAAATAAGCCTCTAGGTAGCACGCATTAAGTGTATAACAACACAACATCATCATAGGGCTTAAATATTGAACTTAATGGAAATTGTATTCAAATCTCATATTCATCTCAGAAGAACTAGTACAGGACTAAGACTCAATAAAAAGAAAAGTACATAATACCTCACTTCCTACTACATGAATCTAACACTCAAAGCAAACTACTATAACTAGACTCATAGTTGGAACGCTCATCACTCGGACGCATTCCCATCCTCGATTTGCTCCTCCTCTTGAACTACATAGTCACCTAGATTGGGTAAAAGTAGGGAATGAGCAAACTAGCCCAGTAGGATTTAAATCTCAATGTGCGGGCAATGATATAAGTGATTAACAATTTAGAACTAGGTAAGCACAATGAATGTCATGATATGCATGTACGAATAAAGCTCGTTAAAACATGATACATGAACAAGCTAGATAGAATGATCATGATAGAACAAGATGACAAGATAGAACTAGCAACAGATCACTTTGTACAAGAACGCAATATTTCACTTGATGTCAATAGTTTTCGAGAACACAAGATATCACTAATTGCAATAAATGTAGGATGGCCATATCACGTACGCAAGCAAGCAAGAATGCACGGGCACAATCATGTAACACTAATCAGGCACGTAGACACTAATGTACACCAAGGAAAGATCCACCAAGAATGTACACCAGGACACGTGTATGTGGTTATTGAATCTATCATTCAACACGACACGCACGACTCCCAGCGTAGATGCAACGCCAATAATCATTATACCCCATGGTTAACAG
The DNA here is from genome assembly GCA_014218235.1 of Colocasia esculenta. Lineage (NCBI taxonomy): Eukaryota > Viridiplantae > Streptophyta > Magnoliopsida > Alismatales > Araceae > Colocasia > Colocasia esculenta. The sequence continues at coordinate 2,502,877 of CM024759.1, read as the reverse complement.
TATATTTATGACTCTCCGTCATTGGGGCTAGACTGGAGCCCTTGGACACTCGCCGTGCCCGATCAGCATCTCACTTAAATTTTAAATGTAGATACCCACAGTCATTAACAATGGCCAATGAGAGTTTCAATATGTAAGCATGTGTAATGTCATGTTCATGATGATGATGAGAACAAGTAATAAGTAAATTGAACATGATTTTGTGAGAACAATGGTCAAGAGATAAATTTGGCAGCATAATGGTACGATTTATACTTTAATTCAATCTTTACATTAATGGCTTTACTCTAGATTGTAAATCACGCTCACAAGAACAAGATGACAGAGGAAGTGCTCGCTATCTCTAGGGAACTTCAATGGTACAACCAACTCGGCCTCCATGTGGGAATCCACGGAGAGTGGAGATTTAGGAGGTCTTAGAGGAAAGGTCACTAGTCTACCGATTTGGAATGACTGATCGAGAGCTTCCAAATCTCCAAGAAAGGGCTGCCTAGATGTGCAAGTGTGTAGTGATGTACGCATCTCAATTCACAATCCACCGGTTTCAAACTCTCGGAAAGCACTTAACAATATAACATGGGATAAAACTATGCACTTTAACTAATCATGGTTTGCAAGATTTTAAGATAACAATTATCATTTAAACATGGTAGAACAGTAGGAAGATTAAATCACAAGTTGCATGAATGGATCATAACATTTAAGGAGCAATTAGAATAACATTCATATAATTAAAGCTTTTAAATGGGTTAATCACTTTTAAGCTGTTAAACAGTCCTCATGAGATGATTAGAACCAAGAGATGCAAATTATACACTTTATACCATGTTAAACAGACCTCAGGTAAGCTTATAAATAAGCGTCCTATATAGTGGACGCATTTAAAAACATAGTGTATAGTCAAAACAGTCGAAACAGTGAAGAAGCCAAATCATGTCCACAAGCCTAGCCGTGTTAATAATCGAATCGCGTCGGGGGATCCGGACGCGTCTATGGAAAATTGTTTTATAAAACTTCGGTGGGAAAACTGCCTGAAACGTGTTAGGGTAGACCGCCGCGGTTCAGACCGGCCCCGACTCCTAGGCGGCGTGAAGACCCATGCGCGCCGTTGATTGGTCAGTGCGTGAATCACGTCGTACCCGACGGCCGCGATTCCTTGCATCGCGTCGGCCCCCAGCGCCACGATACCAGATGCCTTAAACGCGGCGTCTGAACCGGACGCGGTTCAGACGTCCGACTGAAAACTCAGAAAAACTCAGAAATATAGAGGGCGATCCTTGCAACACTTATATCTTCTAAACTAAGGCTCTTGGTACGAAAGTCTCAACATGAAAGTTGTAGGGAAACATGGAATAGATGCAAACTATGATTTTTAAATAATTTAAAATGACCTCGAGATGCGTGATAATTCGACTTGAACAAGAAAGGACCCTAACATGCGCGACTTTGGCAAAACGCCTATAACTCATGATGTACTAAATGGAAAATGATGAAATCAATGGGAAACAAAATTTAGCTTGATGCTCTACACATTGGTTTAGGATTTGTTAAGGTTTGGCCTAAGAAAACCTACCTTCTGGGTTGATGAAGTCTCATTCTTTAGAAATCCCTTGTTCAGACCACTGTTTGAAGAACACTTAATACTCCGTGTATACTGCACAAAAATTGTGCATTCTAGTTGGGCTAGGAAGTAGACTTGACCCGCTTTCCACGGGTATAAGCCTTGCATGATGGGATTTAGGTTTGACCTACCTTTGCTCGACTCCAAGGGGACGGTTTACACAGGTCGTAGCAGACAAACAGGGGAAGAAGATGACCTTCTTGTGGTCGATCCACAGCTCCCCAGCCACCAAGAGCTCCTCCACACGACCCCAGCAAGTTGTAAACTCGACCTTAGGGTTTGGGTGAAGAGTATTTAAGCAACCATGGTGTTTAGGAGTCCTATTGTAACAAGGAAACTAGGGTTGCGGTTTTGACATATTACTTTCCTAATTTGGGGATTTCTTCCTCCATTATAGTGTGTGAGGCTTTAGGAAACCTCCCCCCATGGTTAAGTACGAACTTGAGTTGCCAAGAAAGGCTAATTGCCTTGGGGTTTGCCCTAATTACCCCCTTCTATTTTTACCTTAATTAGAGTTGCGAATTTCCATGCATTTTCTTGCTTCATTTGATTTTTGGGCCAAATGTTGTCCATTGGCCCAATTATGATACTGGGTCATTAATATATAATGTTGGAAGTCTCTCCAACATTTTTATTTAATTTATGATTGCGTCATATTTCCGTGTTAACGATTTTTCGACTTGTTTCCTTATTTGGATAATCGGTCACCATGTGATGTACACTTGGTTAATCGGATTTTTTTGTCACACAAATTTCTTCGTGGAACCTTTAGGGATAATGTGTGGGGTTGATTTATAATTTTTACGGAATTTGTCGATGTGTTCTTGTACGTACAATAGTGGTACGTATGTTTTAAATAATCTGATATTATTGAAATTATTTATTTCCATTTATTCAAATTTTTACTTATTAAAATTTTCGGGGTGCTACACCCTCCCCCACTTAAGAGAATTTGGTCCCTAAATTCATGTATAGAAAGTTATTGTACAAGTGAGGTGTACTTATTTGTGAATAGCTCTGGATATCTTTTGCGCATTGCTTCCTCAGTTTTCCACGTGTCGTTTCGGATTTAATTCCTGTAACTTGTTTCAACATCGTGGGTGCTAGTCCAACATCTACACCCATGGCCACCTGTATTATTCATTTTTTTCCTTTCACTCCTGTTTTCCTTCATAGTTGTTATAACTCCATCTTAATCTACCAGATGAACTATGGTATAACTACTAGATTATTCTTTTTTTTTTTCTTCCAATTTCTCTTTGATCATCTCCCCTACTTAGAAATGTACTCATAAGAAAAGCATCTTAAGATCAGTCTAGGGGTTTAACAATCATACCTCTTTCCGGAAGCTCTGCTTGCATCATTGCATTCACACGTTCTTGACGCTTTACCACTCCTTGGTTCCTTCCAGCTTGATCTTTTAGCATGGGACAGTTCGGTATACGATGTTCATGACTCCCACATCGCAAGCAAGCCCTGGCCTTCTTCCAGCACTTGTCCGCTTGGTGCCCAGGCTTGCTGCAAAATTTACAATACTCCACCGTCATTGTTTCTTCTACTTTGATCTTTTTCTCCATGCCATAGTCCTTCCCCGTGGTTGGCCTTTTGTTGTTGTTATTGTTGTTATTGGAGAAAGTTCCAGTTGTATCGACTGCTCCCCTTTTTATAAAGGTTGGCTTTGAGATGTCTTTCTCTCTTATGCCTTCTACCTTAGCCATTGTGTCTTCTACCAGTGGAGCTCTTTGGACCATCTCAGTGTAGGTTTGGATCTTGTGTGGTCCGAGCTTCTTAATAAACATGGGCCTGAGCCCATCCATGAAATGGTTTGCCTTCAGTCTTTCAGTTCCCACCAAGTGTGGGGCATACACATCCAAACGCGAGAACTGAGCCTCATTCTCAGCCACAGACATTCCTTTCTATTTTAATGCGGTAAACTCCACTGCCTTCTTCCCCTTGACCCTCTCTGAGAAGTACTTTCCTCAGAAAATCTCCAGGAAACCAGCCCATTCTCAGCTATATTAGGCAGATGGGCCGATGTGGCCTTCCACCATGATTGAGCATCCTTAGTAAATTGGAAAGTGGCCAGTACCACCTTCTCCCTATTGGTGCATTGCATAACTTGGAAAATCCTTTTTATCTCCTCCTGCCAGTTCTCCGCTTCGTCAGGATCAGGGGATCCCGAGAAACGAGGAGGGTTCAAACTCCTAAAGTTGCGGTGTAAATCACCCGCTCCGTTCCTAGCAGCAGCATTAGCCTGAACCACATTTTGTAAAGTCTGAGTCAATCCAGCCACGGTTTCTTGCATAGCTTGCCACTGATTACAAGCCATTGCAGTGAACTGAGAGAGTTATGAGGGTTCCTGAGAAAAGGATGGAAACCAATTAATGTCTCTAGATACATTATAAGAGTCAATGGGTAAGGAGTGTTTTGTTCATTCTATCATATTCCCAGTCTCTACCCATTCTCACCAGGTACTATATTTAATTTCCATGACCTAGGTTCCATAGGTATCTCCTAATCCTGAAACATATATCCTATTTGGTATTCCTAGGCTCTGATACCACTAAACTGTCACGTCTCGAGCATTACGCAGCGGATATAAATTATTCAGAATAATTCGAGTTGATATCCCGAGACTTGAGTAGTAAGCAAATAAGCCTCTAGCTAGCACGCATTAAGTGTATAACAACACAATATCATCATAGGGCCCAAATATTGAACTCAATGGAAATTGTATTCAAATCTCATATTCATCTCAGAAGAACTAGTACAAGACTAAGACTCAATAAAAAGACAAGTACATAATACCTCACTTCCTACTACATGAATCTAACACTCAAAGCAAACTACTATAACTAGACTCATAGTTGGAATGCTCATCACTCGGACGCATTCCCATCCTTGATTTGCTCCTCCTCTTGAACTTCATAGTCACCTAGATTGGGTAAAAGTAGAGAATGAGCAAACTATCCCAGTAGGATTTATATCTCAATGTGCGGGCAATGATATAAGTGATTAACAATTTAGAACTAGGTAAGCACGATGAATGTCATGATATGCATGTACGAATAAAGCTCGTTAAAACATGATACATGAACAAGCTAGATAGATTGATCATGATAGAACAAGATTTTAGAACAAGATGACAAGATAGAACTAGCAATAGATCACTTTGTACAAGCACGCAATATTTCACTTGATGTCAATAGTTTTCGTGAACACAAGATATCACTAATTGCAATAAATGCAGGATGGCCATATCACGCACGCAAACAAGCAAGAACGCACGAGCACGATCAAGAATGTACACCAGGACACGTGTATGTGGTTATTGTATCTATCATTCAACACGACACGCACGACTCCCAGCGTAGATGTAACACCAGTAATCATTATACCCCATGGTTAACAGTATATTTATGACTCTCCATCATTGGGGCTAGACTGGAGCCCTTGGACACTCGCCGTGCTCGGTCAGCATCTCACTTAAATTTTAAATGTAGATATCCACAGTCATTAACAATGGCCAATGAAGTTTCAATATGTAACATGTGTAATGTCATGTCCATGATGATGATGAGAACAAGTAATAAGTAAATTGAACATGATTTCATGAGAACAATGGTCAAGAGATAAATTTGGCAGCATAACAGTACGATTTATACTTTAACTCAATCTTTACATTAATGGCTTTAGTCTAGATTGTAAATCACGCTCACGAGAACAAGATGAGAGAGGAAGTGCACGCTATCTCCAGGGAACTTCAATGGTACAATCAACTCGGCCTCCATGTGGGAATCCACGGAGAGCGGAGATTTACAGATGTCTTAGAGGAAAGGTCACTAGTCTACCGATTCGGAATGACCGATAGAGAGCTTTCAAATCCCCAAGAAAGGGCTGCCTAGATGTGCAAGTGTGTAGTGATGTACGCATCTCAATTCACAATCCACCGATTTCAAACTCTCGGAAAGCACTTAACAATATAACATGGGATACAACTATGCACTTTAACTAATCATGGTTTGCAAGATTTTAAGATAATAATTATCATTTAAACATGGTAGAACAGTAGGAAGATTAAATCACAAGTTGCATGAATGGATCATAACATTTAAGGAGCAATTAGAATAACATTCATGCAATTAAAGCTTTTAAATGGGTTAATCACTTTTAAGTCGTTAAACAGTCCTCATGAGATGATTAGAACCAAGACATGCAAATTATTCACTTGATACCATGTTAAACAGACCTCAGGTAAACTTATAAATAAGCGTCCTATACAATGGACGCATTTAAAAACGTAGTGTACAGTCAAAACAGTCGAAATAGTGAAGAAGCCAAATCGCGTCCACAAGCCTAGCCGCGTTAATGATCGAATCGCGTCGGGGGATCCGGACGCGTCTACGGAAAATCGTTTAATAAAACTTGGGCGAGAAAACCGCCTGAAACGCATCGGGGTAGACCGCCGCGGTTCAGATTGGCCTAGACTCCCAGGCGACGCAAAGACCCGTGCGCGCTATTGACTGGTTAGTGCGTGAATCGCGTCGTACCCGATGGTTGTTATTCCTTGCATCGCGTTGGCCCCCAGCGCCGCGATACCAGATGCCTTAAACGTGGCGTTTGAACCAGACGCGGTTCAGACATCCGACCGAAAACTCAGAAAAACTCAGAAATAGATAGGGCGATCCTTGCAACACTTATATCTTCTAAACTAGGGCTCTTGGGACAAAAGTCTCAACATGAAAGTTGTAGGGAAACATGGAATAGATGCAAACTATGATTTTTAAATAATTTAAAATGATCTCGAGATGCGTGATAATTCGACTTGAACAGGAAAAGACCCTAATATGTGCGACTTTGGCAAAACGCCTATAACTCATGATGTACTAAATGGAAATTATGAAATCAGTGGGAAACGAAAGCTAACTTGATGCTCTACACATTGGTATAGGATTTGTTAAGGTTTGGCCTAAGAAAACCTACCTTCTGGGTTGATGAGGTCTCGTTCTTCAGAAATCCCTTGTTCAGACCACTGTTTGAAGAACGCTTAATACTCCGTGTATACTGCATGAAAATTGTGCATTCTAGTTGGGTTAGGAAGTAGACTTGACCCTCTTTCTAGGGGTATAAGCCTTGCATGATGGGATTTATGTTTGACCTACCTTTGCTCGACTCCAAGGGGACGGTTTGCACAGGTCGTAGCAGACGAACAGAGGAAGAAGAAGACCTTCTTGTGGTCGATCCACAGCTCCCTAGCCACCAAGAGCTCCTCCACACGACCCCAGCAAGTTGTAAACTCGACCCTAGGGTTTGGGTGAAGAGTATTTAAGCAACCATGGTGTTTAGGAGTCCTATTGTAACAAGGAAACTAGGGTTGCAGTTTTGACATATTACTTTCCTAATTTAGGGATTTCTTCCTCCATTAGAGTGTGTGAGACTTTAGGAAACCTCCCCCCATGGTTAAGTATGAATTTGAGTTGCCAAGAAAGGCTAATTGCCTTGGGGTTTGCCCTAATTACCCCCTTCTATTTTCAGCTTAATTAGAGTTGCGAATTTCCATGCATTTTCTTGCTTCATTTGATTTTTGGGCCAAATGTTGTCCATTGGCCCAATTATGATATTGGGTCATTAATATATAATGTTGGAAGTCTCTCCAACATTTTTATTTAATTTATGATTGCGTCGTATTTCCGTGTTAACAGTTTTCTGACTTGTTTCCTTATTTGGATAATCGGTCACCATGTGATGTACACTTGGTTAATCGGATTTTTTTGTCACACGAATTTCTTCGTAGAACCTTTAGGGATAATGTGTGGGGTTGATTTATAATTTTTACATAATTTTACGATGTGTTCTTGTACGTACAATAGTGGTACGTATGTTTTAAATATTCTAATATTATGGAAATTATTTATTTCTATTTATTCAAATTTTTACTTATTAAATTTTTCGGGGTGCTACACCACCATACCTACACCTGATACCGCACCGCACCATGATGAAAAGCTATCAGCTCGACATATTATATCAGTGTGCCTTCAGTCATCTCCCCCAATGTCACAACCCACTGATCCCTCACCTCCCACAAACCCTCCATCCTTACCCATTGTCACCATCTCTATGCCACAACCACTCGTGCCTGAGCAAGCCACCACCACAGTACCAAGGCTCGAGCAAGATCCACTCACCTCTTAACTGGAGCAAGAGTTTTCTACTCCCAAGCTTAAGACTGACTCAGCCTCTGAGTTGGAAGAAGAGCTCTCTCCACATGAGCCTGTCCTTGCCATCATTCAATCACCTCGCACTAAACCCTTCGCATCCAAAAAACCCTCCATAGCCACCATACATCCCATCACCATCACCACCCAAGGGAGTGGGTGTGAACCACCAGGGGCATGCCTCGAATCTACTTCCCACGAACAAGATAGTTCAAGCAAGGATAGCATAGTCCCAGCCATGCATTCTGACCCCTACAACTGCACTAGTAGCATGCCGGTCTATGTCCTTATCTCGGGCACATTCAGGAAGGATGTGTCTTCATCTCCTCAAAAAATGACTGTCAAAAAGAGTTCCCAAGCACTAGTGCCGATCAGATCCAAAGTGGGGACGGTAGATATTACACTGCTCATTGGAAATGCTACCCTGGATGCCCTCATCACCACTCACTCAATTATATTGTGAATAACTAGTCAAAAGAAGGGGTTCTCTACAAATGTTGTGCTATCTCACGCTGCTGCCAAGGCTGTCATGAAGTCAATGCTCAAAGGTCAGTCATGGCGACCTTTGGTCGAAGCTCTCGACACTATAAACCTCACATCTTTACTAGAGCTTCCACTCAAGGGGTATGTGGCTGCAGTGCCAAGCTCATCTAAGGCCTTTGCTGAGTTGATTCTACCATGCAATGGGAAACAAACTGTTCCACTAGTTCCATCCAAAGCTACATTCAAGGGGCAAGAAATCAAGCTACCAAGAGCTTCTAAGTCTGTTCCCAAAGCTCTCCATGCTCTGCGTCAGCCTAACCATGGGCAAGTTGCTATGCCACAAAGAACACTCAAGGTTTTGCCAAGAGTCCTTTGCAATTTGCCTCAGCCTATTAGTTGGTTGGCCATGCTAGTGCCACCCATTATACTCCTAGAAGCCTCCCCTTTTCATCTGTTAAGGGAGTTGGCCTTCATGTTTGAATGTCAAGCTAAGATGCCAAATCTCAAGTTGTTGGTACCATGCATCAAATTCCCATGGTTTTGCACTATCCACTTGTCAAGAGCTCAACAAAGGAGCCTATTTATGGCATTCCCCCATGGTTGTCTATAGAGGTTGGGCATGCAAATGATAACCAAAGGGGAAGTGCACACGTGGCAGTCATGACAATAGATGAGAGAGCCATGTGGCTGCAGAGAAGAGTGAGGCCATCTGCTACTTGGGCCAGTTATTTGAGAAGACATGTTAAGATGAAACAATCATATCTATCTGTAAGAGTGAAGCAACCACAACACCACAAGAAGACATCCGCCAAGAAGCAGAGGAGGTTGAAATCAAGATCGAGGCTTCATAGGAAGAATGTTTACCTCAATACCTTGGCATCATATGATCCTGATCTATCCACACTACTCATTTCGGTCAATCTTGTTCCAAGAGGAGACACCCGATCTCTAAGTTCTGGGCTGTTCCCACATCCTTCCCCTTTCACTCCTCAAGGGTCTTTGGACCCTCACTTTTCTCCTCCACCTGAGCCGCCCGATCATGCTTTGGGTACTCAAGGTATCTTTTCATCCTCTCCACCCGGGCCTCCCAATCATCTACTTGGTACTCAAGATTCCCCTCTTCCTCTTCCCCCTAGGCCACCTGATCACTCTCTAGGTTCTCAGGATTTCTTTCCACACCCACCTAGGTCACTTAACCATCTTCCTAGTGCTCAGAATTCTTCTATTCCTCTTCCACCCGAGCCGCCTAACTATAGTCCGGGTCCATGTCCTCTAGGGACGTTTGATCTTGGTCTTGATTCCCCTCTTTCCACTACCAGTTCTAATCCCCCAGATCCTCCACCCTCCATTCTGTAATTCATTCCTCTAACCCCTCCTGATCTTGGGTTTGACCCGATTCCTCCTTCACTTCCTACTTAGGGTCCTGACCCTTTCTCTCACTGTTTCCAAGGCTTTAGCCCTCACTAACATTCTTCCCCTTCTTTTTAAATCCTTTTTGTTTGAGGGTTCTTATCCCTCATCTTCATGTAGAGTCTCGTCTTCCTCCTGTTTGTGTTGAGCTGACTCCAATTCTTGCCACCCCTACTCTTCACCGTTTCGTGCAAATGAGCTAATCAAAATAAACTAAAATCAAAGTTTAAAGACTAATGCAGACCTTTCTTTCAATAAAGGGGTAGCATTGTGCACCAAATAACCAAACAAATATTCACAACAAGAGAAATTGGATTTAGCGACGACCTTTCCAATGAATATAAATCCGTCAGAAATTTAGTCTGTATTTTTCCAACAGATAAAATCCGTCGAAATTTTCGTCGACCTTTTCCGGCGGATTATATTTGCCAGAAATTATGTCGAATTTTTTGATAGATTTTCTGATAGAAAATTTTCCTTCGAGAAATTCTGATAATCTTTTTGACTGATTTTTATCCGTAAAAAATACAGACTAAATTTTTGACATTATATTCATCAGAAATTCCATCGCTAATGTCACGTCCTAATAAAAGGTTATTTATCAAAAGTGATAGAAAAACAAGCACGAGAGGTAATAATTATTTATCCATTCATAATGTCATAAGTGGAAGTTCTATTACACAACTACTCCTCATAATAACTACGAGAGGAGTAGATCAAAACAACTTAATTTATACACCTCATTTCACACTACAAAATAGAAATAGAAATAGATTGGCTTGTTCGTCACGGTCGGTCCACTCAGCACTCAAACCCTTAAACGTCATCCCCAGCTGTATCACCTGAAAATGGTAAGAAATAATGAGCTAACTAGCCCAGTAGAATTCAAATTCCATAGTTCAAGAGTGTATACATGGTAACCAAGACAAGGACAGAACGGAATATCAAAGAGACACACCAGATTTCAGAATAGTAAACTTGACGCAATGACAGTAAAGCTCAAATCATAATCAAATATATAGCTCAAGAATTTATTCACATATCAGTTACACAGTACAGGGATCATGATGACCATATTCAAAAAATGTTTGATGCAATGCCCGACATCCAAATGCCCTTTATCATTCCAAGTGGTCTGAAAATGAATTTGAGTGCTCCTCCCAGGACTGGACCAGCCCTATTTGCACATGCATATAAATCACAGGGGTACAAAGACCCAATAATGTCATCATCAATTATTCACATCTCATAAGGTGTTCAAGCATATGAACTCTCAGGTGTTCAGATTTTATAGACCCAATTACCGAGTATCGAAGAATAGACTCAATCGGAGTGCTATTCGTAATTGACAACTTTAAGAATAATTCAAGGGAATTTAAGGTACACAAAGTGGGTGAACTTTGCAGTAGTATGACAGTAAATATCAAGGTAAATGAGAGGGTAACTTTCTTAGCTTTTAGGATGAAGTTTTAGCATGGATTCGGACATGAAAGAGTGCAGAAATCCGAATCAGCATTGTACCTGTCGACAGCCAGGAAGGGGCTGTCGACAGATGGCAGCAGACAGAGCTCAGGTTTTCTAGCTTTGTAGGTATCTGTTGTGACGGTCCTCGCCGTTCAGACCCGTTAACCTAACAACGAGCCTAACTCGAGTCTGCCTCCCGCGAACGGGCCGAAGCCTCGCAAGGGATATCAAACCACAATTCCGTAGAAATATAAAGGAACCAACTCAAACATTCATAAGATCTGCCAATCTCACAAATATTTACATGAAATATACATAGCCATAGCACAACTGTAACCAAACTACAACAAAACCTGGGGCATACCCCGAGGTGTACAACAGAAAAGTAATATTACACCGCTGGTGTTGCAGACCCTCCACTGGACGACGGGCGCGAAATCTCCTGATCTCCCTTACCTGGTAGGAGGTAGGGGTGAGCCTCTCGAGTCACTAGCTCAGTAGGGAAACTCCCTAAAAACCGAGCAAACGAACACAAGTAGCAAAGTAGGAAATGCTACACTAACAATTTATAATATTAAACTGTAAATACCACTTACCATTTTCCGCTTAATAGGAGTCAACGTAAATAAATAAATAAATAGTAAAGCCATACAGGTGTACGAGTTACTGTAGAAAAACGCCACACTCGGACCACGTCAACTGGTTCGTGACACCAGTTACTGACCTGGACAAACCACACAGGACCACCTCTTAGTCTCGCAGCCACGGACGAAAGGTCCAGCTGCCGCTCCACTAAACCAGTACAAAGAACTGTGGAGTCTAACTAAACCACCACAACCTGTAGGTCACACACCTCGCAGGCCCATGCCTGGAACCTTTAGGGACTCTGGCCCAAGCTCCCTAAAGTGAGGCACTGGAAAATAGGACTAGCTGGGGCCCAGTACGTCTACTGGTGTCCGTCTCCCCCAACTACGAGCGCGCTATAAGCGACAAACAACAAACTCTCCCTAGTCACTGTCCCATTGCCGTCTTTCCCTCAGCCGGACGTACTACTCAACACAAGAGTGAGGGTGTCCAGGAAGACGACAAGACCTCGTCGGTACCCAGTACCAGGACAAGCCCCGAGCACTCACGTGCCTGGCTCACACAAAACCTGGGGATCCCAACTGAAGAGGTATCCACGTAAGGCATCAAACTACACACTACATACACAGAAACCACGTGCACAACGCATAAGCCACGTGAAACCTCCACGTAAATCACGTGAACACCAAGTAAACTACACACCACACGCTCCCCGAGCATAGGGAGAGTGCCAATGCACCTCCACTATAATCACATATCACAAACCACTCTAAACGGATAATTATACTCTTACATTTATTCTCGGATAACAGCATTCAGCTGTTGTCGCGACAGGGTGAAACGTCGCCTACAGAACGCGACGGCACGATAGGTCGCCTTCTGAACGCGACGTATCACAGTGTCGCGACTTGGTCGCGACGCCAAAGGTCGTCGCCTTAACAAGTACGAACCCTAACCCAGAATCCTTCATTCAGATCACCTCAAACTCTTTAAAACCTATAGTTCTCATTCCATTTTCATGCTTTAATGTGTTCCTACACATGCTATCTAGGGTTTAGAAAGCAGGAAACACATTATCCACATCATACAGGCAATCCACGGATCAAACATAGGAAATCTCCCTACCTTCATGAAGAACGCGAAGAACGAAGCTCGTACGGCATTTCCTCCACTCCATGTGGCGTCCTCGCGGTGGAAACTCGTCAAGCTGACCACTAGCAAGCTGAATCATCCGAAAATCCCAGAGCAAACATCCCCTAGCCGAGCAGAGCTTTCACCAGCTCTGTTCTGCCAGGGTTACTTAAAAACGCAATGCAGTTAAGAACGCGACGCTCTACACGGTCGCGACCTGAACGCGACATAGTAGGTTGTCGCCTTAAGCCTGCTGACGTTAGTCCGGGCACCCCGTGCACGACACACGGCAGACATGCAAACATTCACTTAAGTTAGCGGTTCCATGAACACGACGCCATAGGTTGTCGCGATCAAAACGCGACGCCCCTCACTATCGCGTTAAGAACAGAGAAACAATGAATGCTTTAGGCAAAATCTCATAACCTACTGAAGCCACCTGTCACACACACGTCATCGGCCACACACTGGCCTCCACGACCACACAAGGACTATCCGAACGGTCGGAACGTTACATTACTCGACAGCTGAAGGGCATCTGTCGATAGCTAGCTACAGTCCAGAACTCTGGAAGTCTGGAAAACATGCGCTTGTCGACAGCTTTGGGCTGGCTGTCGACAGGTAGCTGCAGAACTTCCAAAAATGACTTCAAATCTATCCTAAACACCCTAACTATAGAACTTATGAACCAAGACATGTTTGATATCAAATAGAAGAGTCTAATGGTAGCTCTCACAGTGGTTTATAAGCTAAAGAAACAGGATGAAAGAGAAAGTTTACAATTCAAACTTGTCTTACTTGAAACTAGATATAGTGTAGTACTGGAAGTATGATCTTATTGGCAATGGTTTATTGGAAAGATTCCTACAAGATAAACACTAAAACTCCAAATATTTCATGAATCTAAATCAAAACTTGAAGTACGTAACAATTAAGTAAAAGTTCTCACATAGTTCTATAGATATTAAAACTTCTACATGACTTCAGATCATGAACAAAGATCAAAGGTAGAGGAAGAGGATAGGAATTGATTTATAAAATAGAACCAAGTTGTTCCTTTCCCTACAAGAGTAATTCTACCATGACTGGAAGGAAAACAGAGAATCACAAGTATAACAACTTTTCTGTTCCTCACGAATTCCTTGTTACATATGGAGAACCGAATTGAACCAGAGGGATATGAATCCTACCTAGTTGAGGAAAATGAAGAAAGGACCATAAGTGAAGGAATAAGCAAGTGGAGCTTGTTGTTGTAGCAGCAACAGCCTCCAAGATGGCTCCACAACCACTTCTCAGCAACAGCTCCAACAAGAGCTCGAGCAGGAACAAGGTGCAAGAAGAACCAACAGTTCAAGCAGCAGCAACCTCTTCACAGTGATTGCAACCAGGAACACCTCCCCAAACAAGATGTTATCCAGTGCAATGGCAGCAGCATAGCTGTAGAAAAGGGTGGAAAACATGGTTTCGAAGCTTGGGGGGGAAGGTATTTATAACCCAGTGGCTGCTCCATGCGCAATGGCACGTTAGCTGCCAACGTGTCATGGTAAAAACCATTGGGTTTTTATCTTAACACGTTGCCCATGCATACACTCTCTTGGTTACACGTAGGTAACCTTAATGGTAGCCCAACCCCTTGGCTTAGCCTTATCCTAATATGTGTTGGCCTCTTCTAAGCCTCACACGTAAGCTCCTGGAAAATACCAGAAAATGGTTACCGTAATTGGCCCTTAAATCAGCTGGCCCAATGATCCCTATGTAAACCTATCCAAATGGTGTCTATTTGCATTGAAATTTTAACCATAGACTAATATGATGGTTTTACAAATTAGGATGATTTTAGTTTAATTTTTAGAATTTATTTTACAGTAGGTGAAAAATCACCCGGAAAATGGTCGCGTCGACTTAATCTCAAAATCCGAATGTCAAAAAAATTCGGATATTTATATTTCTGAGATCTCCACATTTTTCTGGAAATTATGGTGTTCTCAGATTTCATTTTCGTTACAGTTTTTCAGTGTCGCCCTGTGGGAGCGCGCACGTCCGAGTACGACACTGGGGTAACGTTAGTTAATACTAATCATTCCCAAATATCAATTATTACAATTTATGACTAATTCTTAAGTCCAATTAATTTATTATTCATGTTTTTCAACAAATAAAAAAAATATTCGGGCTGTTACAGCTAAGGCCCCCAAATTTCTAAAATCGAGCTCTCTGCCTTCGTGGCCTCTGGCTCGCTGCCCTGCTGCCTTCTCCAGCTCGCCTCCCTGCCACCGGTATGCCCCCTCCCCCTCCCCTACACAGTCCCCCCCTCCCAACAATCCTCTCCCCCTCCCCGTGCACAGTCCCCCCTCCTCTCCCCCTCCCGATGACTGTCCCCCCCCCCCCCCCCCCCCCCCCCCCCCCCTATTACATCCCTGTTCCCTTTGAGGGTCAGCTCTTTCGGCTGTGGTCGTTACATGTCGACCCGTCGTGTAACGTCGCGTGCTTTTCGGATCCTTTTTGGATCATGTGTGTTGTGGTTGTGTTGGCCGTTGTGAGGCCAGTGTGAGTTGGTTGTATGGAATGTATGGTGTGGATGTGTGGCTTGAGCAGGTGAAGTGCAGGTTTGGTCCTGAAATGAAACAGGACCTGCTGCAGTTTAGTTGGAGTTGGCGGCCAGGGGTGGTCGCTGACCTGTTGGCGTCCAGATAGGTTGTCGTTGACTGCATGAACTTGGCGGCACAGGATGTGGACGTTTAGGATGACGGTTGCTATTGGCGGCAAAGGGGTTGACGCCAACCTGAAAATTCTGCAGGTTATAGGGTCACTCGAGAGCAGGTTTCTCACTTGTCTCTCTCTTTCCCTTGCCCCAGTTTCTTGTCCCCATGTTTCTAAAGCTTCTAACAGGTACTGAAGGGTACTTGGAGGACTATGGGACGTGTGGCGTTGCCGAATTGCGCGAGGAAACGCCGTACCGTGGTGCAATTCCCGTGGGAGCTCGCGGAGGGCTCGGCGTGAACCGGGAGGTTTCGGGAGGTTGTAGCGTGTTCTGAGGTAGGGGACGAACCCGGTTAGCTCCATAGGAACATTAAAACATGACGTAACCACTTGAATCAGCATGTTAATGCAGTTTCGGATTAAGTTACACCATGCGGGGTTAATGGGTGGTTTGAGTAATTTAGTGAACGAAGCATGCGGTATTGGGTTGTTTAGGATTCATGCATAAACTGAAATAGCTGATTATGGTATTTATCGATAACAAATGGTGCGTTGGCACCTATGGTGCACTGAGTGCACCTGGTTTTGAAGTTTAGCATACAAGGTATGTAGTAAGTTACTTACTTTCGTGACTGCGTGTTGTTCACGCGAGTCTAGTTGGGTTCACGTGTGGTGGACCGCCGTTACTTGAGGTTTTCATGAGGTTTCACGTGGTTTGTGTGTGACGTGCACGTGGCTTTGTGTACGTGGCGAGTAGTACGACGCCTACCGTGGTTACCTCTCCAGTTGGGTGCCCCAGGTTCTTTGTGAGCCAGGCTATTAGCTCGAGGCTTTGTCCCGGTACTTGTGTTGTACCGTCGAGGTCTGTGTCGTCTGACTTGGACACCCTCACTCCTTTGCTTGAGTTGTACGTCCGGCTGAGGGAAAGACGACAGTGGGATAGTGACACTTGTGTTTGTCTTTAGTCACTTGTAGCGCGCTCATAGTTGGGGGTACGGACACCAGTAGTCGACACTGGTCCCCAGCTAGTCCTTTTCCAGTGCCTCACTCTAGCGAGCCTAGGCCAGGGTCACTAGAGGTGTCAGGCATGGGCCTGTGACCGTGTGGTTCGCAGGTGGTGGTGTTTAGTTGGTCTCCACAGTTGCTTGACCTTTTCACGTGGAGCGGCAGCTGGACCTTTCGTTCGTGGCTGCGAGACTGAGAGGTAGACCTGTGTTAGCTTGTCTGAGTCAGTTTCTGGTGTTGCGAACCAGTTCACGTGGCTCGTGTTTGGCTGTCTCTACTTTGGCTTGTACACCTGTACTGGTTTGCCGTTTAATTATTAAAGTTGTTTCTCGTAGTCGGCAGAGGTGAGTACTTTTACAACTTTAATATCCTGTTTAGCTATTGTATAAATTGTTGGTACTGTTTACTGCTTTCGTACCTATGGTTTTGTTTTGCTCGGTGTTGGGGGAGTTCCCTACTGAGCCAGTGACTAGCGAGGCTCACCCCTACCCCCACAGGTGAGAGCGAGGAGGACGTTTCACGACCGTCGTCCAGTTCAGAGCCGCGCCGTAGCGGTGCAGGGTCGATACCTCCAGCTGTGTAGTAGCAGCTCCAGTAGTGTAGTGTTGTGTAGTATAGTTAGTTGTTTCTTTTCTGCAGTTGTACCTCGGGGTATGCCCCAGGCTCTTGTACTTCTTTTCAGTTTTTGTGGAAATGGCTATGTAACTTGTGATATATATATAAAATGTGGTGAGTTCCTTTGTGTTTACACGGACTGTGGTTTGGTATCCCTTGCGAGGCTTCGGCCCGTTCGCGGAAGGCGGACTCGGATCAAGTACGTTATCAGTTTAACGGGCTTGGCCGAGGCGTTCCGCCACAGTTGGTATTAGAGCAAGGTCCGTGTTAATATAAGGAAACCAGAAAGATACATAGCCTTATTTCAGTCTTTATACACTACTGGTAGGGACCCTGGTTTTTGATAATTTGCTGTTTTGATTTTTACTTGGTGTTTTGTTTATGTAGAAATTTCTAGAATGGCTGATAGAAGAGATTGGGGTGGTGGAGGAGATGATCCGGAGGAAAGTACCCAGTGTATGATAGAAAGAATTTGGGAAAACCTCACGGATATTCGGGCAAGAATGGATCAGCAGGCGCCAGTACCACCAATTGCAGTGCCACTTGGAGATGGAGAGGCTGTACCTGTTGCTCCAGTTCCGCCAAGAGTAGAAGTGCCTTTTGTAGCACCTGTGCCACCTCTAGTATTATTAGCAGAGGAACCAGTGATGCAGGTTGAGAAGTTTCTGAGATTGTAGCCACCTACCTATTTAGGAGGGCCGAATCCAGATACAGCGGAGCACTGGGTTCATGAGATTGAGAGAGTTTTTGCAACTATGAGGTGTCCAGTAGCAGATAAAGTCGTGTTAGTTGCTTATCAGTTGAGAGGTTTTGCATTAGAATGGTGGCGACTGAAGATGCAGACCACTTTTGCAGGCAGGACAGAAGAGGCTATTACTTGGTCAGAATTTCTCGATGTATTTAACGATACATTCTTTCCGATTCAAGTACAGCAAGTGAAAGAGAGCAGTTTCAGACGCTCCAGCAAGGTAACTCTTCAGTTTTAGAGTACCAGATGAGGTTTATGGCTCTCAGTCGTTATGCACCCTATGTGGTTTCAGATAATAATATGATGGTTGAGTATTTCATTAGAGGTTTGAGAGTGGAGTTGCAGGATGCGATAGTGCCTCTCATGTGTAAGACAGTGGAAGAAGCAGCTCAGAGAGCAGCTACATTAGAGAGGTCTATTCGGACTCGTTAGGTAGGCGAGTCAGGCTCAGGTAGTTTTCGGCTACCGTAGTAGTCAGTGGGTGCAAGTAAAGGTAAAGCACCAGCAGGACCTTCTTCATCAGGCTTTGGGAAATGGGGTCAGAAATTAAAGCAAGCATTTAAAGGCAAAGGAAGAGGATGGGGAGGTCGTCAGCAAATGCAGCAAGGTCGAGGTAGGTCTGAGGTGGAGGAGTCGCAGCAGAGTACTGCCAGGCAGCCTATTACTCCACCAGGGTATCAGTGTTATAATTGTAATCAGCCGGGGCATTTGATCCGCAATTGTCCTTATCCAAGAGAGTATGGTTATGGAAGAGGTGTGCAGCAGTTTCAGCAGCCACAATTAGGTCGTGGCAGAGGAGCACCGCAGCAGCGAGGAAGAGGCCGGGTTATGGCTATCACCTGAGCCCAGGCGGAGGCATCAAATATGATAGAAGGTACTTTACCTCTTTATGAATATTCAGCAAGAGTTTTATTTGATTCGGGTGCCTCTCATTCTTTTATTTCCGAAGAATTTCTAGATTGTATAGCCCATCCTTTAGAGGAAAAGTCTTGTGAGTTAGTAGTGGAGGTTCCTTCGGGTGAATTCTTGCTCACTTCGAGCTATGTAGATGAAGCTCCTGTTATGATTGAAGGGAACCAGATGCCAGGTCGGTTGTATGCCCTGCAGTTGTCAAATTATGATGTTATTTTGGGTATGGATTGGCTTGAGATGTATGGAGCAATGTTAGATTGCAGAAAGAAGATGATCAGATTTTGTCATCCTAATGGTGCAGTGTTTGAATATCAAGGTATGCCTTTCTATACCTCCAAGTTTCTAATTTCTGCAATTAAAGCTAGAAAGTTGATAAATGCTGGGTGTGTGGCCTATTTAGCCTCAGTAAGTTTGGTAGAAGCTAGTCAGCCAGTAGAAGCAGTTCCCGTGGTTAGGGAATTTGTTGATGTTTTTCCTGAGGATTTGCCTGGTTTAGCTCCACATAGAGAAGTGGACTTTGCTATTGAGTTGCTGCCAGGTACCATGCCGATTTCTAAAGCTCCATATCGGATGGCACCAGTAGAACTTAAAGAATTGAAAAAACAATTAGAAGAGCTGTTGCAGAAAGGGTTTATTAGACCTAGTCATTCCCCGTGGGAGCGCCGATTTTATTTGTGAAAAAGAAAGATGGAAGTTTTCGAATGTGTATTGATTATAGAAAGTTGAATGATGTGACCATCAAGAATAAGTACCCGTTGCCGAGGATAGATGATCTGTTTGATCAGTTGCAATCAACAAAAGTATTTTCTAAAATTGATTTGAGGTCCGAGTACCATCAATTGAGAATTAAAGAGGAAGATATAGATAAGACAGCTTTTAGAACCAGATATGGTCACTTCGAGTTTGTGGTTATGCCATTTGGGTTGACTAATGCTCTTGCAGGTTTTATGGATCTGATGAATATAATTTTTCATCTGTATTTAGATCAATTCATTGTGGTCTTTATCGATGATATTCTGATTTATTCAGCATCTGAAGAGGAGCATGCAACTCATTTGAGGTTTACTCTGCAATTGTTAAGA
This sequence comes from Colocasia esculenta, assembly GCA_014218235.1. Classification (NCBI taxonomy): domain Eukaryota; kingdom Viridiplantae; phylum Streptophyta; class Magnoliopsida; order Alismatales; family Araceae; genus Colocasia; species Colocasia esculenta. The sequence goes on along the minus strand of CM024759.1, from coordinate 2,482,903 downwards.
GATAACCAGTTGTTTGCTAAATTCAAAAAGTGTGAATTTTGGTTGAAGGAGATTCAGTTTCTGGGTCATGTCATCTCAGCTAAAGGAGTAGCAGTGGATCCAAGTAAGGTGGAAGTAGTGATGAGATGGGAAGTGCCTAAGACAATAATTGAGATTATAAGTTTTTTGGGATTAGCAGGTTATTATAGGTGCTTTATTCAAGATTTTTCTAAGATTACAGCACCTATGACTAAGTTGACCAGAAAGGGGGTGCCATTTGTGTGGTCCGGTGAATGTCAGAAAAGTTTTATGGAATTGAAGAAAAGACTTACATCAGCACCTATATTGACATTACCGACAGGGAGTGGTGGTTTTGTGGTTTATACTGATGCTTCAAGGATAGGTCTTGGCGCAATGCTTATGCAGCATGGCAAAGTGATAGCTTATGCGTCTAGGCAATTGAAGCCAGCAGAGGAGAATTACCCCACTCATGATTTGGAATTGGCAGCAGTTGTGTTTGCTTTGAAAATGTGGAGGCATTATCTGTATGGCGAGAGATTTGAGATCTTTAAAGACCATAAAAGTTTGAAGTATATCTTTTCGCAGAAAGATTTGAACCTTCGTCAGCGCAGATGGGTTGCGTATTTAAAGGATTATGATTTTAGTTTGGCTTACCATCCGGGTAAGGCCAATATTGTAGCAGATGCTTTGAGCAGAAAAGCATATGTAAGTTTGATGATGATTAAGGAATGGAAGTTGTATGAAGAGGTAGGGGAGAACTCCTTGTATGTGCCCAGTAGTCAGCGACGGGCAGTACTAGCTGCTAGTGTTGTAGAGCCGTCTTTGTATTGGCAGATTATTGAAGCTCAGAGAGCAGATGTAAATTTAGCTGAAATTGTGAAAATGGAAGGAGTTACCATTGATGATAATTGTGTAGTTAGGCTCAGAGGCAGGTTGTTTGTTCCAGCAGAAAGAGAGGTAAAGCAGCGAGTGTTGGAAGAGGCTCATAAATCTAGGTACACTATTCATCCGGGTAGTACAAAAATGTACCATGATTTGAGAAAGCATTTCTGGTGGCCTCTTATGAAGAAAGAAATAGCGGAATTTGTTGCAAGGTGTGCTGTCTGTCAGCAAATTAAAGCAGAGCATCAGAAGCCTGGAGGTTTGTTGCAACCGTTGCCCATTCCGCAGTGGAAATGGGATGACATTGCTATGGATTTTGTGGCAGGTTTATCGAGATCGAGTTCTGGGCATAATGGAATATAGGTATTTGTTGATAGATTAACCAAGGTGTGCAGATTAGTGGCAGTAAGTATGTCTTGGACAGTGGACAGATTAGCAAATATTTATGTTGAAAAGATTGTTCCACTGCATGGTATTCCGAAGACTATTGTGTCTGATAGAGATCCAAGATTTACTTCTGGTTTTTGGAGAAGTCTGCAAAGAGTAATTGGTTCTGAGCTGAGGTATAGCTCCGCTTATCATCCCCAGACAGATGGTCAGACAGAGAGGACCATCCAGACGATTGAAGATATGTTGCGAGCTTGTTGTTTAGTTTGGGGAGGTAGCTGGGAGCATCATTTAGGAATGGTTGAGTTTGCCTACAATAATAGTTATCATACCAGTCTTGGGATGGCACCGTATGAAGCTTTATATGGAAGGCCATGTAGAACCCCATTAAACTGGCATGAAGTGGGAGAAAGGCAGTTAGTGGGTCCTGAATTAATTCAGCAAACCACTGAAGTAGTAAAACTTATTAAAGAAAAATTGCAGGCAGCTCAAAGTAGGCAAAAGAGTTATGCAGATATCCGGAGGAGACCACTTCAGTTTGAGGTGGGAGATTTTGTTTTCCTGAGAGTTTCCCCAAGTAAAGGTATTATGAGGTTTGGTAAGACTGAAAAGTTGAGTCCAAGGTATGTGGGACCTTTCCAAGTGATTGAGAGAATTGGGGAAACAGCTTATAGGCTGGATTTGCCAGCAGATTTTGCGGATGTTCATGATGTATTTCATGTTTCTATGTTAAGAAAGTGTATTGAAGATCCAGCTCAGATAATCAGATATCAAGGTGGTGACCTGAGGCCGGATATGACTATGCCAGAGTATCCGGTGCAGATCACGGATCGAAAGATGAAGAAATTACAGAATAAAGAAATTGAGCTAGTTAAAGTAAGATGGGAAAATAGGTTGGGTGGTGAGGATACCTGGGAGTTAGCCGAGGAAATGGCTAAAGGGTATCCCTATCTGTTTGAATAAGCTTTTGTATTTTCTTTTTAGATGATAGTGCTTGTAAAAATGTGTGTACGTTTAAGTTATTGTATTTGAGTTGTGTTATGAATTTCGAGGTTGAAATTTTCTTTTTAGATAATAGTAATGTAACGTCGCGTGCTTTTCGGATCCTTTTTGGATCATGTGTGTTGTGGTTGTGTTGGCCGTTGTGAGGCCAGTGTGAGTTGGTTGTGTGGAATGTATGGTGTAGATGTGTGGCTTGAGCAGGTGAAGTGCATGTTTGGTCCCGAAATGAAACAGGACCTGCTGCAGTTCAGTAGGAGTTGGCGGCCAGGGGTGGTCACTGACCTGTTGGCGTCCAGATAGGTTGTCGTTGACTGCATGAACTTGGCGGCACAGGATGTGGACGTTTAGGATGGCGGTTGCTATTGGCGGCAAAGGGGTTGACGCCAACCTGAGAATTCTGCAGGTTATAGGGTCACCCGAGAGCAGGTTTCTCACCTGTCTCTCTCTTTCCCTTGCCCCAGTTTCTTGTCCCCGTGTTTCTAAAGCTTCTAACAGGTACTGAAGGGTACTTGGAGGACTGTGGGACGTGTGGCGTTGCCGAATTGCGCGAGGAAACGCCGTACCGTGGTGCAATTCCCGTGGGAGCTCGCGGAGGGCTCGACGTGAACCGGGAGGTTTCAGGAGGTTGTAGCGTGTTCTAAGGTAGGGGACGAACCCGGTTAGCTCCATAGGAACATTAAAACACGACGTAACCACTTGAATCAGCATGTTAATGCAGTTTCGGATTAAGTTGCACCATGCGGGTTAATGGGTGGTTTGAGTAATTTAGTGAACGAAGCATGCGGTATTGGGTTGTTTAGGATTCATGCATGTTAAAAGAACAGTTTCAGTATGTTTTACCGTGGTTTAGACGGTTGAAAAACCTGTGGATTCGGATTAGGGTTTCTGCAGGAATAGTGGTTGAAGATCTTGGCGTCAACATCGTTTGTCGCCAAGTTCATCAGCTGGGATATAAACGGCCATATCCCTTGCCGTCTACTTCCCATAAGCGGCAATCGATGTTGCCGCCAGCATGTGTATAAACTGAAATAGCTGATTATGGTATTTATCGATAACAAATGGTGCGTTGGCACCTATGGTGCACTGAGTGCACCTGGTTTTGATGTTTAGCATACAAGGTATGCAGTAAGTTACTTACTTTCGTGACTGCGTGTTGTTCACGCGAGTCTAGTTGGGTTCACGTGTGGTGGACCGCTGTTACTTGAGGTTTTCGTGAGGTTTCACGTGGTTTGTGTGTGACGTGCACGTGGCTTTGTGTATGTGGCGAGTAGTACGACGCCTACTGTGGTTACCTCTCCAGTTGGGTGCCCCAGGTTCTTTGTGAGCCAGGCTATTAGCTCGGGGCTTTGTCCCGGTACTTGTGTTGTACCGTCGAGGTCTGTGTCGTCTGACCTGGACACCCTCACTCCTTTGCTTGAGTTGTACGTCCGGCTGAGGGAAAGACGACAGTGGGACAGTGACACTTGTGTTTGTCTTTAGTCACTTGTAGCGCGCTCGTAGTTGGGGGTACGGACACCAGTAGTCGACACTGGTCCCCAGCTAGTCCTTTTCCAGTGCCTCACTCTAGCGAGCCCAGGCCAGGGTTTCTGGAGGTGTCAGGCATGGGCCTGTGACCGTGTGGTTCGCAGGTGGTGGTGTTTAGTTGGTCTCCACAGTTGCTTGACCTTTTCACGTGGAGCGGCAGCTGGACCTTTCGTCCGTGGCTACGAGACTGAGAGGTAGACCTGTGTTAGCTTGTCCGAGTTAGTTTCTGGTGTCGCGAACCAGTTCACGTGGCTCGTGTTTGGTTGTCTCTACTTTGGCTTGTACACCTGTACTGGTTTGCCGTTTAATTATTAAAGTTGTTTCTCGTAGTCGGCAGACGGTGAGTACTTTTACAGCTTTAATATCCTGTTTAGCTGTTCTATAAATTGTTGGTACTATTTACTGCTATCGTACCTGTGGTTTTGTTTTGCTCGGTGTTGGGGGAGTTCCCTACTGAGCCAGTGACTAGCGAGGCTCACCCCTACCCCCACAGATGAGAGCGAGGAGGACGTTTCACGACCGTCGTCCAATTCAGAGCCACACCGTAGCGGTGCAGGGTCGGTACCTCCAGCTGTGTAGTAGCAGCTCCAGCAGTGTAGTGTTGTGTAGTATAGTTCGTTGTTTCTTTTCTGCAGTTGTACCTCGGGTATGCCCCAGGCTCTTGTACTTCTTTTAAGTTTTTGTGGAAATGGCTATGTAACTTGTGATATATATATAAAATGTGGTGAGTTCCTTTGTGTTTACACAGACTGTGGTTTGGTATCCCTTGCGAGGCTTCGGCCCATTCGCGAGAGGCGGACTCGGATCAAGTACGTTATCAGTTTAACAGGCTTGGCCGAGGCGTTCCGCCACACATCGCCTTCTGAAGGCGATGCAGGTGACCGTCGTGTTCTGAATGAGAACGCGCTGGATGCCCCTGTCGCGATGGGGCTCTGACAGCAGACTGTTGTTTTGTTGTTTAGCCGTCTGGACGATGGAGACACATGTTGTCATGCATGTATGAACGCGACATATTGGTCCGTTGCGATCAAATGTCAGCATTGCATGCATACCATATGATGGCTTTGACCACCAGGGTCGCAGGTGTTTCCAGATCGTGACGTAGGTGGGTGTCGCATTAGCTTTGCTAACGCGACGACCAGGTCCGTTGCGTTCTTATCGTCTGTGTTTAAGTTCCCAAGCCCGAGAGAAAAAGCCCCATTTAGCATATTCTCTGTGTTTTCCCCTCTCTGGCATTTCCTCTGTGCTTGGTGGCTCCGTGAGGAGTTTGGGTGGACCTTGTTGTGGCTTGGGGTGTTGTTACCTTGTGTGGTAAGTGTGGATTGGATTGGTTGTGTTCTTCCTTCTCCTTCTCCTCTCCTCACTGTGCTTTTCCCCCTTCTTCTTGTATGGTGCATGCTCCTCTCCATCGGCTCATGAAGGAGGTCAAGCTCGGCTCGTGGACGGCGTGAGCGTGGGCTTTGGAGCTCAGAGGAGGAGGGGTGCAAGCCTACGATAAGGCCCCTTTGGGGTGGTTCTTCACCTTGAGGTGGGGAATCCAAGCCTCCCCTCTAGTTCTACCATGATAGGAAACCATTTTTCCCTTTCTCCAAGCCTTTTAGACTTCATGCTAGATGTGCATTATAGTTATTGTATCATGAGGTTTCTTATGGATGTTGTTTATGTGGTTTTCCAAGCTTGGAATGGGTGGTTTGAGTTGAGGGACTCACGTATGCATGTGAGGATTTTTAGCATAGTTTACCTTCCTTGTCATGCATGGGGTTTTCCTAAGGGTGGATTGATGTTAATTGAGCTGTTTTCTTCGTTGATCATGCTCCCCTCCCCATTTTGTATCTTTTGGTGTGGTTTTGGGGTGATGGGGTTGCCTTGGTTGGGCACTTGACTGAGGTCGCGACGGGTTTCCCAGTCGCGACCTGGTTGCTGTTAGTTATGGATGTCCTCAAGCCAATCATAACTTGTACAATCTTGTTCTTTGATAATAATAATAAGGCTTTTATATTCATTATGTGTAATTCGTTTATCGTTTCATTATGAAGTCTATGAATATACGCAATGGATATTAATTATGATGAGATCATAACAATGAGATTAATATCCTTTAAACGTATATTCTTAATTGTTCCTAGTCAGAGGATATTCAAGAAGGACATTGAATATCCGGTTAGACTAGTATAGATTGCACCTGCTCATATGATGAGGGTGACTGGTCTCATAGTCACTTGTGTGGAGACACTAAGGTGAATCTGTAGGTGCTCATTGGAGAATGAGTTCACTGAACTGATCCGTTATGAATCGCTGGATGGTAATGTTACCTAACTGTCAACCAGCTAGATTCATTGTCACAGTGGCGTGATTGGTCCTTAGACCTGAGACACCAAGGACACCTTGTTGGTGGACTTCTGGGTTTTGACCTTGACTTATAGATCTCTAGCCATGAGGTCTTAATCAGTTAAGTGATCGGATCTAGCGGAATACCTTCGAAGGTGATTGTGTGGTCAATATGGGATCGCTCGCTCTCGGTAATAGGAGAGTGAATGCTCTACGGAAGGATGCCTGATAGTCCCTGGCCAGGGCAAGACTACTTATCAGAAAAGGAGTTTTCTGATATTGTTATGCGGCATCTAAACCAAGTGAGTACACACATTAGGGTTTGACAGTTGACCATACCCTAAGTGCACTCGGGAGCATTGTACGAGCGAAGGATTAAAGTCACGTGGTAACTGATGATACAAAAGGTTCCTTGAATGGGTTGCTGAACCCCAATGCTTTCCAGGATCAAGTGGTGTTGCTTGGCACCCAACTTGATTGGAAGCCCGGTCAATTATCGTGAGACGATAATTGATTGTGTAATTAGTTAATATGAGATGTTAATTAATTACCATAAGTCAATAAAGAGTTATTGAGCTTAATGGGCTGAAAACTGGACTAGCAGTTGGGCCTAGAAGGTCACACGCATAAGAGTTCCGAGCAGACTGGGCAAGGTGTTCTTTATAGACAATGACTGGGTTTTTGTGAAAAACCGCGGTGTCTATAAATATACGCTGAGAGTTAAACCCTGGGCCAAGCTCCAGGCTTAACCCTGGCCGCCCCCCTCCTCTCTCTCTCCCAGGGCGCCCCCCACCCTCTCTCTCCTCTCTTCGGCACATGGTGGAGCTGAGATCCGGGAGACGCGTGGAGAACGAGGAGATCCCGTCTGCGTTCGGAGCTCGCGTGGATACGTCTAGAGGCCGGACACTTGAACGGCTTGAAGCACCGGCGCCTCCTGCGCCACCTCCTTCCCGGATTCAGGAGTTACGCAACCCCGCAAAGGTAAAGATGAGATCTGCCTGTGCGTGGTTTACCGATTTAGTTCGATTCTGACGGCCGGCAACGATATCTACCTGAGGGATTCGCGTTTCCGCTGCGCTCTATACGAAACCCAACAGTTGCAACGTATCGTTACGTCGCGTTCTCTCTGAACATGCCCCGGCACCCGTCTCGTTAAGAAATGCGATGGGTACGTGCGTGGCGTTCAGGAGTTCAGGGTTCCTTCGGAATGCAACCTCTGTCTCCATCGCGATTGGCTTGCGACGGGGTACGTGTCGCGTTCAGAAGACCCAGGGTGGTTGCAGCGCTTTTAGCCGTCGCGTTCTTATCACGACGGGCTCAGGGGTCGCCTTCTGGTTTCTTGTCGCGATAGGCAGGATCATCGTGTTCTGATCGCAATGTATCGCTGCATCGCCTCTCTGACCGAGAGGGACTGGCGACAGGTTTTGATGTTTCGCTTCCGCTGCGACTCGATTTTCTTGTCACCTATGTTGTTCCTAGTGCAGTGCTACTCTAGTCCTTTTCTCTCGGTGCTAGGCACTTGAGGGCTTGTCCACGAGACAGGTTGTTACCGTTACCTGGGACCCCCGGTCCCCGTGCGCCTGTTAGAGGGAGTTCTCCGGGCGGCGGGTTTTTGCTCGAGTCACTAACTCTGGTAGTAGAGGGGAAAATGGTGGGGACAATGGCGTTGAGTCATTTGTAAAGTTCTCTTAGCTGGGTCTGTGTCTCTGAAGTAGTTGTGGTGCTCTTTCGGTGTGGACCAGCTAGTCCTACTTCTGACTGCCTCACTCTACATGGTTTCAGAACCATTTAGAGGGGCCAGGTGTGGGACCATACTCTAGCCATACTACGGCAGTTGTGGTTGTTCTTAGTTCCACATCTCACTCTGACGGGAGGTGCTAGACATGGACTGTCGATCGAGGGTAAGGCGCGTGGCGCACCTGACTAGTTGACTAGTGTAGCGTTCTGTAGCTAGTGTGTTTGTCCAAGCAGTGGCCTACTGTCTGTGTTTACAGCCTTGGGTTCTTGTGGTGCCTTGGTTTACACGGGTTTATCGGTCCTGAATTCTAGCTTAGACTTTTGACCATGTAGTTTCTTTCACGCTTCCGCACTTGACTCTGTTAATAGAATAGATTTACGGCTTTAATTATTTATCATACTTTTAGATCTATTCTGCTGTTAGAACCAGTGGGAGATTGGTAGTCCCTACTGGGCTTCTTCGTGAAGCTCATGCCCTTCCTTTCAAGTGAGACTTCACAGCAGCACCCTCCGCGGAGGACTGAGGAGACGGGGCCGTAGTAGACGGCGTCTACCTTGAGCAGTGTTCCCCCAGCTTGTGTACTTCACCCTCGGGGTATGCCTCTAAGGGACCTATCTTTCCCTTTTATTATATGCACTTGTACTTTACTTACTTCGGGACTGTACTAGACTTGTGCTTAGTGTTGGACTCTTTTCCTTCACCTGTTGTACATTTTAGTGCGTTTGTTGTTATTTATCTCTATTACATATCTTGTTAGACCGATCTATTAGCCCTTTTGGGTCTCCGGGCCCGTGGGCGGCGATACCGGCGGTCGGATCCTTGGTGGGAGTCGGGAATCTGAGCGTCAAGGCCGTTACAGTGGTATGAGAGCAAGGGGTCTATCAAAACTTGTGATGGAAATAAGTAATGACGTAAAGTCCCTTAGGAAGTACAAGTAACAATGCTAGCCGCTAGATTGTTATATGTTCACTTGAAGTTTTGTCTGTATTGCAGAACATGCCTCCACGAAGACGCAGGCAGGCTCGAGAGTCGATGGAGCATCAGGACGCTGAGCAGGACGAGTCGTTGCAACCGAGCACGTGCCGGTTGATGCTAAGCCTCAGCAATCCGAGCAGCCTGGTGTTCAGTTGCCGCAGGATGTCCCGTTGCAGCAGGGAGCGCAGCAGCAGCAGTGATTTCCACCCCCGCCTCCGCCAGCGGTCATGGAGCAGTGGTGGAGAGCCATGTTCCAGGCCCCTTGGCAGTACCAGCAGTTTCTGCAGTACCAGCCGTATCAGCAGATGCCGGAAGGAGGCCATGAGTTCGCAGAGATGGCAGTAGAGGAGCAGCCACCACCGGTTCAGCCAGAGGTACCACCAGCGGTATGACAGTAGAATCCAGTTGCAGCGATAGTACCTGAGGACCTCATAGCACTTCTGGAGAGGTTTCTTCATCTTCGGCCTCCGATGTTCTATGGTGACTATGATCCAGACAAGGCAGAGGGCTGGGTCTATGAGCTCGAGCGCACCTTCGAGACCATGGACCGTGCAGAGCAGGATAAGGTCAGGCTTGCAGTATATCAGTTGAAGGGGTCAGCCCACGAGTGGTGGAGGACAGTGAGGCAGACCAGTTTTTAGGGTAGGAGGGTGGACCAGATTTCTTGGGAGCAGTTTCTCGAAACCTTTCACGGCGAGTACTTCCTCGACTATGCTTGCCATGAGAGGAGGGACCGGTTCCACGAGTTGACTGAGGGAGACTTGACCGTGGTGCTGTACCACCAAAGGTTTACACAGCTACTTCGACACGTCCCCCACGTGGCCACTAGTGAGCAGGCTCATACCGAGCGGTTCATTAGCGGGCTACGCACGGAGTTGAGGTGGGCCATGGTTGGTCATCTCTACGACACCTTGGTATTGGCAGTGGCTAGAGCCACCGCCTTGGAGTGGGAGTGTCGGTTTCAGCCACAGCAGGGAAGAGGTTCGGCGAGGTCTTCTCCGTACCAGTGCCCTATAGGCAGTCGAGGGAGTGTTTCCTCTTCTTCTTCTTTGGGGACCGGAGGTGCTGGACTGACCTCGAAGTTGAAGAAGCTGTTCACTCATGGAGGCAGGCATCAGTACATGCAGTCTCAACAGTCGCGTCAGCAGCAGGAGTAGCCAGTGGAGCAGTCTGTGCAGCAGGGAGCCGAGTAGGGCTAGCAGAGCAGATGTTGTTATCACTGTGGGCAGCAGAGGCCTCCTATCCTTGGTAGAGCTGCTAGAGTTTTGATTGATCCAGGTGCCACACATTGTTTTGTTTCAGAGGAGTTCTTTACTTTGTTAACCGAGTTTGCTCCGGGGCGGACTTGTGACCTAGTTGTTGAGCTTCCGATGGGTGACTATGTGCGTACTCTGGGTTACCTAGAGGGAGTCACCATCGAGGTACAGGGCCACCAGCTACCAGCAAAACTTTTTTCCTTGCAGCTCTGTGACTTTGATGGCATTCTTGGCATGGATTGGTTAGAGGCACACTCTGCACTGGTAGATTGTCAGCGGAAGACCGTGAGGTTCGAGATACCTGGAGCACCTGTGCTTTGCTTCCGAGGTACCCAGTTACCCGCCGACCCTTTCTCTCTTTCTGTAGAGCTCGGCGTCTTATCTGAGATGGTTGTGTTGCTTTCCTTGCTTCGGTGAGTGTCTCGGATTCTGGAGAGCTATCTATTGCAGATATACCTGTTGTTTGTGACTTTGCTGATGTGTTTTCATAGGATCTACCTGGTTTACCGCCGGAGTGGGAGGTAGATTTCTCCATTGAGTTGCTTCCGGGGATGATGCCTGCGTCCAAGGCATCGTACCGGATGGCGTCAGTGGAGCTGCGGAAGTTGAAGCGCCAACTTGATGAGTTGCTTGCGTTGGGCTTCATTCGTCCTAGCCGTTCGCCGTGGGGAGCACTTGTTTTGTTTGTGAGGAAGAAGGATGGTAGTCTCAGGATGTGCATCGATTATAGGCAGCTGAATCAGGTTACCGTGAAGAATAAGTATCCGTTGCCCATGATCGATGACTTGTTCGACCAGTTACAGTCAGCTTCAGTGTTCTCGAAGATCGACTTGAGGTCGGGCTACTACCAGTTACGGATCCACGAGTCAGATATTGCCAGCTCAGCTTTTTGCACCCGCTACGGCCATTTCGAGTTTGTCGTGATACCTTTCGGTCTCACGAATGCACTGGCAGCATTCATGGAGTTGATGCACATCATGTTCCGAGAGTACCTGGACCGGTTCGTGGTGGTGTTCGTCGACGACATCCTGGTGTACTCAGCGACGACAGAGGAACATGAGGTTCACTTGAGACTAGTGTTGCAGGCTTTGAGGAGTCACCAACTTTACGCCAAATTTAGAAAATGTGAATTTTGGCTAAAGGAGGTGCACTTCCTTGGTCACGTGGTTTCTGGTGCAGGTGTGGCGGTGGATCCTGCCAAGGTTGAGGCTGTGATATCGTGGGGCCAGCCCACTACAGTTGCACAGGTTTGTAGTTTTCTGGGGCTAGCAAGCTACTACATGAGGTTCGTACAGGACTTCGCCAGAATTGCTGAACCTTTGACCAGATTGACCAGGCGAGAGACCAAATTCGTGTGGACAGTAGAGTGCGAGCAGAGTTTTCAGGAGCTGAAGAGCCGACTGACTTCAGCTCCGATCCTTGTTGTACCTTCTGGCACTGGCGGCTTTGTTGTCTACGCAGACGCTTCAGGGACTGGTCTTGGTGCTGTGCTGATGCAGCACGGTCGAGTAGGTCCTTATGCTTCTCGTCATCTGAAGAAGTATGAGCAGCACTACCCGACGCACGACTTGGAGCTTGCAGCGGTCGTGTTCGCCCTGAGGTTGTGGAGACACTACTTGTACGGCGAGGTGTTCGAGGTGTTCAAGGACCACCAGAGCTTACAATACGTCTTTACACAGAGAGATCTGAACCTTAGGCAGCGCAGGTGGGTCGAGTACTTGAAGGACTACGACTTTACTCTTTCCTATCACCCGAGAAAGGCTAATGTCGTAGCTGCCGCTTTGAGTAGGAGATCCCACTTGAGTTCTTTGTTGGTTAGACACTGGAGGCTTCTGGAGGACGCAACTCGGGGTTTGTTCACGTCGTCGAGTCTCTGAGAAAGGGCAGTGTTGACCAGCATGACTGTTTGGCCAGTGATATATCAGCAGGTGATCGAGGCACAGAGTGCAGATTCAGACTTGGCAGACGTGTTGCGATTACCAGAGGTCGAGCTGGATGAGGACAGCGAGGTCAGGTTCTGGGGCAGACTCTACATTCCAGAGGACGTTAGGCAGGAGCTGCTGGCTGAGGTGCATAGATCGAGGTACTCTATTCATCTAGGTTCCACCAAGATGTACCGTGACTTGCGGGGACTCTTTTGGTGGCCTAGGATGAAGAGAGATATTGCTGAGTTTGTTTCGCGATGCCTTATCTGTCAGCAGGTGAAGGCAGAGCACCAACGTCCTGGTGGTGAGTTACAGTCGCTTCCTATTCCTGTGTGGAAGTGGGAGCACATCACCATGGACTTTGTTTCTAGCTTACCTCGCACTTCCCAGGGGCATGACAGCGTTTGGGTGATCGTTGACCGGCTGACAAAGACAGCTCGTTTCCTACCGATCAGAGCAGCGTGGTCAGTGGACAAACTTGCTAGGCTGTTTGTGGACAGAGTGGTAGCTTTGTACGGGACCCCGGTCTCTATCGTCTCAGATAGAGATCAGAGATTTACCTCTCGTTTCTAGCGCAGCTTTCAGAGGGCACTTGGCACCGAGCTGAGGCTGAGTTCCACCTACCACCCACAGACAGATGGGTAGTCGGAGAGGACCATACAGACCCTCGAGGACATGTTGAGAGCATGTTGCCTAGACTGGGGCGGCACCTGTGAGTCGCACCTTCCCATGGTGGAGTTTTCGTATAATAATAGCTTTCACTCCAGCATCAGGATGGCGCCCTATGAGGTTCTGTATGGTCGACCATGCAGGACACCATTGCACTGGCACGAGGTTGATGAGAGGCAGTTGTTGGGTCCAGAGTTGGTGCTGCAGTGTGCAGACACCGTGAGGCTGATCAGGTAGAGGTTGCAGACAGCACAAAGCAGGCAGAAGAGCTATGCCGACGTTCGTAGGAGGCCACTTCAGTTCGAGGTCGGTGATAGTGTGTTCCTTTGGATCTCGCCCACCAAGGGCGTTCTCAGGTTTGGGAAGAGGGGCAAGATCAGCCCGAGGTTTGTTGGCCCCTTTCCCATCCTGGAACGGGTTGGTAAGGTCGCTTACAGGTTGGCTCTTCCGTCTGAGTTGGCAGGTGTCCATGATGTTTTTCATGTGTTGCAGCTGAGGAAGTACATGCCAGATCCGTCGCATGTACTCGACTACTCGCAGCTAGAGGTCGCTCCAGACCTATCCATGCCAGAGTACCCCGTCAGTGTGGTGGACCGCAGGGTGCAGCAACTTCGCAGGAGGCAGATCCCACTCGTCAAGGTGGTTTGGGAGCACCGTGCCAGTGGCGAGGCCACTTGGGAGCGTGAGGACGAGATGCGGGAGTAGTTCCCTTGTTCGAATGACAGGTACTTTGTTTACCCTCTTTTCTCCTAGTTTCACCCTTAATTTCAAGGATGAAATTGTTTTTTTGTTGGTTAGATTGTAACATCCATGTTCCCTTTGAGGGTCAGCTCTCTCGACTGTGGTCGCGACATGTCGACCCGTCGCCTTCTGAAGGCGACGCAGGTGACCATCGCGTTGTGAATGAGAATGCGCCGGCCGCCCCTGTCGCGACAGGGCTCTGACAGTAGACTATTGTTTTGTCGTTTAGCCATCTGGACGGTGGAGACACGTGTTGTCATGCATGCATGAACACGACATACTGGTCTATCGCGATCAAATGTCAGCGTTGCATGCATACCACATGGTGGCTTTGACCGTCAGAGTCGTAGGCATTTCCAGATCGCGACATAGGTGGGTGTCGCGTTAGATTTGCTAACTCAACGACCAGGTCCGTTGCATTCTCATCATCTGTGTTTAAGTGCCCAAGCCTGAGAGCAAAAGCCCCATTTAATCTATTCTCTATGTTTTCCCCTCTCTGGCGTTTCCTCTGTGCTTGGTGGCTCCATGAGGAGTTTGGGTGGACCTTTTTGTGGCTTGGGGTGTTGTTAACTTGTGTGGTAAGTGTGGATTGGATTGGTTGTGTTCTTCCTTCTCCTTCTCCTTTCCTCACTATGCTTTTCCCCCTTCTTCTTGTATGGTGCATGCTCTTCTCCATCGGCTCATGAAGGAGGTCGTGCTCGGCTCGTGGACGACGTGAGCGTGGGATTTGAAGCTCGGAGGAGGAGGGGTTCAAGCCTATGAGAAGGCCCCTCTGGGGTGGTTCTTCACCTTGAGGTAGGGAATCCAAGCCTCCCCTCTAGTTCTACCATGCTAGGAAACCATTTTTCCCTTTCTCCAAGCCTTTTAGACTTCATGCTAGATGTGCATTGTAGTCATTGTATCATGAGGTTTCTTATGGATGTTGTTTATGTGGTTTTCCAAGCTTGGAATGGGTGGTTTAAGTTGAGGGACTCATGTATGCATGTGAGGATTTTTAGCGTAGTTTACCTTCCTTGTCAGGCATGGGGTTTTCCTAAGGGTGGATTGATGTTAATTGAGATGTTTCCTTCGTTGATCATGCTCCCCTCCCCATTTTGTATCTTTTGGTGTGGTTTTGGGGTGATGGGGTTGCCTTGGTTGGGCACTCAGCTGAGGTCGCGACGTATTGTTACGTCGCGTTCTCTCTGAACATGCCCCGACACTCGTCGCGTTATTTGTAGACGTGCCTTTCTTTCCAAAAGACACCGTCCCACAAAAGAGAATTTGGTTTGAAGGAAAGGGAAGAAAAGGTTTTTATATGATAGAAAAATGAAGGCGAAGATGGGTGGAAAAGCAGAAAAAGTGACATAAGAAAGGACAAGGCGGTGAAAGTGCGTGTGTGCAAGAGGATGGTGTGCGATTGCCAGGTACGCGAGGGTACTGAATGAACGGGCAAAAAGAGAAGAAATGTGTACTTACCTTCACCTGAGAAGAGTGGGAGTTGACGCGTGGGTCCTTCCTCCTCCTTCCACCGGCCGGCCGGTAAAGGAGATTCAGCTCTGATGGTTACCTTGCAAAAAAAAAATATAAACAAGAAAACAAGTGAAAATTAGTTAGATTGTGAAGTGTAGTATGAGATCCAGTGGAGTAAAGCGAAAAGGCATTAAAAGGGGCATTAGCACACCTCGTGGAGGTGGTGTCAAACCCCTAAAAGAGTGGGAATGGAGTGGTTGCTATGTGTGTGTGTGTATGGGAATGTGAGATGAATGAAATGCAATGGAGAATACAAAACAGAGGGGAAAGAGAGAGATGGCGATGTAGCCCGCCGCCCAGACGGATGAGGGGGAGGGAGAGATGCCGCTCCCGCCTTGCTCCGATGCTCATGAGAGGAATGAAGGCTCCGGATCCCGAGAAGGAAGGCGTGGGGGATGATGAGCGTTGAACGTACTCCTCCTTGGCCTCGGATCGCGAGCTTCTGGTCTGGCAGAGCTTCGCCTCGGGGGGTTAGGGAATTTGGGCTCGGAGGTCGAGGCACCGGTTCAGTAGGGCTTCGCCGTCTTTGGGTTAGATTCTCAAATGGTTACCCTCGGGTCTGTATTTATAGGCAAAACATGCCAAAATTGCATTGGGTATAGTGGACGCCTATCTTTAATGAAACGCGTCCACCTTAGCCGCCGCATTTTAAAAGATCCCTTGATTTCTGCTTGATTTGACCATTATGTGATGATCATGGCCTATGGCTACGTTGAGAATTGCGTCAGGCAAAGACGCTGAGTTTTCCTACGAATCGATCTTCTGACAGAATCGATCTTGATTTGATTGATGGCTTTGAAAATGCGGCGACATGTGCGGACGCGATTCTAAATTTGCCATGATTCGAAGCATGGGACCTCTTAAATGCCGTGGCTTTAGGGGGTACGTTTAGGTTTTGACTTTTAATTGCGTCGGCTTAGCCAGACGCGTTTCTTAATTTTTCATGATTTGAAACGTGACCCTCTTAAATGCCGCGGTTGTAGGCGCATGGCTTAGGCTTTGACTTTTAATCGCGACGGGTAGATCGAACACGAATCAAAATTAAGCATGTGATCGAAAGCAAGTGTGATTTGCTTTGGTTTTACCCGCCGGGGATCACACCCATTTAAAGGGAGTCCACTGTACCAGACGTAAATATTTTAACTGTACCAGAAGCAAATATTTTAAGTTCAACAAACCCATTTGACCCCTTTTGAAAAAATTCCTAAAAATTCTAGAAAAATCCAGAAAAATAGGAAAATCACTCAAGAGGTTAATTGAAGGGAGCCACTTCGAGGCATCATGGTGTAACATGAAATTTTCTTGATATGTTTCTGAAATGGCGTGTTTACATGTAGCAGTACGTTGGGGTGCTCCTCCCCAGGACTAGATCAGACCCCTATTGCACAGGCATTTGATCAGGGATATCATCTCAACAGTAGTGCCGAATTCAAATCATTATGGCCATTCAGAGTCAAGAAGAATAGACTTCTAAGATATCATAGAGGCCAATGACATAAGTTCAGATCAAGGAACTTAAGAGTACAGAATGCCAAGAAGTCAAATAGGCATGTTGGATCAAGCAATGCCGTAAGCTCAAAGGGTTTCCTATGCATTTCTTTTGCTTTCAGATTCAAGACGAGCAGACTCACAAGTGGAATTTCAGTTGAATCATAGAGGAGACATAAATCAAGAGTTTAGGAATCATTAGAATAATCTTTGCATTCTTACCACTTTTAACATGTACAAGATTCTATGGTTGCTATCATGTTGGTTGTTCTTCTATAGGATAGATCATGGTGGCCGGAAGGGCCAATCAAATTGATAGTCGAAATGTACATGAAGGAACAATCGAGGTGGCCAGAAGGGCCAATATGAGTTGCCACAAAGGGCCAGTCATATGTAACACCTCAGTTTTATTTATAAAAAAAATTGACCATTTGTGTATAATGCATGATGATGTTTCAATTAGTTTAATTATAACGCGCACTGCCATTACTAAAATAAACCTTGGAAATAGGCACACATGAGTTGCAAAAATGAACAACCTAAATGAATAAAATTTCGTTAATAGAAAAGGGTTTAAAAAGAATTATATTATATTAAAGAAATATATGGATATTATATATATAATTATATCATTAGTTAAGTAATCAAACTACTGTTCAATCACTGTTCACTTACCTAACAATGGTTACGTATTAACCCACTTACGTGTTAACCGCAAGTGAAATCTCCCCGGAGATTTCATCCTCACCATTCTCAAATTCCCGCACGCCTCAGTCGATAAACTCTACATATACCCCCCTTTTTTGATCCTTATCTGAATCTCGCATTGCTGCTTCTGCTTCTGCTGAGAGATGAGGAAGAAGGAGAAGTATAGGAATTGGGAGCTGTTGGGAGAAGGCTCCAGAGTTCTAAAGCTCTATTCTTTGAGAATACTCTTATTTTTCTTCTGGCAAAGGTAGGAAGCCTTGTTCCTTCTCAATTTCTACTCCTTCTGAGTATTGTTCATGGTGGAGGGGACCCTCGTGTATCAATCATAGCCATCAACCCTCCTCTCCACTCACCACTTCTGAGCAGAAGAAGAAAACAATTTTATACATCGCCGGAATCAGTCAACCGACTGATCATTTTGGTCGATCGATCCCCCCCCCTTTTTCTACCACCCGAGAGAGAGAAAGAAGAGAGATAGGGGGCTTAAAGCCTCCCACTTTCCCTGAAAAGTAAGTACAACTATAGTATAGTCCTTACTCTTCTATTCTTGTTTATTTCCATTCCCAGGCAAGAAAAAGTGGTGTGATTTGTGACCGTACGATTCTGGTTTTTACCAGAATCGGTCGACCGAAACTAGAGATCGGCCGACTGATATTCTGGTTTTTACCGGAATCAGTTGACCGAAACCAGAGATCGGTCGACCACTTTGTCATTCCGGTCGACCGATCCCACAGTTCAACCCATAAACCATTACTGGCTAGGTCGGTCAACCAATTTCGTTATTCCGGTCGACCAATTTTCTCCTGAAAGCCAGAATAAATGCTAGCTACGTCGGTCGGTCGACCAATTTTGCTATTCCGGTCGACCGATTTCACAGTCGAAACCTAGAATTTAGTACTGGCTTGGTTGGTCGACCGACCCTGCCCTTCCAGTCGATCGATTTCCTTCTGAATTTGTACATACTGTCCCAACTTGTCTCTTTTTCCCAGATTCTTATATAACTCTATATTACTTAAACTTAGACCAACCTAACTAGATAACCCTACTTTGGCTTGCTATTGTTGTACTCTTGCACTCATCTTGCTTTAATATTAATGTTATTTCAAGAACTGTCTGAACCATATTAAAAGACTTATTAAATGGAAATGATGACACCTTGGGTCTTCGGACTCTACTAGACCAATGCCTGTGCAATGGGGTCGATCCAGTCCCAGAAGGAGCACCCGAACTCGACCACTGAATTAGTCTATTCGAATATGTACCTGTCGAGAATGGATCTACTGGGTGTTTGGCATAACACCACCTACTGCTAAATTTAGTCTACATTTCCATGAACTGTATTATGACATGAATTTTATTACTGTTTGGTTCCGGGAAAACTCTACTATTCTATTTTCATTGAACTGTACTCCAGTATCATTGTGCATGACAGTTGTATCTTCTCATTGATTGGTATACGCATTGTTCTTCTCATACTACTGTCACACCCCATTGTTATTATTAATGACAATTTCCTACTGAGCACAATTTCTCATGAATCCTACTTTCTTTTAGGCACCTCAGATGGGACTGACTCGTCAGGGGATTGTGCACCGAGTGATCCATAAACTAGCTACCCATACTCTCTTTAGACTTTGCCACCTAAGTTGTATATTTTAAACTCTAGACTATCGGTGCATGTAATACACTATTCCACTGCAACTCTTTATGAATATGCAAGACCGTCCCTGTTTGTATTCTCTCAATTATTCTATCACCTCCAAAAATAGTATATGAGTAGGATGTCACATCATAGTTGCCACGAAGTGGCCAGTCGAAGGTGATAGTTGAAGTGGCCAGAAGGACCATTCGAACTTAACAAGAAGGAACAATCGATGTAGTCAAGAGACTTAGACAAGGATTCCAACAAGAAGGTTGATGGAACCAGCATATGATCAATCTTGACGTGTGCATTTCAAGTCTAATGGTTCCAGAAATGCATGGTGTCATGGACAAATCAGATGGGTTTTTATCTAGAAAGGTCAAGAAAAAACTGACCATGTTTCCTAGGAACAAGGGTCAGGTTCCTCAGGACCAAGCCGAAACAAAGAGAGTCTTGCAAAGGTGCAAGGATCAGGAAAATCCTAACATTCTACTGATCAGACATTTGGGCAAATCAGAGGTGTTCCACTAGGTTCTTAACTTAAACATATCCAAGGATGCTGTGAACAAGAACAAGCAGTTTAATTTGTGCCCAAGAAAACCTACCTTTTTGGGTTGCTATTTCAAATCCACTCTTATTGTTTGATGCAAGGCTTAGAGGAAGAAGAACTCCTTGAAGTCCAACTCCAACAGGTCGAGGCAGTGGTCCAAGGATGAAGAATTTCCAAGTCCTTCAAGCTTCAAGCTCCAAGTTGTAGGATCATCCCTCCAGCTCCAGAGTTCTCCATTGTGTCAGACTTCCAAGCTTCTCTAGCAGATGCTTTCAAGAAAGGGCAGAAGGGGCTCTCAAGCTCCAGGATTTCCCCTTGAGGAAGGGCGTAAGGTTCGGCCAAGAAGGGTCATGTGGCTTATTTAAGGGGTCTTTGGTCTCATTAAGGATCCTTTCTTTATTCCTTCAGAAGGGACAAAGAGGACATAAAGTCCAAGGTGGCCATACATAGGCCATGCCTAAACCATACCCTGTCATACCTAATATTGATTTGGTCTGTAAGAAGGACAGACAGTTAAAAATTTGTCATACTTCAGGCCATACCCTTGTCATACTTATCCTTGACTTGATCTGAAAAAGGATAGACCCACTGTGCCTGGGCCATGCCTTTAAAACTCCTAAGGTGATGTGCCTAAGGGTCAGTTCTAAGCACAAACTATTCAAATCTTTCCCATATTTAAGTCTTTAGGTAGTCGTGTTATGATGAGAGGACAAGGCCTCTAACGCTTTGTGTTCAAGAGCCATATCGATTGCTATATAACAAGACAATCGATAGAAGAAAACATTGATTACATAAAACATCAATTATATAGAAGCAATCGATGTAGAAGGGAACATCGATTATATAACATCAATTACATAGAAGTAATCGATGCTGAAAGGAACATCGATTACATAGAAGTAATTGATACAGAGGGGAACATCGATTACATAGAAGTAATCGATGCAGAGGGGAACATCGATTACATAGAAGTAATCAATGCGGAAGCGAACATCGATTACATAACATCGATTACATTAAAGTAATTGATGCAGAAGGGAACATCAATTATATAACATCAATTACATAAAAGTAATCGATGCGGAAGGGAACATCGATTATGGACCAACATCGATTACTAAAGGAAAAACATCAATTATTCTACTGACTATGTTTTGTTCTATTTTATATGAAGCTACACTTCTTCATATTCGAAGTTCCACTTTGACTGACTATGTTATATGTTGACTAGTCGAAGGACTGGTGAGTTGTAACTAGCTGGGGGTACCAGTGTCCCCATTCCATGATTTTCTCACGCATCTCAAGACTTCCTTTATTGACTTCTTTACTTTAATTATCCTGATTGAGACCTTACTCAATCTTGTCCATTAATTTATCCCCATTTATTTGGAATTAAAAAAAATCAGGGTTGTTACAACTCCAGTGCTATCCTCATATGTGAGTTCAGTCGCTCATCCGGCCTAGGCGAGTCTACTGCGACGCCCCGCAGCGGTGGAGACGACATCAGAAACCTCATCCGGGAAGAGCTGTCGTAGCAGCTGCCACTGCACCTTGGCGCTATGGTCGAGCAGCTAGTGGCTGCCATCTGACGAGCATGCACCTAACAACAAGCCCCTTAAGTCAGTATTGCTTTTAATTTCATATAGTTTGAATGAAATCAAACTAAACTGTCAAAACATGCAAACCACTAATCTAAAAAAAACCCAAATGAAAAGGGTTATAATACACAAATCGAGGGTCCAAAATATGAAATATGGATTCGATTGACGTGCCTTTTGCTCTAACACGACCGGGTGGGTGAGAGTGACGTGTGGAAACTGACGGAATCCTAATCGGATTCTTAGTTTGGGTTTGGCACCCAAACCACTAATCTAAAAAAAACCCAAAGGAAAAGGGTTAGAACATACAAGTCAGGGGTTCAAAATGTGAAGTAGGGATCTGATCAGAGTAACGTTTGCTCCAACACGACCGGGTGGGTGAGAGTGACGTGTGGGAACTGACGGAATCCTAATCGAATTTCCGGTTTGGGTTCGACGCTCAAACCACTAATCTTAAAAAAACACAAATGAAAAGGGTTAGAACACACAAGTTGGGGGTTCAAAATGTGAAATAGGGATCCGATTGGTGTGTCGTTTGATCTGACACGACTGGGTGGGTGAGAGTGATGTGTGGGAACTGATAGAATCCTAATCGGATTCCCGATTTGTTCGGTGCTCAAACCACTAATCTTAAAAAAACCCAAATGAAAAGGGGTAGAACATGCAAGTCGGGGGTTCAAAATGTGAAATAGGGATCCGATCGGTGTACCGTTTGCTCTGACATGACTGGGTGGTGAGATTGACGTGTGGCAACTATCGGAATCCTAATCAGATTCCCAGTTTGGATTCGGCACTCAAACCACTAATCTTAAAAAAACCCAAATGAAAAGGGTTAGAATACGCAAGTCAAGGGTCCAAAATGTGAAATAGGGATCCGATCGGCGTGCCGTTTACTCCGACATGACCGGGTGAGTGAGAGCGATGTGCGAGAACTGACGGAATCCTAATCGGATTCCCGGTTTGGGTTCGGTGCTCAAACCACTAATCTAAAAAAAACCCAAATAAAAAGGGTTAAAACACGTAAGTCCGGGGTTCAAAATGTGAAATAGGGATCCGATCGGTATGTCGTTTGCTCCAACACGATCAGGTGGGTGAGAGTGATGTGGGGGAACAAACGAAATCCTAATCGGATTCCCAGTTTGGGTTCGGCGCTCAAGCCACTGATCTTAAAAAAACCCAAATGGAAAGGGTTAGAACACGCAAGTCGGGGGTCCAAAATGTGAAATAGGGATGCGATCGGTGTGTCGTTTGCTCTGACACAATCGGGTGGGTAAGAGTGACGTGTGGAAACTGACAGAATCTTGATTGGAATTCCGGTTTAGGTTTGGCCCTCAAACCACTAATCTAAAAAAAACCCAAATGTAAAGAATTATAACACACAAGTCGGGGGTTCAAAATGTGAAATAGAGATCCGATCAGTGTGCCGTTTGTTCCGACACGACCGGGTGGGTAAGAGTGACGTGTGGGAACTGACGAAATCCTAATTAGATTCCCGATTTGGGTTTAGCGCTCAAATCACTAATCTTAAAAAAACCCAAATGAAATGGCTTAGAATGCGCAAGTCGGGGGTCAAAAATGTGAAATAGCGATCCGATCGGCGTGCCGTTTGCTCCGACACTGCCGGGTGGGTAAGACCGATGTGTGGAAACTAACAGAATCTTGATCGAAATTCCAATTTGGGTTTGGTGCTCAAACCACTAATCTAAAAAAAACCAAAATGTAAATGGTTAGAACACATAAGTCGAGGGTCCAAAATCCGAAATAGGGATTAGTTCAGTGTGCCCTTTGCTTCGATTGGCAGATCTAGAATTTTTTTTCAGTGGGGTCTTAATAGTGCACCCATATAAATTCAGTGGGGTCACCCATGGTGAAAATTTGTGCCCCCAATACAATTTTTTTTATCCAGTGGGGTCACAGGACCCCACTCGATACATGCTAGGTCCGCCCCTGCACGGCCGGGTCGATGAGAGTGACGTGGGCGAACTGACAGAATCCTAATCATTTTCCCCGTTTGGGTTTGGCACTCAAACCACTAATCTAAAAAAAATCCAAGTGTAAAGGATCATAAATATTTTCTAATTACACTTAGTGAATATTCATATATGAAGGATGTGCAGAATTACCTAAAATAGTAATCTAGAAGGGGGGTTGAATAGATTACTACCAAATAAAATGAATTGACCTTCTTTTTGAGATTAAGACTGACTTTAAGAAGACTTAAAGTGATATGGATCAAATTTAAACTTCGGTGTATGTGTAGGGTGCACTTAGGAGATTAGCAATAAAATGAGTGTGTGAAAAAATGATCGTGCCTAGCATACATCTAACGTCAGATCATGCAAACCACAGGACACGAGGATTTAAGGTGGTTCGGACTTCACAACGTGTGTATCCTATGTCCACCGTCCACACATACACACAGTAAACTGCTTATCAAGCAAGTTCGACCCAAACACCAACACACACACGATGTCTGAGACAAGCACGCTCTCAGATTGATCACACACACTTGGGTTGAGTGCAAGGACTGCTCAAACCAACAACACACACACAAGTAATGGAAAATAAAGTGAAAGAAGAGTTCAGAGTTGAAGAACAAATCCAATAGATGAACTCTGCAGATTGTTCGTCCAGAAGAACTTCTAGCTTCACGTTGATGAAGATCGGATGATGACGAAGCTTGAGGTTTGAGAACGAATCTACTTCAACTCCTCGTCCGAGATGGATCTCACTTTGAATAGCCTGGAGACTTGAAGCAGAGCAGCAGAGAAAGCCTTCTTCTTGTTCTTTGCTTAGGATTTGGTGTGGAGGCTTCTAACTTCGAAAATATGTCCATATGATCTATATATAGTAGTGTTCAAGTCTTGAGAATCATGAGAGAAGAGAACACCCTAACATAGATCGCATGCTTGTCACATGTTGTGACTTAACCTGCAGCTGTCGACAAATGCCTTTTGGCTGTCGACAGCTACTGCATCAATCCTGGCTTCCAGAACCATGTTTCTGGCTGGGAGGCTGGGCTGTCGACAGGTGACCTCTGGCTGTCGACAGACTGGATTGCTCTGTCGATAGATGAACCTTGTCTGTCGACATCTAATGAATTTTCTTGATTTCCAGAAGCTTGTCTGCTCACTGCCTGTCGATAGATGGCTTCAGGCCTGCCGACAGCTAAGTACTTCTTGTGTTTTTCCAGTTCTTTTGTGCTTGAGTTTTACTTCTTGTCTTGTACTTTCATTCTCACCTACATAAAAGACACTTCAAGTAAGATATCATGAAGGCATATATGGTCATAGAATTATCTCATTTGATCATGTCTTCTCTGTTGAGTTGTGTGTTTTGATGATGACATATTAATGATGTCTACACTCTCATACTTTGATTTTAATGATGACTAAAACATTTGGTTGTGAATGTTGTCCAAACACTCACACTTTGATTTTGATGATGACATATTGCACATATTACAATGATAACAAAACAACATGTTCTTTATGCTTAATGTTTCATATTTTACTAATAATGACATGTTTTGATGGTCCACTATTTATATTTACAGGTTTGCAATTTTTTTGTCAAAATAGTGTCAACACTACTTGTCAGATAGGTCGACTGTAACGACCCAGAATCCGCATTACCAGTAACAACCAGTAACCCGAATTCTGACCCGCTAACCCACGAGACAAGCTCGAAAGGGTAGGAATTTAAGAGTTCGAGGAGACTATATGTAAGAAGATACACACCATGCAAAGCAGTAAAATTCCACTATATGAACATATCATATACAACCTCAGAGTCTGAGACAAAGTACAGAGTACAGAAGTACAACAAAAAGGTACTACTCACTGCAGCTAGGGAGCACCAACACCGAAGTGGCTAGACTCGCCTGGAACGGGAGTCGACGAAGACCCACCTGAAAGGGAAGGGAGTGAGTCTCAAGAAAGAGACCCAGTAGGGAAAAGTAACCCCACCGGTAACAGTCTAAAGTGCGGAAAGTAAAAACAGAAAGTAAGTACACGTCGCACCACACAAAACTGTAAACCACACGGCTCAGTAACACACACTCACACACACAGCAAGTAGGACTCAGCTAGGGTCTGTGGCTCGGCGTCCCATCACCACAGAGGCTCTCAACCCCAGCCACGTGTGCACACTACAGACGCTCTCTCTCGCGTCTGGTCCACGACCGGTTTTTTCCCCTACGCTTGACCCTAGCGGTAGAGAAGGGGCTCCACGGAGACCGGCTCAAAACCACCAAAAGGAGTACGCACAGGACAAAGTCGCACTCGATGTCCCGGCTCACTAGCGGAGGACAACCACACGCTAGTCATCTAGACGGAGTCGCACCCACGCCTAGGTAACACAACAGAAACGGGTACATGGTAACGCAACGCGCGTACAACAGACGGAACACACTTAACGTCTAAAACCCCGTACAGTAGTAAACACCTCGTGCCACAAACAACTACTACTATGCACAGGCGGAGTCACACTCTAAGCCTGGCCCATATGTGTTATTAGGGCGGACATCACATGTCAATCGCCTTTAATCACACAACTCAATTCTGCTGGGACATAGGATATAAACGGCCTGATCGATTGCCGCCAATAAAGAGTAAACGGCAACCCCTATGCTGCCAACAATAACTAAACGGCAGTCGACCTTGTCGTTTAACTCATCCCTGAAGATCTCAACGTCAACAGATGTGGACGTTGATATCTTCAGTCCCCCATACCCAGAACTGAACCGAATCAGTCCCAATGGGCAGAAACACTTAACTAAACTCTGACTGATGGAGGGAAACACTTACTCTCATCAATCTACACTACCAGAACATCATAATTAGACAATCTAACACCTAGATTATCCAAACCACCCTCAATTCCAGCATGATATAACCCAAACCCTAAACCATGATTTGCACATCAATTAAATTAATTGGACATGCTGGTTTGCTGGGGAAGGTTATAGGGGTTAAGTCCCTACCTCAGAACGCCTTAAGAATCCCCAACTAGCCACCAATCGCGCCGGATCTCCCCGAAGACTCCGCGCGAATCACGCCAAAACCTTGCGATTCCCGCCCGAACTAGCGACGCCACACGATCCAGGAGCTTCCCACGAGCTCAAATCACTCAATAGAAGCTACAGGAATCAAGAAAGGCTAAGGAGGAAGGAAGGAGAGAAAAGGAGAAGAAGAAGCTCTGCTCTCAGGCTGCCCTATTTCAACAGGACTGGTTAGTCGACGTCAACATCAATGGCCGCCAACTGAACCGTCTACAGATTAACGTCCACATAGCTTGTCGCTGAGTTCAAGCTCAGACGTCCACATCGCTGGACGCTAACTCAGACTCAACGGCAAGCCCTGGCCGTCAACTACACAGGACCTCTACAGACCCAATAAGGATCCATTAAAGACCCGAGACCTTACATCGACACTACCTGACTGCCCAGTATTTTGTTGCATTATTGTATTGCATGTAAATAATTCATGTTGTGTATGTACGTATGTAAATATCTACGTAAGTACTAGTTAGTATACTATTGCATGCATGTGTATAAATTAGATGTAAATAATGTACGAAGGATATGATGGTAGTGTGTACGTAATAGTATACATATGGCATATATAGGTATAAGATGTACATGGTTGCTGCATGTTTTAGAGTTCTGGCCGAAGGCCAGATTGGCGTCAATATCAACAGACGTCAATGTGGTGTCGGCGTCAACCATATGGACGCCAACACTAACCCCATCGTCCAGCGATGTGGATGCCAACTTCTCTGACCTGCATGCGTTGCAGAGCCCAGAATTCCGAGAGCAAGCTAGCTCACCCATTGGGGAGCTGTCTCCAACGATCTGAAAGCCCTCTTGTCTGACCTGCGTGAGAGGAGAGCTCCTCTCCTCTATATACAAACCCTTTTGCAACCCTCAGACCTCTCTTGGCTCTTTGCAAAGAGAAGAAGAGAAAACCCTAACTCGGAACTGTGCAAAGACTGAACTTTGAAGGCTTCAATCCGGCGATCCAAGGCTTCATCCGGAGTTCTATTGCAACTGGAGGCTAGAGGGAACCAAGGAGAAGGCTTCCCCACCACTGGCTTAGCACCTGCATCGACCAAGAACCCGGAGGAGTGGTGTTTTGGAGGCTTCTTGGGACTGCCCAAGGAGAGCTTCACCGCCATTTCAGATCCCTTGGAGTATTTTTCAGAGGCAAGTAACTTACCCCTATCATCCATGTAGATGTCTAGTAGGGTTTTATCATTTTATGTATTTTTCCTCGTGTCCTAGATCCCCCATTCTTTTTCATTTTTGGAGTTCGGTCTGTGTTTCTGCACAGACAGGAACTTGGCGTCAATGCCTTGACGCCGAGATCCCTGGTATGCGTCCAGCGATCTGGCCGTCCACTCCTGGAACGGCCAGAGACCGCCACCAAGTTCGTCTGGACAGAACAGTGAACTGTTCTGCCCTTCTATATGATTATTTTCGACGTGTTTTGCGAAGAGGATATAAGGTAACTCTTATATGCTATGTATACTGGCTAATGTGATGAATGGGAGAATGAATGAACATTTATTTTGTGGGTGGTTGAATTTATTCGTCTATCTAATGTGTATGCGAAATGAATGGCAATGTATATGCACCATGATCCTAATGATCTGTGGCAAAGATTTGTTGCCCAAATTTGTTAGACCATGTATGTATGATTCTGTCTGTGTTCTGAGTTTCTGACATTTTCTCCCATGCTTGTATGGTTATTGAAATTTCTGTTTTGGGAAATAGAAATCATGCGTAGGTCATGTTAAATTTCCAGTAAATTGCGTGTTGCTCGGTAAATTCAGGAATAAATTCTATGACCCTGTGCATGCTAGGGTGCAGACAGTGAGCTGTTAAGTTTGTGATTATGTTCAACTCCATGTTAATTTGCATTATGAATAATAATGTGAAATCGATGTTAAATTTTCTGTAATTTCATATTGAGTCAGAAAAATCTGAAAATTTTCATGTGGAATTGTAACCTGAGATCAGCATGTGGTTAAAATTTCAAGTCATTTGGGCAACTATATAGTGAAATATGAATTTTTCCATGCGAGAAATGTGAAAAGAAAAATGCATGCTCATGTGGGAATAATGTGATATGTGTGTGTAATCTGATTTGTGCAAACTCTGAACCTGTAATCCCTGTTAACTGTAGAATCACGTTAGGAAAAATAGAGCCCTTGTGTGAGTGAGAAAATGAATGAGAGGCAAGTGACATGTGTAAAGATATGTGTTAAAAATCGGTAAATGTGTAAATTGTGCCAAGTGTGATACTGCTTCCATAGAGGGCTGTGGAACCGTACCATGGAAAAGTCCCCATGGGAAGGTTCAATGTGTTGTGATCCTAAGGGCATTAGGATGAAATCCTGGAGGTGGACAAGTACCACTGGTTAGGGTGGAGACTTGTTCTCCCGGTCTGCACAGTCCAAGAGTCGTCACTGTATTGCCTAGATGACGTCTATGTGTATGTGATGTGTCCTTCTTATGGTGGTTTGGGCTATGTGTCACAGCACTAAAGTGTAAAATGTGAATGTGATTATGATCATGTGCAAATTGTGTAGTGTGAACAATGTGTAAATGTGAACGTGTAAATGTGCAATGTGTAAAAAGTGAAGTATGTGAATTAGAAATTGTGTAAAAATGTGAAACCAAAATGTGAGGATGTGAAATTGAAAGCCATGATATGATGATCTGAAATCATGATAGGACAGCAACATAAATGTGGTTATGATCATGTGTTATATGTGTACAATGCGTAGAATCCATGCTAGGGACAATCCTTACTTATGTGTAAACCATTCCATGTATGTTTACTCTCACGTTGTGATTTGAATGAGAACGTAGCTTTCATGTGTTATATTGTAAAGTGTTAAACCATGTCAAAACAGCAAGCTTAAAGCATGTAAAATGGTTATGTGCATGTGTAAGAATCAGTAGTAACCATGTTAGCAAGGTTTTCTTTCATGTATGTAAGCTAATCATGCTAAATTGCTCTCATGTTTTAGCTTGATGGAAAGTAGCACTTTCGTGTGTTGGAATGATTAGAGAGCATGTGATAGGAGATTTTAATTTAGGAAATCTGAAAGCATGAATCATGTGTTTCATTAGTAGAATTACCATGATAGGTTGTTAAATTCAATGACAAGCATGCTACATGATTGTGTCTTGTAAATGTGTATGTAAACCTGCTATGACATGTATATGAATGGTATGTGTAGAGTTGTTTGCTGAGTCTTTTAGACTCGTTACTTGCTTCGGCGTACAGGTGTAGTAGGTGACACACCTTTGGAGGAGACCGTGGAAAGCGACTCTGAGCGCGGAGAGTAGCTAGTTGGTGGAGCTTAGTTGTGACATTTTGGCATTTTGATGTATGTAATTGAAACGTTGTACTAGCATTATCATGGAAAGAAATGTTTAAGTGTGGACAATTATGTATTTGATCTTCAACAATTCAATTATGTGGACTTTAGTTCTTTAAATGTTATCGAATCATGTATGTTAAATGTGGATGATGAATGAAATGAAGACAATGGTTCTTTTACTTCCGCTACTCTATTCTTATATTCACGTGTATCTCAGCTGAATGTTATTGTTGGGTAAATGTCCCACTGTGGCAATGTTCACTATATCGACGTGGGTTGGTATAACCGTACCGATATAATGAGGGTCGCTACAGAGATTGGTATCAGAGAAACTGGTTGAGATTGCACATGAATATACATAAGTCATCATCTTCATTGCATGCTAAGTCTGCATAGAAATGTCCACATGTGTAGAATTGATTAATAATGAATGAAAATAGATAAGAAAACGGCTAGGAAATAAATTAAAGTAGCTCTAATGGTGGCTGAAATTTATTACAGCCATGGCTTCGAGAGGTAGGCGTGGCGGAGCACCGGCCCGTGAGGACGTGCCGAGACGTGACGAGCGGGCGGAGCAGCAGGCCCCGGCACTGCAAGGTTCTGTACTTCCCCCACCGCCGCCTGTGGATTATGGAGTATTCATGCAAGGTCTGGTGCAAGCTCAGGTTAGACTAATAAAATGAATTATTATCTGTTTTAGTTGAATGTGCGATATTATGTTGATTGTGTATTGCTTGATGTGTACTGTAGCAGGCTCAAGTACTAGCTCAGGACCATGGTGGACCTTCTACCATGGAAAGATTTAAGAGGATGATGCCACCCTCTTTTAAGGGGGAGAGCGACCCATTGTTGGCAGAAAGCTGAACCAAGTGACTGTGAAGAACAGGTATCCCTTGCCTCATATTGATGATTTGTTTGACTAGTTGCGAGATGCATCAGTCTTTTCTAAGATTGATCCGCGATCTGGTTATCATCAGTTGAGGATTCGGAGTGAGGATGTGTCCAAGACGGCGTTTAGAACCCGTTATGGACATTATGAGTTTTTGGTTCTTCCTTTCGGTTTGACCAACGCCCCTGTAGCGTTCATGGATCTCATGAACAGGGTGTTTAGGCCTTATCTAGATAGCTTTGTCGTAGTGTTTATTGATGATGTGTTGGTCTACTCTCCGGACGAGGCCACACACCGTCAGCATTTAAGGGTAGTGTTAGAGGTTCTTCGTGAGCACAAGCTGTATGCTAAGTTCAGCAAGTGCGATTTTTGGTTGCGCGAGGTTCATTTCCTCGGGCATGTTATCTCCGGTACTGGTGTAGCAGTTGATCCAGCCAAGGTCCAGGTAGTTATGGATTGGGAGATTCCCCAGACTCCTTCGGAGATTCGTAGTTTTATTGGTTTAGCTGGTTACTATCGGCGATTTATTGAGGGATTTTCATCCATCACCGCCCCTTTGACTCAGCTCACCAGAAAGGGAGTGAAGTTTGTTTGGTCCGAGAAGTGTGAGAGTAGTTTTCAATTATTGAAGACTAAGCTCACGTCAGCCCCGGTGTTAGTCTTACCGAGCGGTGTAGAGGGTTTTGCTATCTACACGGATGCATCTCGGATTGGTTTAGGCTGTGTGCTCATGCAGGAAGAAAGGGTAGTGGCTTATGCTTCTCTTCAGTTGAAGGAGCATGAGAAGAACTATCCGACTCATGACTTGGAGCTCGCAGCAGTGGTTCATGCACTAAAGATCTGGAGACACTACCTTTATGGTGTCAGATTTGAGGTGTTTACCGACCACAAGATCTTGAAGTATCTTTTCTCCCAAAAGGAATTAAACCTGAGGCAGAGGAGATGGATTGAGTTCTTAAAGGACTATGACTTCAACCTTCAGTATCACTCTGGGAAGGCGAATGTCGTAGCGGATGCTCTGAGTAGAAGGAGGCCATCTCTCCAGCAGGATTGGAAGATGTTGGAAGATGCGGCTTGCGCGTTGACTGAGTTAGAGCCATCGCTATGCCAGGCTTTTGTAGCTCAGTTATCCCTTAGGTCCTCAGTTTTGGATGAGGTGATCGAGCAACAGGAAGCCGACCCTAGACTCTTAGAGTTAGTGGGCAAGGCAGGCATTTCTCGGGATGAGGACGGTGTGATTAGATTCCATCACCGTGTTTGTGTTCCTGATTTAGTAGATGTCCGTGAGCATGTGTTGGCAGAGGCTCATAGATCACGATTCTCTATTCATCCGGGTAACACTAAGATGTATCAGGATCTGAAGAGATCATTTTGGTGGTCCGGCATGAAGAAGGATGTAGCGGATTATGTGTCTAGGTGTTTGGTGTGTCAGCAAGTGAAGGCCGAGCGACAGCGACCATCCGGCCTTATGCAAAGGATGGAGATCCCAGTGTGGAAGTGGGAAGCTGTCACTATGGACTTTGTTTCGGGTTTGCCTCGATCTAGAAGGGGCAATGACTCAATTTGGGTAGTTGTAGACAGATTCTCGAAGACTGCTCATTTCTTACCTATGAAGAAGAAGCAGTCAGTAGAGAGTTTAGCTAGATTGTATGTTAGTGGTATCATTAGATTGCATGGTGTTCCGAAGTTGATCATTTCGGATCGAGATCCGAGGTTTACTTCGAGGTTGTGGAAGGGTCTTCAGGATGCTTTAGGCTCGGAGTTGAAGCTCAGTTCGGCGTTTCATCCCCAGACCGATGGACAGTCCGAGAGGACTATCCAGACGCTCGAGGATATGTTGAGAGCGTGTGTTCTGGATTGGAAGGATGATTGGGAGCGTCATTTACCTCTTGTGGAGTTCGCATACAAAAACAGCTTTCATGCGAGTATTGGTATGGCTCCATTTGAGGCGTTGTATGGCAGGCCTTGCAGATCTCCTTTATGTTGGGAGGAGACCGGTGATAGGCAGCTGATCGGTCTGGAGTTAGTTCAGGAGACTTCGGATAAGGTCCAGCTTATCAGAAAGAGGCTTGTTGCGGCACAAGATAGGCAGAAGAGTTATGTCGACAACAAGAGAAAGGATTTGGAGTTCGAGGTTGGCGATCATGTCTTCTTGAAGATATCCCCTACTCGAGGAGTCGTCAGATTTGGCAGGCATAGTAAGTTGAGCCCTAGGTTCATTGGCCCATATGAGATTCTCAAACGTTTGGGCAGCGTGGCGTATGAGCTAGCCTTACCCCCAGCGTTGGCTAGTGTTCATCCCGTTTTCCACGTTTCGATGCTCAGGAAGTATGTCCGAGATCCGTCTCATGTGATTAGTCATGAGCCAGTGGAGATTCAACCAGATCTTTCGTATGTCGAGCAACCAGTAGCTATTCTTGACCGGAAGGTTCAGCATCTCCGGAACAAGAGTATTGCGTCGGTGAAAGTTCTCTGGCGGAACTTCTCGCGAGAGGAGGCTACTTGGGAGCTTGAAGATGCAATGAAGAAGAAATATCCCCTTTTGTTTGAGTAGCGTCGTTCTAACTTTGAGGACGAAGTTTCTTTTAAGGGGGAGAGGGTGTAAGGCCCTCGAATTTTGTTGCATTATTGTATTGCATGTAAATAATTCATGTTGTGTATGTACGTATGTAAATATCTATGTAAGTACTAGTTAGTATACTATTGCATGCATGTGTATAAATTAGATGTAAATAATGTACGAAAGATATGATGGTAGTGTGTACGTAATAGTATACATATGGCATATATAGGTATAAGATGTACATGGTTGCTGCATGTTTTAGAGTTCTGGCCGAAGGCCAGATTGGCGTGAATATCAATAGACGTCGATGTGGTGTCAGCGTCAACCATATGGACGCCAACACTAACCCCAGCGTCCAGCGATGTGGACGCCAACTTCTCTGACCTGCATGCATTGCAGAGCCCAGAATTCCGGGAGCAAGCTAGCTCACCCATTGGGGAGTTGTCTCCAACGGTCTGAAAGCCCTCTTGTCCGACCTGCGTGAGAGGAGAGCTCCTCTCCTCTATATACAAACCCTTTTGCAACCCTCAGACCTCTCTTGGCTCTTTGCAAAGAGAAGAAGAGAAAACCCTAGCTCGGAACTGTGCAAAGACTGAACTTTGAAGACTTCAATCCGGCGATCCAAGGCTTCATCCGGCGTTCTATTGCAACTGGAGGCTAGAGGGAACCAAGGAGAAGGCTTCCCCACCACTGGCTTAGCACCTGCATCGACCAAGAACCCGGAGGAGTGGTGTTTTGGAGGCTTCTTGGGACTGCCCAAGGAGAGCTTCATCGCCATTTCAGATCCCTTGGAGTATTTTTCAGAGGCAAGTAACTTACCCCTATCATCCATGTAGATGTCTAGTAGGGTTTTATCATTTTATGTATTTTTCCTTGTGTCCTAGATCCCCCATTCTTTTTCATTTTTGGAGTTCGGTCTGTGTTTCTGCACAGACAGGAACTTGGCGTCAATGCCTTGACGCCGAGATCCCTGGTATGCGTCCAGCGATCTGGCCGTCCACTCCTGGAACGGCCAGAGACCGCCACCAAGTTCGTCTGGACAGAACAGTGAACTGTTCTGCCCTTCTATATGATTAATTTCGACGTGTTTTGCGAAGAGGATATAAGGTAACTCTTATATGCTATGTATACTAGCTAATGTGATGAATGGGAGAATGAATGAACATTTATTTTGTGGGTGGTTGAATTTATTCGTCTATCTAATGTGTATGCGAAATGAATGGCAATGTATATGCACCATGATCCTAATGATCTGTGGCAAAGATTTGTTGCCCAAATTTGTTAGACCATGTATGTATGATTCTGTATGTGTTCTGAGTTTCTGACATTTTCCCCCATGCTTGTATGGTTATTGAAATTTCTGTTTTGGGAAATAGAAATCATGCGTAGGTCATGTTAAATTTCCAGTAAATTGCGTGTTGCTCGGTAAATTCAGGAATAAATTCTATGACCCTGTGCATGCTAGGGTGCAGACAGTGAGCTATTAAAGTTTGTGATTATGTTCAACTCCATGTTAATTTGCATTATGAATAATAATGTGAAATCGATGTTAAATTTTCTGTAATTTCATATTGAGTCAGAAAAATCTGAAAATTTTCATGTGGAATTGTAACCTGAGATCAGCATGTGGTTAAAATTTCAAGTCATTTGGGCAACTATATAGTGAAATATGAATTTTTCCATGCGAGAAATGTGAAAAGAAAAATGCATGCTCATGTGGGAATAATGTGATATGTGTGTGTAATCTGATTTGTGCAAACTCTGAACCTGTAATCCCTGTTAACTGTAGAATCACATTAGGAAAAACAGAGCCCTTGTGTGTGTGAGAAAATGAATGAGAGGCAAGTGACATGTGTAAAGATATGTGTTAAAAATCGGTAAATGTGTAAATTGTGCCAAGTGTGATACTGCTTCCATAGAGGGCTGTGGAACCGTACCATGGAAAAGTCCCCATGGGAAGGTTCAATGTGTTGTGATCCTAAGGGCATTAGGATGAGATCCTGGAGGTGGACAAGTACCACTGGTTAGGGTGGAGACTTGTTCTCCCGGTCTGCGCAGTCTAAGAGTCGTCACTGTATTGCCTAGGTGACGTCTATATGTATGTGATGTGATGTGTCCTTCTTATGGTGGTTTGGGCTATGTGTCACAGCACTAAAGTGTAAAATGTGAATGTGATTGTGATCATGTGCAAATTGTGTAGTGTGAACAATGTGTAAATGTGAATGTGTAAAAAGTGAAGTATGTGAATTAGAAATTGTGTAAAAATGTGAAACCAAAATGTGAGGATGTGAAATTGAAATCCATGATATGATGATATGAAATCATGATAGGACAGCAACATAAATGTGGTTATGATCATGTGTTATATGTGTACAATGCGTAGAATCCATGCTAGGGACAATCCTTACTTATGTGTAAACCATTCCATGTATGTTTACTCTCACGTTGTGATTTGAATGAGAACGTAGCTTTCATGTGTTATATTGTAAAGTGTTAAACCATGTCAAAACAGCAAGCTTAAAGCATGTAAAATGGTTATGTGCATGTGTAAGAATGAGTAGTAACCATGTTAGCAAGGTTTTCTTTCATGTATGTAAGCTAATCATGCTAAATTGCTCTCATGTTTTAGCTTGATGGAAAGTAACACTTTCGTGTGTTGGAATGATTAGAGAGCATGTGATAGGAGATTTTAATTTAGGAAATCTGAAAGCATGAATCATGTGTTTCATTAGTAGAATTACCATGATAGGTTGTTAAATTCAATGACAAGCATGCTACATGATTGTGTCTTGTAAATGTGTATGTAAACCTGCTATGACATGTATATGAATGGTATGTGTAGAGTTGTTTGCTGAGTCTTTTAGACTCATTACTTGTTTCGGCGTACAGGTGTAGTAGGTGACACACCTTTGGAGGAGACCGTGGAAAGCGACTCCGAGCGCGGAGAGTAGCTAGTTGGTGGAGCTTAGTTGTGACATTTTGGCATTTTGATGTATGTAATTGAAACGTTGTACTAGAATTATCATGGAAAGAAATGTTTAAGTGTGGACAATTATGTATTTGATCTTCAGCAATTCAATTATGTGGACTTTAGTTCTTTAAATGTTATCGAATCATGTATGTTAAATGTGGATGATGAATGAAATGAAGACAGTGGTTCTTTTACTTCCACTACTCTGTTCTTATATTCACGTGTATCTCAGCTGAATGTTATTGTTTGGTAAATGTCCCACTGTGGTAACGTTCACTATATCGACGTGGGTTGGTATAACCGTACCGATATAATGAGGGTCGCTACAGTTGAGGCTTTTGATCAAGGGACATTTTGACTAGATGGATGGGATATGATGTCAAGATGATTATGAAAAAGTGTCCCTCAAGCATCTCACTCAAAAATAGTTTGACTTACTCCCCCATAATGTGTGCATGGTGTAAAACATCATTCAAGCATGATCATGGCAACCAATTAACATGATAGTCAATGAATTTTGCATAGACCAAGTTCCCTTCTCAAGGATGTGAAACTATCTTCTCCCAAGGGTTTTGTGAATATGTCAACCACTTGTTTTTCAGTTGGAATAAAATTGAGCTCAAGGTTTTTATTGGCAACTTCATCTCTCAGAAAATGGTGTCTTATCTCAACGAGTTTAGTTCTAGAATGTTGAATTGGGTTCTTTAAAAGATTGATAGCACTAGTATTGTCACATAGGATAGGTGTGCATCCAATGTCAATGCTGTAATC
This sequence comes from Colocasia esculenta, assembly GCA_014218235.1. Taxonomy (NCBI): domain Eukaryota; kingdom Viridiplantae; phylum Streptophyta; class Magnoliopsida; order Alismatales; family Araceae; genus Colocasia; species Colocasia esculenta. Next base: position 2,446,390 of record CM024759.1, on the reverse strand, counting down.
ACACAATTGACTTTTGATCCACAACACTTGAGCTGCACAACTTCCTGCAGCAACATGTTCTGCCTCTGCAGTGGAGAGTGCAACTGAGTGTTGCTTCTTGGATGCCCACGAAACCATGCAACCCCCTAGGAATTAACAATACCCACTAGTGCTTTTCCTATCAATTTTGACAAATCTGCTTCAACTCCTCGTACGAGACGGATCTCACTTTGAACAGCCTGGAAAACATTTTATCTTTTTCATCACTTTCCAGTTTTACACTTGTGCTCATTGGTGTAGATGTTGGTTTGGCTTGTTCAAACTGAAATCTTTTCAGTAGCTCCTTGACATATTTCTCTTGGTTGATGAAGAATCCATCTTCATATTGCTTGACCTACAAGCCAAGAAAGAATTGTAGCTCCCCCATTAAACTCATCTCAAATTCGCTGTGCATATGTTTGGAAAACTCTTCACATAGTGAGAGGTTAGTTGAACCAAAAATAATGTCATCCACATAAACTTGAACAACAATTATGTGATTGTGAACACATTTAGTAAACATAGTTTGGTCCATTTTACCTCTGGAGTAGTTTTTACTAACCAAAAAGTTGCTCAAACAGTCATACCAAGCTCTTGGTGCCCGTTTCAAACCATAGAGAGCATTGTGCAATTTATAAACATGGTTAGGTTTGTCATAAACTTCAAATCTAGGTGGCTGAGATACATAAACCTCTTCTTTGATGTAACCATTTAAGAAGGTTGTTTTAACATCCATTTGAAAATGTTTGAATTTGTTAGAACATGCATATGCTAACAAGATTCTTACTGCCTCAAGCCTAGCTACTGGTGCAAAGGATTCTTCAAAGTCTACCCCAAATTCTTAATTATACCCTTTTGCAACCAACCTAGCTTTATTTCTTACCACTTTTCTCTCTTCATTTAGCTTATTCGTAAACACCCATCTTATTCCAATTACTGAGATTTCAGGGGTTCTAGGAACTAAGCTCCACACATTGTTCCTTTGAAATTGGCCAAGTTCTTCATGCATGGCATCTATCCAAGAATTTTTTTTTAGAGCTTCTTCAATATTTTTAGGTTCCACTTGAGAGATAAATGCTAAATGATCTTGTTCAACAATGTTTCTAAAGTGAGACCTAGTGTGAACTCTATCATTTACATTTCTAATGACATTCTCAAGTGGATGATCTTTTGAGTACCTGATATTTGTTATTGTGGGCTGACCCTGTTGATTTTGTTCTTGAGGCTGTTGTTCTTGTGGAATTTGTTCTTGAGGAATTTGATCATCTTGATGGTCTTCTTTAGGTTCGTCGACAGTCTCTTCTTGTTCTGTCGACAGATGCTTCTCAGCTTGTTCTTCAAGTATGTTTCCTTATTCATCATCATACCTGCAAGCATTTAAATTGTTAGTTTTTGCATGAAACTCATTGAAGACAACATGTGGAGTCTCTTCCACAGTCTTATTTTTATTATTGAACACTCTATAGGCTCTAGAGTGTTCAGAGTAGCCTAGGAAAATACCTGGATCACTTTTGGCTTTGAATTTATCTAAATCAACTTTGTCATTATTGTGAATAAAAACTTTGGAGCCAAAAATTCTGAAATACCCAATGCTGGGTCTCTTACCTTTCAAGAGCTCATATGGGGTATTCTTCATTACAAGTCTTACCATGGCTCTATTCAAAATGTAGCATGATGTGTTCACAGCTTCTACCCAAAAACTCCTTGAGAGTTGACTTTCAACCAGAAGTGTGTGAGCCATTTCCACCAAGGTTCTGTTCTTTCTTTCCACTGTAGACACCCGGTTCCGGCTAATGGGTTGAATCACATTTCTTGTCACTTCAGTGGGCCCCTAGTTGGCCACTCACCTTGAGCCCATCATTAGCCTTGTTTTGAGCCCATTAAACCATTAAATTGCCTTGAAATTCTGCCCATATCACTTCGAGAGAGTCCTTAAGCGTCAATTACTCTTATCCATTCATGCGATTGGCTGATAATTCGCATAATTTCGATTTTATAGTCGCGACGCATCGTGGCGCCGCGTCTCTGAGTCACGACGGTCTAGGCTGCCATGACAGCCCATGCATTATCCATGCACGTGGACAATACTGTCGCGACACCCCGCCCTGTCGCGTCTCTATGTCGCGGCCCTACGATTCGCCGCGATAGTAGCTGCGCATGCAGGCCTCCGCAACCACCTCCTATTTATCCTCTCATGGCTTTATCTTTATCCCTAGGGAATATCTCAACCCCTTAAGCGGGATTTGAGCCCTAGGGACTCTCCTTGACACTCCTAAGGACTCTCCATCCGATTTTGGGTGGGATTTATCTCCCATTTTCATTAATTCTCATCCTAAGGAGATATTGTCTCTCAAAGCTCTATAAAAGCAAGGCCTCACTCCAAGGACGGGAGAGCCTCATTTTTCACCCCGAAGGGCTACCGAAATCGCCACTGATCTATACTTAACTTCGCAGCCATCCATTCCCACCATTGTTCTTCACATTCCACTCCATAAAGCCTCACTTTTCTTCATCAATGGAGCACAGTACGTGAAGAGGGTGGCTCCAGCATCCTCCTGAAGCTTTTGCACACCATTTGGGACTGCATCCACGCCAGGGAGTCGCCCTAATGGGGCTCACCTTCTTCCTTCCTCCCTCTCCTTCATTTCTACATGCATTTTCATGTCTTTCTAGATAGGTTTCATTCCATTTTCCCACCCACGTTTCCATATGTCCTAGGGGTTTAAAAACACCCCCAGGTTCGTCCCTTCCATGTTAGTTTATTTCCTTTCATTTTTTAGAATAGTTACTACACTAATCATGTTCTAATAGGGCTTTTCTCTGTTGTTTCTCTTTGATTGGCAGGCATACAAACAAGGTACTACAAGGAGCTCTCGTCCTCTGGCCGGCCGGAGGAAGGGAAGGAGGTCTCCTTCATCATCTCCCGCACCAGAAGAGAACGCGACAGGGGAAGGCGACGCGACAAGGACGCGTCAGCCATGACGACCGCGTTATCAGGTTTCCTCTGCCCATTCTCTTCACCCCTTTCCTAGAGTAGTTAGCCTGTGTTAATTTCTTCATTTAGGCAATACTCTAGGTGGCGATCACATTCCATACTTCCATACCATTAGATTTAATATCCGTTAATGTGTCGAGGGGAAGCACAATCCCTGTGATTACACCTTTTGGCGATCACGGTGGGACCTCCAGTGCCATCCTCGTAGATCTAGTTTGCTTGCTTGCCATGTTTTCCCCTTTATTTGATCTTTTGGTGCCCTGTTAGTCTGTTGTTCTCTGTTTTATGCATTTTTGGCGCTCAGTTTGTGTCGCGGCGCATCGTGGTGACGCGATCAGATCGTGTCGCCAGTAACGATCGCGACTACAGGTGCGTTTCCTCTTTGCTTATTTGATATCTCCTGATCTTGTGAGTTCATTCATGTCTGTATCATGTTTCTCTGACATGCTTGCCCGCGTTTCTGTCTCTTAGAATCCTGTTAGGGTTCAGATTTTTTCATTTTCTTTCCATTGTAAGTTTTCGGATCTAGTCGCGGCAGTGCACGGGGACGCGACAGGCTCGCGTCAGGGATAAGCGTCGCGTCTACAAGTACGCTTTGTATGTTACTGTTTTCATTCCTGGATCAGTTTCTGAATGCTCCATGATTCATTTTGTACTATTTTGGCATTTTTGTACACTTATCATTTGGTCAGGTAGCCTGTTTGAGTCTGTGTGTGTGTGACTTACTGTGTTCTCAGGCGTCTGTTCATATCACGGCAGTCCTCACTATCGCGATAAGGTCACGGCGTATACGGCCGTCGCGACTTTGCCCGAGAGCAGTTTTGTCACCCTGCTTGCTTTTTACTTGCCACCCTTGCATACATTTCAAACATTCTGGTCCCTTGCATACGTTTTTCATCCTATTGATCAGGTTCCCCCTTGGATGAGTGAGTCCTCTCACCTACGAGCACTCGTAGGCTGACTCGGGCCCACTTTTCGAGGACCTCCGTAAGTCCTCGTGACCGTACGCACGTTACGGTTCACCGGGCCGGTTGTACCCGTTGCACCCTTTAGTCCGAGCCACCCTCGCTTGTGAGTGTACCATCCCTAGTGACACCGAAGGACTTGAGTTCATACATATTAGAGTCCATTTGATCGAGTGACACATCCTTAATCAACTCATCTAAAGGTCAAGTGTGAACTTTAACAAATTCGCACATTAATCATGATAACTTGGGTGCTTCATTCATCCCTCCTCCTCTCAGTCTTTCTTGATTTGTTCTAGGGTCTAGGTTTTGTTAGTATCCCCCCCTGTCATTTAGGGGAGGAGCATGCGTCATTGTTTAGGGAGATCGAGTCAGTCCCCTCCTTTCCTTGTACTCTATCATAACCCTATGTTCGACATGGAACAATTCCGTGTCCTTGCTGATGATGCCCTGCCCCTTGGACTCCTCGAGGATGTGGCCCAACCCTCAACGGCCATACCCCCAGGGCATGTTCAGGCTCCTCTTACCATCGGGGGTCATTCCCGTCCTCCTTCTCCTCCAAGGGAAGATGACCCCCATTCCCAATTTAGTCAGCTACTTCCTCATCTAACTCCGGATCAAGTTCGAGAGTTCATTACTGCCGCCAAGGGCAAACAACCCCTGTCTCCCTCTGCTCGCGACCCAGCTCAGCCGACGGTCTCCTCCGCCCATATTGCCTCAGCACCCCACCTCTCTTCTTCAGGGGCAAACCCCACACCCCTCCATCCTCGGGCCATCCATTTCTCGGAAGCGAGTTACCTTCCGGTGCGAGAGGCTCGACCTCGATCTCCTCCAACCTCGGTACACTATACGGCCGAGCCTGCCTCCCTTGCCTGTGAGAGGTCTCACATCTTCGAGCAACCTCACTCCATTGTCTCTACACATCATGCCCAAGCCCCCTCCGACTTCCTTGCGGAGTGGGCTGTCATGAAAAAGGAACTCAATGACCTCAGAAGGCAGATTGACCCTCGCAAGGTGGCCGACATTGCCCTTCCATCATTCCAGTACCTCCGGGTACCACCCCAGTCAGAGCTCCCTATTTACCGGCGATACTCTGGGGTTGGAGACCCATATGTTCATTTAAAGGATTTTGTTTATGAGTCAGCACCACACAAGTACGACCGCCACCTTATGGAGTACTTGTTCAGGAAATCCTTAGATGGTCCAGCTCTGGAATGGTTTTATTCTCTACCACCTGAAAAAGCTGAGGATTTCCAGATCGTTCAAGAGAGGTTCTTACAATAATTCCAAGATCGGGTCGGACCCGAATACTCCTTTGTTGATCTAGTAGCTGAAAAGATGAAACCTGAGGAAGAGTTCTCAACCTATGCCGACCGGTGGCGCTCATTGGCTGCCAAGGTCTGATGCCCCATACCTGAAGAGGAGAAAGTCAAATTGTTGATCTCCAATGCCACCCCAACCTACCGGGCCATATTGGCCATGAATGGCATTTCTACCATGCACCAGCTTTACAACCGAGCCCGTTTCATTCAAACTCAGCTCAAGGACTCACCTATACACTCCATGTTTGAGACCCTAAAAGCCCGTTATGTCAAGAAGTCTCAAGGCCCAATTACTGAGGGGATCCAAACCAATGAGCAAGTTGGTGCAGTCAGCAACCCCAAGGCCCGGTCGGTAGGTCTCCATACACTCAACAACCTCAGCAGCCATGGAACAACAACAAGCAGCAACCTCCTCAAGGTCAGAACCCTCCTTAAGACCAGCGCCAATACTCTCAAGTCCCTCCACCTCAAAATGGCTTTGCCCCTAGAAAGCCCAATGGACCCAACAGAGCCCAGTATCTGCCTCTACCCGAGTCATTGGCTGATGTCTTTGCAGCCCTCATGTCCCTCAATGCTCTTAGGCTCCCTCCTGAGAAGGCAAATTGGAATATGGCAGCAGACCAAACAAAGTATTGTGTCTACCATCGCCAACCGGGCCACAATGTGTCAGATTGCTTCCAGTTTCGAGATATGATATATGATCTTCATGAGCAGAACCAAATCGATTGGGTAGAAATGAGAAGATTGATCCAGACCTTAAGGGACCAGCAGGGTTAGAGACAACAACAACAACAACAACAATTCTAGCCCTTCCAGCAACAGTACCAGCAACAGCAACAACAGCAACAGCCGCAGCAGCCGGCGAATGACCTTGGCATAATCTGCAACCCCATGCCACAACATCCTGCAGCTCCAAACCCCCAACCTGCTCCGCCACCTCCTCCACCCGCGCAAGTCAATCCAGTCGTCCATTACCCACCACCGAAGCTCAATGGGCCTTCGATGATGAGCACGAAGTGGGCCAACTTCTAGTCATTTTCCACGACACACCCACTACCCCCACACCTACATCCACCACACCTCCCTCATTCACACCTACTGTCACCGCCATTACCTCGCCACTTTATGACTCCCCCATCTTGTCACCCATTATCCCCTCATCCACCAACATCCCTTTATCCCCTATGCTAGCACCATTACTAGCCAACCCCTCCATCCTTGACACTTCACCCCCTCCACTCCACCATAAACTCGCCCTGCGGAGCGGGCGGATGTTCCATCGGATGTACCCTAACGCATCCATATCCATGCTAGGTCAACCAATACAACAAACCAGCACTCAACAGCAGTAAGATACAGAAGAGATAGATCCGGTCCCAGGGACCCAATATGATATCTTGAAGCATTTGGATCAAACTCCCGCCAAGTTCTCTATTTTGGACTTGATCAAGAGGTCCCAGACTCATCAAGATGCCCTAAGGGCCTTCCTGCAAAGGGTTATGGTCAGTGAGGACATGAACCCTGATAATCTGCCCTCTGTACTTTCTATTGTAAATAGGGGACCCACAATCACTTTCTCTGATGGCGAGTTAGCTACTCCCGAAGCCAGGAAGATGCCCTTATGTGTGACACTGACAATAAATAAAGTAGCTATTGATGCAGCGCTAGTAGATACGGGGGCTTCCATTAATGTATGCCCATTGAGCACCCTAAGAGCCTGCAACATCTCAGAATGCCAATTGCAGCCCACCCCCACCACTATAGCTGCCTACGATAATTCACGACGTGCCTGTCATGGGATTATCACGTTGCAAGCAAAACTGGGGCCACTCGTCATGTTGATTGAGTTTTATGTGTTGGATATTGATCACACCTACAGGGCCATCTTAGGGCGTCCGTGGATCGAATCACTAGGGGCAGTACCTTCCACGGAACCACAATGTCTGAAGTTCCCCTTCCAAGGGAGGATAGTCAAAGTTAAAAGCGCAACGATGACCCACACAGTGGAAGCTGTTGAGAGGGTGTTGCCATCAGTCTGGCCATCCAACAATCCCGTTATCTCGATACTTGATGTGAACTATCCCTGGGCTTATACTTTTTCTTTCAATCGCCCAATTGTGTCCCCGTCAGTGGCAGCTGTCAGAAAGGATGTATAAGCAAACGCAAAGGGGTGGGATATCATGTTCAGAATCGGCTACCAGACCGAAAAAGGGTTAGGTGCTCATCTCCAAGGCAGAGTCAAAGCTGTCACCGGAACGAGGAAATCTACAAAGCTTGGCTTAGGATACGCAGAATGGGCAGCATTCTCACCTATCTCACAATCAGATCAACAGCCTCTTACTTGGACACTGTATGATCACTTCATCAGGGGACCTATACAGCCCGGATATAACACTATGGTTCCAAAGTCAGCATATCAAGTATTGGAAGCTCAGCGACCTGGCAAGAAGAAGAAGGCCGAGACACATACAGAAGCATTAGATCTCGAAGATGTCATTTCAGCAGTTAGTTTATTGTTCAGCGAATCTGAAGCCGAAACAGAAGAGTCTGGGTTAGATGATCTCGTTTCAACAGTCAACCGCTTGTTCAGCGAGGATGACCTATCACAATCTCAGGCAGCAGCAGCATCAGCATCAGCAACCACTACCAAGCGACAGTTGCTTGGATTTGGTGAGGAAATTGAAATCGTAAGTTCAGCCGAATTAACAAGAGAGCTCTGGCCAGGGTTTTCCTGGCCTCCCAGTCACTTTATTTCATCCATCCTTGTTTATAATTCCGATTTTATTCCCTTATCTCCTCCCTTCATCGTCCAATTCTCCCCCGACGCTATCGAAGTGTTAGTCTCCCCTTCACCCCTCTTCGCCATTTTCTTTAATGGCTCGGTTATGTCTTTCTACCGAAGCCTCCCAATGTAATATAGTTCTTTTCCTTTAATAATAAAATCAAAAAAAATCAAAAAAATCAAAAAAAAAAAAAATAAATAAAAGGTGCTTTCTCCATACTTGGCAACCTCCTTTTTTTTTCCTTCTTCAGACGGCGATCCCCGTCTTTCTCTTTCCTCCTTCCTCGGACGGCAATCCCCGTCTTTCTCCTTCCTCCTTTTTTCGGACGGCGATCCCCGTCTTTCTCCTTCCTCTTCTTCAAACGGCGATCCCCGTTCACCTCCTCTCCCATGACACCTTTTTCCCACTGTCTTGATTCTTGCTTTCTCTCCCCTTTCCGACGGCGATCCCCGTCACCCTCGCGACAGGCAATCCCCGTCTCCCTCGCACTTCCCCTTTGCTTCGACGGAGATCCCCGTCACCCCGCACTCCTTCTCTCTGGCTAATGGCAATCCTCGTCACTCCCTTCCTCCTAGACGGCGATCCCCGCCCTTCTCCTCCTTTTACTCAAGCTGTGTTTCCGCCTGACGACCAACATAGTCATTTTGGGCGACCTAGGTGAGGGGCCTTCTGTTCCCTTACACCCCAACTCTGTTGCCGGCACTCTGAGCTTGGGTGGCCTGCCACCTCCTCCAGTCCCATCGGAGGACTTTCGCGGCCCTGCCGCACCCTTTTCTTTCCGTTCCAATAAATCTCTGGACATTTCTCCAGAACCCTCTGTAAATATCGAATCTAGTTTAGGTCCAGGGGTAGAATCTAGCAAGTCTCCGTCCCCGTCTAGGAAGAAGAACGGTAGTGGCATACCTCGTAGGTATCTCTTAGACCCGGTACATAGGTGCGGTGCTCTTTTAGCTGTCGAAGAGTTTGCCCAGGAAGCAGTGGTTCTGAACATAAAAGATCTGCGCATAGAGGAAGGGCTAGACGACGGATTTGGAGTGTATGAGATTTTAGTTGAAGATGACCCATCGGATGAAAATGATTGTGAAATAGAGGATGCTGCCGAGATGTATGCTAGCGGAATGAGGAGATTTGATGAACCCACATCGACAGTCGACGAACCCACCAAAGAGGTAAACGTGGGAACGGAAGAGGATCCAAGGCTCTTGACCATAGCTTCCAGTCTCCCTCCTGATGAAGAAGAAGCCCTCATAGAGATGTTAAGGGAGTTTAAGGATTCCTTTGCCTGGTCCTATGATGACATGCCCGGCATTGACCCCGAATTGGTAGAACATAGGTTAATTTTAAAGCCAGGGGCAGTTGCCATTAAGCAAAAGTTAAGGAGATTTCTCCCCCACATTGCTTTAAAGATGAAAGAGGAAATCGATTAACTACACAAAGCCAAGTTCATCCGTGTAGTCCTCTACCCATTGTGGGTGGCAAATATAGTCCCAGTGATGAAGAAAGACGGAAGGGTGAGCATCTGCATAGACTTTCGGGACTTGAATAAGGCATGTCCAAAGGATGATTTCCCATTACCTCACTTGGATGTTTTGATTGATAACACTGCAGGGTTCGAAACTCTATCATTCATGGATGGGTATTCAGGTTATAATCAAATCCGTCTAGCCCTGGAGGATCAAGAGAAGACTTCTTTCACCACCCCCTGGGAAACATATTGCTATGTGGTCATGCCGTTTGGATTAAAGAATGTCGGTGCCACTTATCAAAGGGCAATGTTAGCAATCTTCCACGACATGATTCATATTGAAGTTGAGGTATACGTGGATGATATCGTGGTGAAATCTCGGACTCGAAGAGAACACTCCTCCATCCTTGCCAAAGTATTTCGTCGCACACAAGAATATCAATTGAAGATGAATCCGAAGAAGTGTGTATTTGGGGTATCCTCAGGAAAATTGCTAGGGTTCATAGTCAGCAAATGGGGGATTCAAATAGACCCTCACAAGGCCAAGGCAATAAATGAAATGCCTCCTTCTAAGAACATATCCGAGCTTCGAGGTTTGATTGGTCGGCTTCAGTTCATAAGGATATTCATATCTCAGGACTCTCAAAGATGTCGTCCCTTCTATGAATAGTTGAAAGGAGTAGTCAATTTTGAATGGAACTCCAAGTGCCAAGAGGCCTTTAATGAACTCAAGAGTTATCTTATGAATCCGCCCGTGCTTCAGGCGCCTATCCCAGGGAAACCCTTAATCCTGTATCTGTCAACTATTGAGGACTCCCTAGGAGCTGTCCTTGCTCAGCATGATGAATCTGGTAAAGAAAGGGCAGTCTATTACCTATCTAGGCTCTTCAATCCCTCCGAGCTCAAACTCACTACGATGGAGAAAACATGTGCAGCGCTACTTTGGGTATTGCAAAAATTGAAGCACTACTTCCTAGCTCATAAGGTGAGTTTGATTTCTAGAATGGATCCTATTAGGTATCTCCTGGAGAAGCCAGTCCTTGCCGACAGATTGGCACGCTGGCAAAGTTTCCTCTCCCAATTCGATATCGCCTTCATAGTTCAGAAAGCTATAAAAGGGTATGCCATTGCTGAGCACCTCGCACACCTCCCTCTCCCTCACAGTGATACGGTTCAAGAGGAATTCCCCGATGAAAACCTATCACTTGTATCTCAAGATCCCTTCTGGTCACTCCATTTTGACGGAGCTCTCAACTCTAGGGGACGGGGCATAGGTGCTGTTCTACTCACCCCAGAAGGGATCACCATTCCTCTAGCCTATCAGCTCCAATTCTATGCCACCAATAATATCTCCGAGTATGAGGCTCTCCTTGCCGGTCTTAAACTCGCCTATCTTTTAGGCGCACGTTACCTCAAGATCATAGGAGACTCTCAGCTCGTCCTTCGGCAAGTCCTTTCTACTTATCGCACCCGTGACCCTAAACTCAAGCCCTATCAAGATTTGGTCACACTTCTAGCAAAGCAATTCCGTCAACTCATCTACATTCATACTCCTCGCTCTTAAAATATCCTGGCCGATGCCCTCGCATCCTTGGCCTCCTCTCTCTCCTTCCCTCTTAGCCGCAGCGCTAAGACGATCACCGTTCAAAGGTTAGAGGCTCCCTCCACTCAGGATCCTTGGTTCGTTAACCTTAGGAGCTCTCTAGTTTTGAAGGCAGAGAGAAAAGAAGCAAAGGAGTTGTTGCTTGTAGAGCTAGGAGAAATGATGGAAGAAGAAAGGCCGTGGTACCATGAGATTGAGCAGTATTGCAGAGACGGTACCTTCCCAGAAGAAGCTGAAGCAGAAGACATGCAAGCTATCCGTAGAGCGGCGTTAAAGTATACCTTTGTTAGTGAAGTGCTTTACAGACGCGCTCTAAATGGAATGCTCCTTAGATGTGTGACAGATGAAGAGGCTCGGAAGGTAGTGGAAGGATCCCACTCTGGTGAATGCGGAGGGCATGTGAATGGTCAGATGTTGGCTAAGAAGATTCTTAGGCAAGAATTGGCCAACCCTAGAAGAAGACTGTGCCACCTACGTTCGTAGGTGTGTCAAATGCCAGATCTATGCCGACAAAATCCATGCTCCGTCCTCCTCTTTACATCTGCTATCTTCCCCTTGGCCTTTCTCCATGTGGGCCTTTGATATCATCGGGCCTCTTGGTGATCCTAATGCTCAGGTAAAACAAAAATCCTTCATTCTCACTGCTACTGAGTACTTCACCAAGTGGGCCGAAGCTGAAACATTTGCAGAAATCAAAGGTTCAACCGTGTGCAAGTTCATCATGAGGAACATCATTGCGCGGTTCGGAGTGCCAAATAGCCTCGTCACCGACAATGGACCACAGTTCATATCTCAAGAGCTTCAAGACTTGTGTAAGAAATTCAACATTTCCTTGCATCATTCGTCTCCGTACTATCCGCAGGGCAACGGCCAGGCTGAAGCCACAAACAAAACGCTTTTGAAAATCCTAAAGAAAACTTGTAAGTCTAATAAATTTGCTGATTGGTCAAAAAAATTAGTTGAGGCTCTGTGGGCCTACCGTACCTCTGTCCGCACGCCCACCGGACAAACTCCGTTCTCACTTACTTATGGGATGGAGGCAGTATGTCCGCATGAGATCCTCATTCCTTCGCTAAGGGTTCAGCTAGACCAGGAACTCAATCTCGATGAACATCGGGAGGCATTACTAGTACAACTAGAACTCTTAGACGAACGGCGTCTGGCCGCGGCCGATCATGTGCTTGCATATCAAAATAGACTCTCAAGGTCTTTTCAAAAGAAAGTGATTGAGCATAAATTTCAAGAAGGAGACATGGTTTTGAAGCGCATTTTTAAAAAACCTGAAGGTCCAAGGTCTAAATTGTCAGCAAACTGGGAAGGGCCGTACGTCATTAAGGAAGTGTACCCCGGAAATGCATATAGGCTAGTTAATGTCGAAGGTGAGGAGCTCTCTCACCCATGGAATGGGCTATATCTTAAAAGATTCTACCCCTAATGTTGATATCAACACCAATTTGCAAAAGTGAATGTTGTTGGCCATGTGCCTCACTCCCCCTCTTTGTGGTAAATGATCTCTATATTCGGCCACACACACACAACACGGTGACCTAAGGCCAATTCCCCTTCGTTTATGGTGTTTTCACTTAGCCCTAGCATAGGGAATCGAAGGTCAGTTCTCTTCTCACTCGAACAAGGTCTAGGGGCAAGGGGGAGTCTAGCCTGTGGACAAGCAATTATGCGGACTATGTGTATGAAGTCTCAAAGAGGGACGGTCAATTAAAAAAAAAACAAAAAAAAGTGAAAAAAATGGTAAGAAAATAGGGGCATGTCACGTCCCGAGAATTACGCAGCGAATATTAATAATAACAATTCGAGTCGATATCCCGAGACGTGGACAGTCGGCAAATAAGCCTCTAGCTAGCACGCACTAAATGTGTATCAACACAACATCATAATAGGGCCCAACTGATGAACTCAATAAAAAATGTATTCAATCTCAACTCAACTTATAAAAATTGGAAACTAATACAATACTAACTCAATAAAAAGGAAATACATTTACCCCTCACTTCCTACTACATGTTCTAACTCTCAAAATAAACTACTATAACTAGACTCATATTTGGAACGCTCATCACTCGGATGCATTCCCATCCTCTGCTTGCTCTTCCTCTTGAACATCATAGTCACCTAGATTGGGAAAAAGGTAGGGGATGAGCAAACTAGCCCAGTAGGATTTATATCTCGATGTGCGGGCAATGATATAAGTGATTAACATTTTAGAACTAGGCAAGTACAATGAATGATATGCAAGTACGAACAAAACTCATTAAAACATGATATATATAAAACAAGCTGGATAGAGTGAACAAGATAGAATAAGATTATTAAACAAAATGCCAAGAAAGAATTAGCTATAGATCACTTTGCACAAGCACGCAAGATTTCTCTTGATGTCAATGGTTTTCAAGAAAGCAAGTTATCACTAGTAGCAATAAATGCAGGATGGCCATATCACGCAAGCAAGCAAGATTGCACAAGCACGTTCAAGTAACACTAATCAGGCACGTAGACACCAATGTACACCAAGAAAAGATCCATCAAGAATGTACACCAGGACACGTGTATGTGGTTATGTATCTAACATTCAACAAGCAAGAAAGTACTCCCAGCGCAGATGCAACGCCAGTAATCATTATACCCTATGGTTAACAGTATATTTATGACTCTTCGTCATTGGGGCTAGACTGGAGCCCTTGGACACACGTCGTGCCCTGTCAGCCATCTCATGTAAATTTCAAATGTAGATACCCACAGTCATAAATAATGGCCAATGAGAGTTTCAATAAGTAAGCATGTGTAATGTCATGTTCATGATGATGATGAGAAGAAATAAATAAATTGAACATGATTCCATGAGGACAATGGTCAAGAGATAAATTTGACAGCTGAACGGTAGGATTTACAATTTAGTTCAATCTTTACATTAATGGCTTTAGTCTAGATTGTAATTCATACTCACGAGAACAAGAAGAGAAAAGAAGTGCACGCCCTTGATGTAAAGTGTGGAGTAATGTACGTGTGTCAATTCACAATCCGTCGGTCTCAAACTCTCGGAAAAAAACACTTAACGTGATGGCATGCAATGAACAATGCATTTAACTACATATGGGTTTACAGATTTTAAGATAAAATTTATCATTTAAAGCAAGCTAGAATGGTAACAAGAGTAAATCACAAGTTTCATGTATGATCATATCATTAAGAAAGCAATTAGAATAATATTCATGTAATTAAGGATTTTTCAATGGGTTAAACACTTTTAAGTCATTAAATAGACATTATGTAATGAACAAACCCAAGACATGCAATATTTTGCAAAGGTAGTGTCGACACAACCCATGCTGGTGTCGACACCATGCTTCAAACATAAAGCAAAAACATGAAAAACTGGTCAAGTAGTGTCGACACTAGTCCACGTGGTGTCGACACAATGCATCAAAAACAAGGCAAAAAGGTCAAGTAGTGTCAACACGAGATCAAGTAGTGTCGACACTAGAGACAGGTTCCAGAAAACCATCTGGAAAACATGGGACAGTGTGTCGACACAAGATGGGGCTGTGTCGACACTAGATGGCCTTCCCAGAACTTTCTGGGTCAAACTGGGACAGTGTGTCGACACAAGATGGGGCTGTGTCGACACTAGATGCTTTCCCAGAACACTTTCTGGGCTGTTTTGGGACAGCAGGTCGACACCAGCCCAGGCTGTGTCGACACTAGTGGCTTTCCCAGAACAAAACACATGGTCAGGTGTAACCAGAAAACATGTCTCATGCAGCGATTCACTTCTAACTGTTATAACTCTCTAAAGAATGACATTTGGATAAAACATTCAACATGAAAGATGAAGAGGACAACTAGTAGAAGAACTTTTATGTTGCGAGTTTTATCTAATTCGGTCTCGAACTCCGAGAAAACATATGAAGAACAGAAAGTCAAGTGTAGCCCGAAATCCCAGTTTCATGCAGTGACTCTCTTCCCACGCCTGTAACTCTCTAACCAAAGACTTTTGGACAAAATGTCCAACATAAAAGATGATCATGAATTCGAGTAGAAAAACTTTTGTGAAATAATTTTAGTCAAATTCAGTCTTGAATCACGTGCATAATAAGACGAACGGGAAAAAACCCTAACAGTGCACGACTTTGGAAAACTATGAATTGTTCAAAATCTACTCAATGAAATTCGATGAAACCAGTGGGATATGAAAGTTAACTTGATGCACTACACATTGGTATAGGATATGTTAAGGTTTGGCCCGAGAAAACCTACCTTATGGGTTGAAGAAGTCTCGTTTGTCCAAAAAACCTGAGTTCAGACCACTCGGAGGAAAACACTTACTGCTCCGTGTACACTACATGAAATTTGAGAATTCCACTTGGGTTAGAATGTAGACTTGACCCTCTTTCCAAGCGTATAAGTCTTGCAACGTTTGGTTTATGTTTGACCTACCTTTGGTCGACATCAAGATGATGGTCTGCACAGGTCGCAGCAGACGAAACAGGGGAAGAAGAACGACTTGGTGTGGGTGATCTCCTGCTCCCCAGCCACCAAGAACTTCTCCACACGACCCCAGCAAGTTCTAAAACTTGTTCCTAGGGTTTGGTGAAGAGTATTTAAGCAACCATGGTGTTTTAGGAGTCCTATTATAACTAGGAAAGCTAAGCTGTAGTTTTGACAGGGCAGTTTCCTATCTTTTGAGGATTCCTTCCTCCCTTAGAGTGTGTGAGGCTTTAGGAAACCTCCCACCATAGATAGGCACGAATTTGGGTTGCCAAGAATGCATGATTGCATCCCAATCCAACTCAGATTGCCTCATCCTAATTTCAGCCGAATTAAAGTTACGAATTTCTCTGCATTTTCTAGCTTTCTTTCATTATTGGGCCAAATGATGTCCATTGACCCAATTATGGTATTGGGTCCTTAGAGGATATTATTTGAAGTCCATATATGATTTTTATTTAATTTTCTGACTCATCCGAGTACGTGTGATAATGGTTTGTCGACTTATTCATGAATTACGATAATAAGTCGCGAAACACTTTAAACTTGGCTAATATGATTTTTTTGTTTCAAAAATTTATTTATGAAGCATTTAGTAATAATGTTTAGGGTTGATTTATAATTTTTACGGAATTTTCTGATGTGTTTTAGCACATACGATAGTGATACGTATGTTTTAAATACTCTGATATTATGGAAATTATTTATTTCCATTTACTTTGAATTAAAATTTCTAGGGTGCTACAGGGCATGTCAAAGAGTGGAGGTACAGTTTCCCGCAGGACGCCCTTGAGCCCGGTCGTACGCATGCCCCACAATTCAAAAAGAGCAATGACCTTAATGTCCCTGGACAACAGACGAATTTCACATGTAACATACCCATCGCAAATCTTACAAGCCAGTAACCCCGACCCCAAAATCAAGTCTTATCTCATTGCTAATCTTCCTATTCTCCCTAAAAGACCAAAGGATCCCCCACACCTGGTCTGTGTTGGAACATCAATAAGCAAGGGGCAAGAGGCCTTAGTAAGCCAAAGATAAATGCACGCCGCACATAGATGTTATTCACCAAACGAGAGATGGGGATGAGATCCATGGTTAATTACTCAAAAAAAAAAAAGGAAGAGCAAGAATTGTTGTTATCAGAAAGTTCAAAAATCCAAAAATTAGAAATTTCAAAAATTCAAAAAAAAAAACAGAAAGTTTAAAAAATCTAAAAAAAATTAGAAATTTCAAAAATCCAAAAAATCAGAAATCTAAAAAATCCACAAAAATTAAAATTTTCAAAAATCCAAAAAAAAATCTAAAAATCTAAAAAAAACAAAAAAGGGGAAATCACAAAAAATAAAAATAAAAAACAGAAAATCTCAAAAATAAAAAAAGAATGTGTGTACATACCGCTCTCCTTTAGCATGCATTGTTTATTTTCCTTTCCGCCTATTTAATAAGGCTCAGCCCATTGACAGTTATAAAGTCGCGTTCATGTTTATTTAAGCGCAAGGGGTTGAGTCAAAGGGCAGATCTAACCTGTTTTGATGAGTGTGCAGGAACAGGTAATTCTAAGGGACATGTGCGGTGCTCAGTATTCTCTGTCTCTCTCTCCCGTGTTTGAATCTCATCTCACACTCGTACCAATTGCAATCATTCATTAAGAGTTGATATGAAATAAAATTCCACTAAAAGATGAACCATATGTACAAAAGATGGGGAGGTGGCTCACAAGTCTCCTCAGTGTCCACCGCCACTCTCCCCAGATCCCTCCTGCCGGTCCGGTGGTGGCGGCATCTCGCCGCCACCCCTACCACTCTGGGCACTCCCCTCACCCTGGCGGCGCCTCTCCTACTCCTCGTTCCTCCGCCGACTGGAGGAACCTGCCAAATACTGCCCTACAGAGGCGTCGGTCTCCCTGTTGACACTCGCCCCGCTCCTGCTCCTGCTACGTGAACGGCCTATGTCCGTCACGATCTGCTGTAAACTCCGCGCCAGGGCCTCCTGTGTCCGTAGGTCAGCCCGCAGCCGAGCAAGCTCCTCCAGGCCCACTGACGACCCCTGCACTCGCAGTGTCGCCAGCTCCCTCATCGCCTCCGCCACTCGGGCCTCAGCTGCCTCCGCCTGGATGCGCAGCTGGTCTCTCTCTCCTTGCGCAGCCGTGATCTCCCCCTGCAACTGGTCTCTCTGACCCTGCCACTGGTCTCTCTGACCCTGCAGCTAGTCCCTCTGCGCCTGCAGATCCATTGCATGCTCAGTAGTGAGCCGCAAATCTCCCTCCTGCCGAGAAACAATCTAGTCAATACCCAAATGTTAATGATTTTCAAACTAGAACTCTATTGAACTTACCCGCGCTGCCAAGTCTCTCTCTGCCTCCTCGGCCCGTCTGACTGCTGCTGCCAGGCGTTCCTCCAGATCCGATCAGGAGGTCTCTGCTGCCCTTGAGGAGGAGGCACCAGCTGCGGAGGCCCTCCTCACTATCTCCAACTCCTTCCGCTACACATAAAAAAAAACACCCGTCAAATTTCTAAATCAGCTATAAAAATGGTTAAGTACTGAAGTCTGAGTAAGCACTTACCAGCTCCTCGGTTTGCCTCTGTGCCGCCTCCCGATCCTGCATCGCCGAGAAAAGTAGGGCTCGGAGCGATGCTACCTCACCAGCCACGTCCACCTACAGCACATTGTCAAGTCAGTAATTCAATTCCATAAATCCAAATTCACTGAGTTGTGGTTTAGGAGTTTTACCTAGTGTCAGGCACTCTTGTACACTTTCCCTCCATACTTCAAGGCATACGCCTGGAGGTATGCATCGTCGGTGGTCGCGCTAGACTTGACTGCCTTTCCCTTGCGCTCTCAGTTGTTGATTTACTCCTTCGCCCGCTCACGCCAATCGGTAGTGTCGTGGAGTCCCCGGAAACTTCGACCCGGCCTGCGAAAGCGGTCTCAGACGGGGAACTCCACTGCACTCTATCGAAGGCCGAGCGAGCGCTGGCATAGGAATAGGTGAAGAGGTAGCACAAGGTTGAGTGCATGCAACCACACCGACCTACCGAAGTAGGGGCGGGCCTGCACCAGCCAGGGCTGTCCCTCATCATCCTCCCCCAGGTACGGCTGCCAAACCACCTGCAAAATAGAATCAGTCAGTTGTTAGGAAGTGAAATCAAACAATCAATCAAAGGGAAAGGTTAGAACACTTACATCCAGGTAGGGGTAGCTGTCAATGGCCTCCTAAAGTCGCTCCAGCTGGTCCCCAAGATTGCGTGAATCTCGGCGTGAGTCCCAACGGCGTGCAATGGGCACAAGGCCCGACCGTGTGAGATCCCCTCTCCCCAAGGCTGGGAGGTGTAGATAGGCCCAGACCTACAAAATGAGAAGCAAGTTAGGTGGCAGTTTAGGAAGAATGCAATTCAATTCAAAAGGGTTAAAGATAAGATTAATACCTGGAGAAAGGGGAAGAACCCGCTCGTCGAGGTCTGCCGCTCCGAGGCGCCCAAGCTGTCGAACTGATGTGCTAAGAAGGCTGCTCCCCAGGCGTACCCCCTACCTCACTCAGGTCCTCCAGCAGGGGCAGGAAACGGCAATGGACTGCGTCGCCCCTCGTGGCAAAAAGGAGTCTGCCAAGGAAAAGCACGAGGAAACGACGCAAATCCAAGTCCGCCTGCACCCCGGGCTCACTCGCTAGCTCCCTTTGGCTAACCCGAACCAACCTATCTAAATGCTCATCATCACTCTCTCCTGCCACCTTCGCCACATCGAACAACCCTAGGCTCTCCTGGAGGGGTACCCTAGGAACTAAGGAGGACCTACGCTCCAAAGGTAACTCTAAGAGTCGCTCGGCTAGGTCGTGGTAGCAGGGGTAGGTGTAACCGCTCACTGGCCTCCCATAAATCCTGAGCCCTATGATCCGGCTCACATCCTCGAGGCTGGGGATCATATGTCCCCATGGGAATGCGAAGGCGGTCACCTCCGCATCCCACCTGCTCCGCAGAGCCTGAGTGAGGGCCGGATCCACCCTCATTCTCTCCATCCCGAGGATCTCTCCAAATCCTATCTCCTATACCCTCTCTCTATGGAAAGGGGGAAACGCCAGGTACACAGCCAGCACAACAATCCACGATACTCGGGCCCTCATCTCACCCTGCAAGCATCAAGTTCAGTTAAAATCAGGTCACTTTTAGTGTTCGGTTCAAGTCGCGACACCCGTGGGGGCCGCGACCTAGTCGCGACGGTGGGGTGAGCAGCGACCTTGTCGCGTCGCCTACGCAGGCCGCGATAAGGTCGCGTCGGCTAGATTGACCGCGACATAGTCGCGGCACCCTAGGCCGCCGTGACACTATGTCGCGGCAGATCGGGCTGACGCGTTACCAGGACCGGACCGGCTGGAGCCTCCTTTGTCCGATCCTCTTTTCCACGGGCTTCTTGCTCTACATTGGCCCTCTGGGGGGCTCCGTCTACCATCTCTACACATTTCATTCAAGGTTTAAGGTCGATCTACTTACCGATTTCATCGCCTTGGCGCGTTTCTTCCGTTCCTCCTCCACATTCATGGTCGGGGCCTCTTCTTCCTCTTCCACCTCCATCTCCGTGATGTCTACCTCTTCCTCAACCAGAGGCGCCTCCATTTGGTGCCGGGAGTTCCGCCACTCCGCCTGGCGCTTCCTCCATGAGGAGCCCTCGCCCGGGTTCTTCTCTCCCTCCATCTAGATCGGGGTTGGTATAGGTGAGATCGTGGGCAAGCAAAGGAAGCAAACTCGCAAGGAAGCAAGGAGTTGAGGAGATTCAAGGTTTGAGGGGTTTGGGGTTTTCAAAGTTTGGAAATAGAAGAAAGAAGGGTGCCCTTACGTTTTGAATCGGTCGGTTCAAGACACGTCAGGACGGTGGCCCGCGACATAGTCGCGACGGTTTCGATGACCGCGGCCATGTCGCGACCACCTGCCTCGACGCGTCATGAAGGCGGTCTTCATAGGCGTCGCGTCATAAACCGAGCCATTTGAACTTGCAGGAAATTCAATCTTATTCATTCCAATTCGAGGCATTACATGCACTAATGCTTCCTACGATAAAAAATGCTAAGATTCCTTTCCTAACTACCATCTGATTCTTTGCCTACAATCAAATCAATTGAATTTCAAATAATCCTCGGTGCTGGTTGAACCTTCTTCAGAGCTTCAATGTATTCCTTCATCACATCCTCATCTTCTTCTACCTCGGGTTGGACAACGCTCCTCGCGCATCCTTCCCAATGGACGATGGCGCTGCGTACGTCACATTCGTCTTGCTCATCGTTCATCTTTCGCTTCTGAATGGGCGGGTAATGTGATAGGATAAGGAGAACCGTGCGAGCTTCGCCGCACTAAAGATAGCATCGGTCCGGGTTGTATAACACCATCGCTTCATTGCCCAGCAGCCTTAGCGCTAACCCGGTGCGCTGAGGGAGGTGAATCGCCCGATTGTGCAGAAATCGCGGGCGCATGTCGAACTCGGCTACACTCATCTTTCTAAAATAATCTCGCCATGCTTTCAATCCTTTCAGCTGTGCCGTCTTGCACCACGCCTTGGTGCTCATGTGGAGAAGGCCACCCACGAATGCCAGTGGATGATTGAGCATCGTCTTGCACTCCGTCGCCAAGTTCTCCATCGCTTGAAATTGGATATGCATCCCCATCCATAGCTGAAGGGCAATGACGGAGCCGAAGAGAGGTCCACCGGTCGCTGCGGAAGTCAAGCCTGCGTATAGATACCCCAAGACCACATGGCCGATGCTCATACCCTCAGATACAGAGTCAATGACGCTCAAGTTGGCAAAGGAGATGGCTCCATCCTCAGCCGGGAAGAGTATGACACCGCAGATGCAAATAGCGACTGCTTTGGCGATAGCCGTGTAGTTCTTGGTCTGGCACTTGCACTGAGAAGTAATCCACAGAGCAATTGGAAGAAGATGAACATACATACCGCTCGTCATGGAGTATAAATCACTCTTCCTTGTAGTAATGCCCGCCAAGATGCTCTAGGAATTGATGGGCGCTGTGGTGTAGGAAATCACGTGCTCTTCTCCCCTTTGGTATCGTGGAAGGCCGAGCATAATCTCCAGCTCCTCCAACAGGACCGTAGCTTCAAAGCCGGGGAAGATGAACGTGTGTGTCTGGGTATGCCACAACTTCATTAGCGCGGTAATGCTATCCCACACGTGCACCATTTTGTCGTATTTCTTGGCCAGCACGAGCACCGTGGACAGCCCCCACTCTTTCAGGTGGCTAATGGACGTGGGCGGCAGTAGTTCGAGCATGGGCGCAAGCCATGGCACCCGGGAGAACCACCTATGACCGGGTAAGATCTAAGGAGAGGTAGAAGAAGGGTTGAGAACAAAGAAGAAAAAAAAAACAGGGGAAAAACAGAGCAAAGTTCAGAAATTCAGAACAAAGGCACTTACTTGGAGCACCGGACACATGCACACGTGCCCGGGGATGGAGGAGAGCGGCTGGAGTTCAGCATGTGACTCTCGTGCCGCCTTGGGGCCGGAGTATGGCGGAATTTCCTCCTGGAAAGCAGAGTAGCTTCTCTTCATGGTAGCAAAGAGGACGAAACTTGAAGAAAATTGAAGAAGAGAGGGAGCAGAGGGTTAGTTGCGGGATTAGCCCCTAAATCCTCCTATTTATAGAGTCTTAAGAGGTCCACTCCTACTCTAATCCCGAAACTAGGTGTTAGGATAAGGTTAGAAGAGGTTTAGGAGTCCTAGTGTTAGTCTAGATGTCTTAGGATAAGGATAAACTTTGGTTTCCTGGTCTTTCTAGGTTCGGTCCGAGTCGCGATGCCGCGATCTGACGTGACCAGGTCGCAACAGGGCGGGCCGACGTGACTATGTCGCGGTCATCCAGAGCGTCGCCTCTCTATCGTCATTTTCATGTCTGTGCTTTGTATGTGTGTTTATTTGTTTATAATTGTGAATATATGTTGTCAGTTTGTGCTTATTATGTTTGTTTCTTGTCAACAAAAATACAAAAAAAAATCACAAAACCAGAAAATCACAAAAAAAGAGGTTGCCGCAGGTAAGTCAGGTAAGTATTTCTTCTCTTACTCCCTGCATTACTATATGGTATTCTACTTATTATATCGATTCAAGGACCAGCTGGTTCTCAATGTACTATGGGAGTTGAGTTCCCCTTTACCAAAAACAGTGATAATCTAGGTGCACATTGTGAATCGTTGGATAGGCCGTTGAGTTGTTTAAGTTCGGGAACGATGGATTCAGGTCTGCACTGTGGTTGTGGGTAGTCTCTTGACCCATTCTTATTTGGCTTAGCAATATTATCCTTGATATATTTTCTATTTTCTCTTTTTCTTTGCATTCATTTTGACGATTTCTTTCATTTTAGCCCAGCATGTATCATATAGGACTTTGAGCTTTCCTGACTTATTCCTGACTTTTGATGAGCCCTTGTTGAGTGCCCAATCATCCTTCAGTTTCCAAACAAGAAATCCAATTCCACTCTGAATCGGAAGGTTTGCCTCCGAGTGAGTTGTTCCCGTCAGTTTGACAAGAATTTCTCTGTCTGGATTACCTATCCAAATTTTCCTTTTCCTTTGATCCGTTTTGGTTGCGAACCGCTCCCAGGACAGAGTCATGAGTTACCTGCCTGGTACGCACATGTCCCTCCAAAGCGAAACCTGCAGGCCAATCGTCTAGGGTACCTCTCAATCGAGAGGTTGATCGTCCTTTTTTCTCTCCTTCTCGTCCAGACTTGTGCTTTTCTTTGCATTCTGCTCGAGCGGCTAACTCGGGGCTTTCACGAAGATTCCAATTGCTCATTAGTTAGATCGGGTGTCTCTTTACCTTGGCTCCCACTTTTCAATTCACTCCGCATCACTTCTGCTCCACCATCACTTCGTGACACCTCCACTCCACTTCTGCTTCGTTCCCCTGCAAAGTGGAAGCCAAGGAGGGGCAATCTGTAGACACCCGGTTCCGGGTAATGGGTTGAACCACATTTCTTGTCACTTCAGTGGGCCCCTAGTTGGTCACTCACCTTGAGCCCATCATTAGCCTTGTTTTGAGCCCATTAAACCATTAAATTGCCTCGAAATTCCGCCCATATCACTTCGAGAGAGTCCTTAAGCGTCAATAACTCTTATCCATTCATGCGATTGGCTGATAATTCGCATAATTTCGATTTTATAGTCGCGACGCATCGTGGCGCCGCGTCTCTGAGTCGCGACGGTCTAGGCTGCCG
The DNA here is from genome assembly GCA_014218235.1 of Colocasia esculenta. Classification (NCBI taxonomy): domain Eukaryota; kingdom Viridiplantae; phylum Streptophyta; class Magnoliopsida; order Alismatales; family Araceae; genus Colocasia; species Colocasia esculenta. The sequence goes on along the minus strand of CM024759.1, from coordinate 2,422,520 downwards.
CGACAACCCATGCATTATCCATGCACGTGGACAATACTGTCGCGACGCCCCGCCCTGTCGCGTCTCTATGTCGCAGCCCTACGATACGCCGCGATAGCAGCTGCGCATGCAAGCCTCCGCAACCACCTCCTATTTATCCTCTCATGGCTTTATCTTTATCCCTAGGGAATATCTCAACCCCTTAAGCGGGATTTGAGCCCTAGGGACTCTCCTTGACACTCCTAAAGACTCTCCATCTGATTTTGGGTGGGATTTATCTCCCATTTTAATTAATTCTCATCCTAAGGAGATATTCTCTCTCAAAGCTCTATAAAAGCAAGGCCTCACTCCAAGGACGGGAGAGCCTCATTTTTCACCCCGAAGGGCTGCCGAAATCGCCACTGATCTATACTTAACTTCGCAGCCATCCATTCCCACCATTGTTCTTCACATTCCACTCCATAAAGCCTCACTTTTCTTCATCAATGGAGCACGGTACGTGAAGAGGGCGGCTCCAGCATCCTCCTGAAGCTTTTGCACACCATTTGGGACTGCATCCACGCCAGGGAGTCGCCCTAATGGGGCTCACCTTCTTCCTTCCTCCCTCTCCTTCATTTCTACATGCATTTTCATGTCTTTCTAGATAGGTTTCATTCCATTTTCCCACCCACATTTCCATATGTCCTAGGGGTTTAAAAACACCCTCAGGTTCGTCCCTTCCATGTTAGTTTATTTCCTTTCATTTTTTAGAATAGTTACTACACTAATCATGTTCTAATAGGGCTTTTCTCTGTTGTTTCTCTTTGATTGGCAGGCATACAAACAAGGTACTACGAGGAGCTCTCGTCCTCTGGCCGGCCGGAGGAAGGGAAGGAGGTCTCCTTCATCATCTTCCGCACCAGAAGAGAACGTGACAGGGGAAGGCAACGCGACAAGGACGCGTCAGCCATGACAACCACGTTATCAAGTATTCCTCTGCCCTTTCTCTTCACCCCTTTCCTAGAGTAGTTAGCCTGTGTTAATTTTTTCACTTAGGCAATACTCTAGGTGGCGATCACATTCCATACTTCCATACCATTAGATTTAATATCCGTTAATGTGTCGAGGGGAAGCACAATCCCTGTGATTACATCCACTACTCTATTTTTTTCTGGAGTCCTTGGAGAGGAAAATTTGTGATCAATACCTTGGTTCCTACAGAAGTCAGAAAATAAATTATTGTCAAACTCTCCCCTATGATCAGTACGGATTGAGCATATTTTTTTTTATGTTTCCATGCTCAATTTTGTTAAAGAACTCTTCAAAAATTTTCAGAACCTCATTTTTGTGAGCTAAGATTTTAACGCAAGTGAGCCTAGAGAAATCATCTACAATGACAAACCCAAAACGTTTACCATCGAGACTAAGTGTTCTTGTAAGTCCAAAAAGGTCCATGTGCAACAGTTCAAAAGGTTTTGAGGTGATTATGGGTGCATTAGATTTGAAAGATTTTCTGGTTTGTTTTTCCTGTGCACATGCATCACAAAAACTCACATTTTTATTGAAATGAATTTCAGGAAGTTCACTTACTAGTTTCATTCTCATGATCTTATTCAGAATATTGAAGCTTGCATGGCCTAGCCTACGATGCCATAAAGACAGTTCATCCTGTCTATTTGCAATACGACACAAGTTTTTATTTTCTGGTTCATCTAGATCAACTAGATAAATGTTATTGACTCTTTTTCCAGAAAATTTGACACTTCCTGAAATTTTGTCAATGATTTGGCATGCATCTGAATCAAAGATTACTTTATGGCCTTTATCACACAATTGACCAATACTCAGAAGATTGTAATTGGGACCATCAACTAACAACACATTTTCTATAGAGTTAGAGGCATACTTACTTGTCTTACTTGTGCCAATTATTTGGCCTTTATTGTTACCTCCAAACATGACTTGACCTCCATCTTTTTCAGCCAGCAAACATATTTTTTCTTTATCGCCTGTCATGTGCCTTGAGCAGCCCTTGTCCAAGTACCACTTGTTTTGATTTTGGGCTGTTAGGCATTCCTGCATAGATAGATCAGAAAAGAGGTTTTGGTACCCAAATTACTTTGGGTTCCATTCTTTCAATCATACCAGAAAGTAAATGCTTTGGAATCCACAATTGTTTGCATTTCAACATGTTCAATTTATTCCAACATTGTTGTTTAGTATGGCCAAGTTTCTTACAACAGTTGCATGATGGAGTTTGAGTTTTTGTAGTTCTTTTACTGTTGTATTGAACTTATGAGTATTTTTGTCCTTTTTGTTGCTTGGTTGACTTTGATTTTTCAACAGATTTCCATACCTGTCGACAGTTCAATTTGAGACTGTCGACAGGTGTCGTTGTTTGTTGATCAGCTAACTTCTTTTGTTTATCTTTCAATTCTTTGCTTTTAGCTTGAGCTTGTTTACTTGTACTTGGACTATCCTGAACAAAGAAAGTGTTTAATTTTTGTCCATTTTTTTTTATTTTTAGTTTGAAATCCAAGCCCATGCCTTGTTATGTTTGACTTGACTCCCAAAATAGCATCAAGATTTTCTTTTCCTTTCACAAATCTTGACAGATCTTCATTCTTTCCTTTTAGTTTTGTTTAAACCTCTTCCATCTTTTTCAAAAAAATTTTATTCTCATTTTGAAGGGTTTCAATAGACTTATTTAGAATTTGTTTTTCTTTTTCATTCTCTTGAAATTTTTCTTTCATGCAATCCATTTCAACATAGTAGCTTTCCTTTTCAATTTTCTGGAGCTCTATCTCTCTAGTTAGGATTGCAATTTGTTCATCATTGCTTGTGCTATGAACAAGAGTGATGATTTTCTTTTTCAGTGCTTTGTTTTCAGATTTGTATTCACAAAATTTTAAAATAGCAGGGTATATGCTTCTTCCCATTCTTCAACAGTGTAGCTTTCAAAGGAAGAATTTACCTCATTGGAGTCTTCACTCCTTGCCATCAAGCACTGAATTTCCTCATCATCAGAACTGTCTTGAGCATTTTCATCTTCATCTTCATCACTCCAGGTTGCCATCATGGCCCTGGGTTTCTTGTATGTAGACTTGTCCTTTTTCAGCTTCTTTTTGAGCTCTGGGCATTCACCTCTCATGTGCCCCTGTCTTTTGCACTCATAGCAAACAATCATGTCAATTTTCTTGTTTGTATAGAATTTATTTGAAAATTCTCTTTTTGGAGGAGTTTTGAAATTACCTGACCCTTTCTTTTTGAACTTGAGGAATTTCTTGAATTGTCTAGTGAGCATAGCCATCTCATCATTCTCACTTTCACTAGACGTTTCAATTTCATCATTTTCTTGTTGAATCTCTGTCTTGGTAATTGATGAGGCTTTGTTAGAGGCTTTCAATGCAATGGATTTTCTTGGATTGACCTCAGATTCTTTTCTTTTTAGATTGATTTCATAGGTCATCAGGGATCCTATCAATTCATCCAATTTCATTGTGGACAGGTCTTTAGAGTCCACAATGACAGTGGCCTTAGTATGCCAAGAAGATGGAAGAGACCGAAGTATCTTCATTTTAAACATTTCATACTCAGCCACAAGCATGCTAGCCTTGGTTTCCCTTACCTCGGACGTACCTTCATATATTAGCTCCAATTTGTCCCACATTTCCTTTGTAGATTTGTATGTGGAGACTCTTGAGTATTCCTTCGGATGCACAACACATTGCATCATGTTCGACGTGCTCTAGTTCAAAGTTCCCTTGCAGATCTGTTCCCTTGTCCAGGTGTCTTCATTAGCGGGCAGCTCATAGGGTCCCTTGCTTACGATCTTCCATAGCTCATAGTCTTGAGCTCTCAGAAACACCAGCATTCGGTTTTTCCAGTATGTATAGTTAGTCCCATCTAAGAAGGGAGGCCTAGACACTGAGTGCCCTTCAGCCATAAAACCTTTGTTAGTTTCCATTTAATAGAATATCTCCTGATCATTAAATCAAGCTATTAAAGTTGTAAAATCGGAGAAACCTCGCTCTGATACCAATTGAAGGATGTGCGGAATTACCTAAAGCAGTAATCTAGAAGGGGGGTTGAATAGATTACTACCAAATAAAATAAACTGACCTTCTTTTTAAGATTAAGACTAACTTTAAGAAGACTTGAAGTGATATGGATCAAATTTAAACTTAGGTGTATGCGTAGGGTGTGCTTAGGAGATTAGTAGTAAGACGAGTGTGTGAACAAATGATCGTGCCTAGCATACATCTAACATGTGTATCCTACGTCCACCGTCCACACACACACACACATGGTAAACTGCTTATCAAGCAAGTTCGACCCAAACACCAACACACACACGATGTCTGAGACAAGCACGCTCTCAGATCAATCACACACACTTGGGTTGAGCGCAAGGACTGCTCAAACCAACAACACACACACAAGTAATGGAAAATAAAGTGAAAGAAGAGTTCAGAGTTGAAGAACAAATCCAATAGATGAACTCTTCAGGTTGTTCGTCTAGAAGAACTCCTAGCTTCATGTTGATGAAGATCGGATGATGACAAAGCTTGAGGTTTGAGGATGATTCTGCTTCATCTCCTCGTACAAGATGGATCTCACTTTGAACACCTGGAGACTTGAAGCAGAGCAGCAGAGAAAGCCTTCTTCTTGTTCTTTGCTTAGGGTTTGGTGTGGAGGCTTCTAACTTCGAAAATATGTCCATATGATCTATATATAGTAGTGTTCAAGTATTGAGAATCCTGAGAGAAGAGAACACCCTAACATAGATCACATGTCTGTCACATGTTGTGACTTAACCTGCGGCTATCGACAGATGCCTTCTGGCTGTCAACAGCTACTGCATCAATCATGGCTTCTAGAACCATGTTTCTGGCTGGGAGGCTGGGCTGTCGACAGGCGACCTCTGGCTGTCGACAGGCTAGACTGCTCTATCAACAGATGAACCTTGTCTGTCGACAGCTATTGATTTTTCTTGATTTCCAGAAGCTTGTCTGCTCACTGGTTGTCGACAGATGGCTTCAGGTCTGTCGACAGGTGAGTACTTCTTGTGTTTTTCCATTTCTTTTGTGCTTGAGTTTTGCTTCTTGTCTTGTACTTTCATTCTGACCTACATAAAAGACACTTCAAGTAAGATATCATGAAGGCATATAGGGTCATAGAATTATCTCATTTGATCATGTCTTTTAAACATCAATTATGTCATTATCAAAAATAATTAATCATTCAAACATCAAGTCAATCATAACCCAACAATATATTCTGAATTTAAAATTTGAAAAATAATGTGTGCATATTATTTTTATTTATGTTTCTAATGTTTATTTTTATAATATAGGATCCTCCAGCACCTGATGATCATGAGGTAGGGAGAGAGGATGATCTAGCATATCTTTATTTATTTATTATTATTGTGGATGTTCCTATAAATACTGTTTTTAGCAAGTTTTTCAATTTATCTTTGTTATATAATTGTATTTAAAAAAAACAATAAAAATATTATTTTTGATGGATTTTTTGACCGAAAGTTTTCGTAAAAAAAAAACGTCAACAGACGTGATTTTCGACGGAAATTATCCTTTGGAAAAATCGTCAGACTTTCTGATAGATTACCGACAGATATATTCAGTCAGAAGGTTCTCACTTCCGATGCTGTTGTCTGTCGATCAATGTATCGGAAGTTTCGACGGATATGCTGACTGAATATTCTGTTGGAATTTACCGATGACTTTTTTCCGTCGATAAATTGGTCGGAAGATTTATTTTTCTACAGATATTTCTGACGATTGTTTCTATCAAAAATACCGACAAATTTACCGATGGATTTTGTTTCCGTCAACATTTTCTGACGCTTTTTTTCCAATGGATTGTTTTTGACAGGTTGTCACCGGAAAGTGGTCCGAAAGGTGCTTTTCTGACGGAAATCCCATTTTTTCTTGTTGTGATTTGTTTGAACACAAAGAAAACATCAAAGAAAGTCATCTCTATTCACAATAAGAGTGGTCAAGTCAGTCTTAGGTTTATTTTGCTTCTGCAGCACTTAGGCTAGAGGTTACTCCATGCCAAGAGTATGACATTTCTTCCCCTGTCATTAAAGGTTACTCTAAGGAAGGATCACATCATCACATACTCTGTAACGACCCGAGAACCCGACCCTCGGCCCACGCCGAGGACCCGATTTTCGCGGTCGCCGCCCACGGACCAGGGGGACCCGGAAGGGCTATAACAGGCGTCTAACAAGATATGTAACGGAAGTAGACGTCAACTGCTAAGCTAGAAGCGTACAAGCGGAAACAGGAAAGTAAAGCGAGACCGCTGCGTACCGCTCTAAGTACAGTCCCAACGCACGCACGCTAGTACATGTAAGGAAAGGGGAGAGACAAGTCCCTTAGGGGCATACCCCGAGGGTGACGTACACTGAGAGGGGGAACCACTGCTAGCTACGGGGACCAAGACTACCGCCCCGTCTCCTCCGCCCGGCGCACGCCCTGCCGCTGCTGGGAAGACTCACCTGGAAAACAGAGGGATGAGCTTCACAACGGAAGCTCAGTAGGGACTACCAATCTCCTACTGGCTCTAAACAGGCAGAGGAACATATACAACTATTAATAAAGGAAAGACGGCAGTTTATATCTTTCTACCTACAAAAGGAAGTGCGGAAGCGAAGCTAAAGCTAGCACGGTACGGGAAGTACTCTCGGTTGGAAACTCCGTAAGGCTGCCCGTCGTGACCACCACACGGCTAGAAAAACACAGACGGAGGGAACTCCGCCTGGACAAGGAACACTAGCTACGGGAACAACACCACTAGTCAGACGGTCAGGTGCATCCACAGACGTCTTATCCTCGACCCGAGTCCTGACCCTCGCGTCTCGTCAGAGCGAGGTAGGACACAAGTACATCAACAGTAACCGCCGTAGTCTGGCCAGACTACGGTCCCACGCCTGACCTCCCCAAGCGGTTCTGGGGCCGCAAGGAGTGAGGCAGTGAGAAGAAGGACTGGCTGGCCTGCGCCGGGTAGAACTCCAAACTGTCCTCGGCGTCCCAGACCAACCACGAGAGCTCTGCAAGCGACTCACACGCCACTGTCCTAACCACCATTTTCCCCTCAGCTCCAGAGTCCGCCTAAGTGGCTGCCAACTCGAGCACACTCGTAGCCCGGAGTACTCCCTCAACAGGCTCCCGAGGACGGGGGTCCCAGGTAACGGTAACAACCTCTCGCACGGGACAAGCCCTCAAGTGCCGCGCACCGGGCGAACGACTAGTGTGAGACCGTACTAGGGAACTAGCACAGGTGCCACGGTATAGTAAAGCGAAAACGGAAGCGGCGGAAGCACAACCTGCCTCTGGACTGAGAAGGCGACATAGGGCCTGTCGCCTTCTCAATGCGACATAGGCCCTGTCGCATCCTGAATGCGACATAGCCCCTGTCGCAACCATGGTTGCGACACCGAAGGTGTCGCCTTACCAGTCAGGTAGCGACATGGCCTATGTCGCCTTCAGGCCAGACGGGGGTTCCGGGAGCGCTCTCTCTGGGAACCTCCCCGAAACGGGAGAAACACTACACAGCAAGGGAGGGGAGCATGCTTATCATGCTAGAAAGCCATTAAACACACAAACCACCCTCGAACACCCCAAGAACATGGTTTCTACGCTCGGAGGAAAACCTCACTCACACGAGCATAGAGTTCTCACACTCCCCAAACCCCAATCACACGAGAACCACGGTCTAGACGGGGGAGGGGATCATGCTTAGGACGAAGGAGTCGGGTGTCCCTACCTCCACGCGAAGAACGCACCCGTTGGGGCCTTCTCATAGGTAGAAACGTCTCCTCCTCGCACCGCACGGCACGAACACGACCCCTACACGAACGGAGCGACACCCTCCTCAGCACGGCCGCCTCAACACGGGGGAGGCACCCCAAAACCGCCGGAAAACTCCGAGAGGGCGAGAGAAAGAGAGGGGGAAAGGAGAGGCGCGAGAGAGGGGGAAGGGCTCGGGCGCCCGGGTTTTTAAGCCCGCGGTGCCTGAGAACGCGACGTAGGTCATGTTGCCTTCAAGAAGGCGACATACCCTGTGTCACTACAGGAACCAGAAGGCGACACACCTTGTGTCGCCACCCACTGACAACGGTCAAATCTCGGAATTCGAAAAAGTGAAGGCGACAGCCATCTTGTCGCGTTCACCCGACACCGCCAGAGCCGTACTGACACAGAGGACGCCCGTCACATCTGTCAGACGGCGTCTGGGGCGACGCGATGGGAAGGCGACATAGGGATGTCGCCTTCAAGAAGGCGACATACCCCATGGCGCCATCCATCAAAACAGAAGGCGACAGTGGGTATGTCGCCTACACTCTGTCGCAATCTCAAGCAGAATCAGACACCAACGCGATCGGAACCACGTCGCGACAGTCGCCCTGCCGCGACCCAGAGGACAGGACCAAGGGCCCAGGGGGGCCGGGGTGTTACATACTCACATGGCAACCTTAGTCGGTTCCTCTAGCAAACACTGTTGCTACTTAGGCCATACCTAGGAGGTGCAAGAGCTATTCTCTTCTTTACTCAGTCAAAGTTTAGGGGCAAAAAAGGGCTATTTGGGCAAGGCGACCAACCTAAGCACATCTCGATGAGAGGAAATCTCAAATAAGGATGATCAATCAAGCCTGTAGAAGAAAAGTAAAATAAAAAAGAGAAGAAGAACAAATGAAGGAAAATTGAGGAATATGAGCATGGCAAAGAGTGGCAGTATAGTTCCTTGCGGCACGCCCTTGAGCCTGGTCATACGCATGCTCCAAGCAAGAAACATGCAAGAAAAAAAAATGAAATGATTGAAAGTCCCTTCACAACAGACTGAATATCTAAGGGTGTGCCCTGAAAGAAATCTAAACCTGATTTGTCCCTTAAAACCTACACTAGACTTATCCCTAAACTTTATTCTCTTTCTCCCTATAAGGCTGGGCCGTCTCCCGGTATGGCCTTTGTAGCGGCAACGCAAGCTAGAGGCAACCATCTATAGGATGCCACCATCTTAATGCACATCTGACCTTTTTGGTGGTCTTTAATGAAAGGGAAATGAATGAGGACCCTTGGCGAGTAGTTTGATCTTGCTTTAGTACTGCAGTAGTAATGGTGAGTAACTTTCATCTCACATGCCTTTTTTAAGAAGGGCTAACGTCGGCTTTAGGCATCATTCAAAATATAAAAAAAATTAGATATTTTCATTAAAAAAAGATATTGTCCAAAAAATCAAATATTGTCTAAAAAATCCAAAAAATCAAACTACCTGCGAAAAATAAAAGACCACTACACGTCTGCTCGCTCTTGAAGCATGTACGTCGCCAAACTGACCTTGTCATCCTCTGCACACCTGATAGCTCTAAATATCTTCTCGATCTCTCTAAGCCAACTCTTTGCAACCAACGACTGACTCTCCCCCTTAAAAGAAGGTGGAGCCATCCGCTTAAACTTCTCCATGACCAACACAACTCCTACACCACGGTCCTGCTGAGCTGGTGCTGGAACTTGAGCCTAAAGCTGCGCCTGAAGAGCTGCCTGCATCTGTGCCTGAGTCTGCATCACTTGTACGAGTCCTTGCCTGAACGTACCGTAGTCGACCAACGGTGGCGGGGGTGGCGCAGGTGGTCCATGAGCTGCTGGTACTCTCTACTGCTCACTTGCACTCTTCCTTGGCTCCTCATCTTGAATGGGTACACTCAAACGATGAGTCCTTCCATCCATAGCCTACAAAATAAATACCAAGTTAAGCTCCATTTATTACTACACCTAGTATATTCTCATGCATTCATCTTATCACTTTTCTAGTTCTATCTTAGCTATTCCATGGATCTGGCTATCCACTACAAAGACTTTAAGATGTGAATCAAGTTGATGGCTATCCATGTATAATCTCAACCCCGTAGCTCTGATACCATCTCTGTAACGGCACACTTCCGCCCGGTACGGTTATACCAACCCACGTCGGATGAGTGCAAGTCGCTACAGGGGATATGTGTCACGCCCCGATATTTAGCAGCGGAATAAATACCGGGGGACGTGAACGATACAAACAGACGTATCACAGTTGAATAGCGCAGAGTCATAATTGAATATAATAACACATTTGAGACTATAATATGGTCACCAAAAGTATACTTTATTCCATTCCATTCAACTAGATACAACCTCACATAAGAAGAATTGATTGAAAAGGTTTATTAATCAAATAACAATGTTTCTCTAATACATCGACTACTCAAATTTCTATTTCTAAGCTGACAACTATTCATATGACAGGTGCTCGTCACTCTTGCCCTGTCCCATCTGACTCCACTGGTTCCTCATCACTACCTGAAAAAGGGCAGGATGATAGGGGTGAGTGAACTAGCTCAGTAGGATTTACATCTCAATATTGTGTGGGCACTAATATACATGATTAACATTTTAAATAGGCAGATATGCACATGAATATGATGACAATGCATGCTTTTCTAATAAGTTGAATAGCAGAGTAGAACGGATATCATATCAGATCAAATGTCGAGTTTCATATACAATTGACAGATATTTCAAGAATAGAATCATATCAAAAGAGATTGGCCATATTCAGACAGGTATCATGTGTTCACATGATCAGACGTATCATATCAAATCATATCATATCAGATCAAATCAGACTTACCATATCAAACAAAGGCACATTCACACTAATCTTGCTTATTTGTTTGTGGTATGCCAAGCACCAGAAGTCCATACTCCCGCGGTTAATAAGTACGTTGGGGCGCTCCTCCCCAAGACCGGACCAGGCCCCTATTGCACAGGCATTGGATCAAATTTGGACCGGAGTCCCACGTTGTGCCGAATAAACAGATTCATATTATGGCCACAGAGTTTCAATGACAAGCTCATAGTAAAAGAAACATGATCATTCATAGAGTCAAGGTATGACAAAATAGCTCAAGAGAACAAGGCAGGATAACGACGTATCTTATGTTTCATAAATCATTAATGTCTTGACATGAGGATGTTTCTAAAGACAGATCATATGCAGAACATGTGCTCTTAATTTCCCCAAGGAGGGTGTGCCTATTCATGCAAATGTGTAAGTAATGAGTCACAGATCTTTCCTAGCATGTATGCATATGGACAAGTAATTAATGGAACACTGGAAAACATGTAGCTATTGAAACTCATATGCAATTCATGATATTAACTTCAATAACAAGTCCACACTAAGATGTATTCATCCCCATATTCACATTATATTCTTATCTTATCAGTTGACAATAGGTAAGATCACAAGATAATCCAATGATCATAAGGACAATCAAAATTACACATTAGAATCATATTCGTATCATTACCATTTTCTTCAATCGGTTTATTTATTTTAGGTCCATGCATACTATATAACCTCATGCACATGCTAGTAGACATCATGAAATGATTAGACCCAAAATATGCAATTTTTTGTAAGAGTAGTGTCGACACACCCCTCACTGGTGTCGACACAATGCCTCAAACACAAGGCAAAATAATGCAGAACTGGTCAAGTAGTGTCGACACTAGATCAAGTAGTGTCGACACAATGCTTCAAATACAAGGCAAAATGATCAAGTAGTGTCGACACTAGATCAAGTAGTGTCGACACTAGAGACAGCTTCCAGAAAACCTTCCGGCCAATATGGGACAGTGTGTCGACACTAGATCATCTAGTGTCGACACTAGATCAGCTCCCAGAAACTTTCTGGGTCAAATTGGGACAGTGTGTCGACACTAGATCACGTAGTGTCGACACTAGAGACCTTCCCAGAAGACCTTCTGGGCTGTTTTGGGACAGTGTGTCGACACTAGATCAAGTAGTGTCGACACTAGTGGCCCTCACAGACAAAAACATATAAATCAAGTGTAACCAGAAAACATGTCTCATGCAGTGATTCACTTTCCCTTCTTATAACACTCTAACTAATGGCATTTAGACAAAATGTTCAACATAAAAGATGACTAGGACAACTAGTAGAAGAACTTTTATGTTGGGCATTTGATCTAATTTAGTCACAAATCCCAAGAAAACATATGGAGAACAAAACGTCAAGTGTAGCCCGAAATTGCAGTATCATGCAGCGACTCTCTTACCATGCTTATAACTCTCTAAAAAAAGACGTTTGGACAAAACGTCCAACATAAAAGATGACCGTGACTTCAATTAGAAGAACTTTCATGAAGGAAGTTTAGTCTAATTCGGTATTTAATCATGTGCATAAGAAGAAGAATGGGAAAAGCCCTAACTGGGCACGACTTAAGGAAAACAACCAATACTCCATGCATACTCCATGAAAATTGGGCAAATCAAGTGCAAATGAACCTAGACTCAAATATCTACATGATGGTGTTGGTTTTATTTAATCTTGGCCCGAGAACACCTACCTTTATGAAGATCTAAGACCAGACGACGTTCTGGACGCAGCAGAGGATGAAGGGGATGAAGCTCTAGGTTCCCAACCTTTCTCCTTCTCCTCAGAAGCTCTAGCCTGCCTCCAAACGACCCCAACTCGTTGTTAAACCTTCCCCAAGAGTTTAAGGATGAGTTCTTATAGATTTAGGTTGTATTTACAAGTCCTAACGAGACTAGGAAAGGGGCTACGAGTTTTGTTTCCTACTCTCCAAGAAATCTGGGACTCTTTCCTCCAAAGGAGGTAGCAACGGTTTAGGAAACCACCAATTGGGGTTGGGTTCGGTTTTGGCTTACCTTGCATGACTAATTGCCTTAATTTTTACCTCTAACTTGCCCTCTCTAATTATGGCATAATTACATACACGAATTACTGGGTAATTTCCTGTCCTAGTTTTCATCCTTGGGTCAAATGTGCTCCATTGGCCCAAATCTTGTTAATGGATCATTAATACATGGTGTTGGAAGTCTCTCCAATCTGTTTATTTAATTTATCCCCCTTTATTTCTAAAATTTTTAAATCACCAAATTTCCGGGGTGTTACAATATGTGACGGACCGAGGTATTTATGCCAATTAAGGATCCATATCCAGATCCGCCTCCTGCGAACGGATCGAAGTCTCGCAAGGGATATCTTACACAAGTGTCCAGTAGGAATATAAAAGACAACCACATAGTATAAGACACAAGAAAGTACATGTGCTCATACCTGCATATACAATTTACAACTGTCCCATTACATTATTACATGTCCAATTAAAAAAGTACAACTACCTAGGGCATACCCCAAGGGAGCAACAACTCACACAACACTAACTACTACACTACTGCTGGTGGTACAAGTCTGTCACCACGCCGCTGCAAGCCAAACACACGGCAAGTCCTGAAAAGAACTGTAGGGAAGTGAGCCTCAACAAGTCATAGGCTCAGTAGGGACCACCCAAGAACCACAACAACTAAACAGAAGAGACCTCAACCTCAAAGGGTCTCACTGGCCACAAATATAGCCAAACCATTTTATGCTCACAGCATTCAAATAAGACTGCAATTAAATGTAAATACTATAACTAAACACAACTCGGAAAGTAAAAGGGAGTAACAGGATTAACTCTACACCACTAGTCCGCTTAACAGTAGTAACGCCTAGGCCTCAAGCCTCACAGGCAAACCACAGTCACAATCAATTATTTAAGTTATAAACTGCATCAGCAAAACACTGCCTAAGCTATAAGCTTCACAGGCGAGTCTCAAGTACGTGGGTAACAGGACTGCTAACCAAAAACTAGCCCTTTATACCCAAACCACAATATGTCAGAAACCACACACAGAATGGCAGGGTCGGCTACAATGGCCAATCCTTCATACATGAAACCATATACGGAAACTTACTCGAGGAAGGGTGAAGCACATTGAGTGAGAGGTCATATTACACGACCTCCACGAAGCACAGTTCCACGTCAACACCTGAACAGACTGGTATATGACGTACCACTACAAACCATTACCCACACTGGGTACAGGTACCTACTAGCACAAGGTACCAGCACAGAAACAACAAGTAAACCAGTGTCGTAACCGGGCACACCATAGCGAGCTAAACCATGTTTATGGTGAGTTAACACTCACCTTCCATAACCAAAACTGTGCCAACACTCGGGCACACCGCAGACCACAACTGTAGTCACAACTGTGCCAACACCAGGGCATACCTCAAACGAGTCAAACCTCAACTACAAGTCACAAACTCACAAACCACAACGAGTGGCAAAGCACGAGTCGGAAAGGAACGACGCCACCACACGGGAACAAACTACTGGTTGATCAGGCCAATATCCAACCCGGACAACACAACACAAGAACAACCTCTCAGTCTCACAGTCACGGACGAAAGGTCCAACTGCCGCTCCACGAGAACAAGTCAAACAACTGTGGAGACCAACCAACACCACCACGACCTACAGGTCACACTGTCACGCCCCTCCAATTTAGTAGCGGAATAAATCGGAGGAGAACGTGAACAACGAGTATGGTAACGTGTATTGCGCATACAGACGCAAACATCAGAGCATCTAACGAACAATAATTGAAATAAATTCTTCATTTCATTATAAAATCACTAATACTATTACAACCACTAATTCGGAGCCAATACATAGGGCTCAATGACATCATTACATTGAAAAGAAATCTAAAGCAATAACTATTAGACTCCATAGTACTAGGGCAACTTCATCAACTGACTCCAGGTCTCTCATCACACTGGTCCTATCCCATTGGTGTGTGTGACGTCATTGTCTGACTTACCTAAGACACAATAACAAATAACAAAGGGTGAGCGATAATGCCCAATAGGACTTAAATCTCAGGATCAAGCAGGCTTTAAATAATTAATGCATTAAATGGCAGAGTAACTAATGATAGAGCGAGTCATGTAAAGTTGAGAAAGTAATAGCACAAGTAACATGGTTCAGATAGCAGATGAATCAAGTATAGCACGATGATTAAAGTCAAGTCACGATAGAAACGATAACAATGCAACAGCATGTAATGACAATGGCAAGCAATAGCAAGTGATAGGTATAGCAAGGAGAGATAGTAGTTGGTCATGTAAAGAGTAAATTGCACTTTAATTGATTTTCATCAATCGAGATAGTATAGCACTTTTGATTAACTTTTGTCAATCGAAATAGTAATGGCACTTTGGTTATCCGTAGATAGCCGAGAGAGTATAGCACTTTTATTGTCATTAGACAACGAGAGAGTAGAGCACTTTGAATGCGATTTAGTCACGATAGTACGGAATAACTCAAGATAGCAAGTATCAAGTAGAGCAAGTAGAGAGTATGACAAGATAGCGTGTAACGAGATAGCGTGTATGGTTGCACAACGGTGCACTAGTAGAATATGACAATAGTCACTTCTAGGACAGTAGCCGTTCAGTAACAGTCTGCGATAGCACAGTAATCGCACAGTACGTCTGAACTCTTCAGACTAATAGTATAACAGTTTGTGATAGCACAGTAATATCACAGTACGTCTGAACTCCTCAGACTAAAAGGATAGTAGTCAGATGTCTAGCCAATATAGTATAGTCAGAACCGGTGCAATGCAGAACACCGTCAATAGCCCCTGCAGGTATTTTCGGGTGGCTCTCTGCCCCCAGGACTAGATTAGAGCCCCTCGGACACTCTCCGTGCCCTGCACAATATGCATTGGATACAGTAGAGTCACAAGACCCATATTATAGCGCTAGACAGTCATGAATAGTACAAAACAGTAGGAGCCACACAGCTCAAAGAGTACCAAGAGAGTACTAGATGAATAGACGAGATAGTAGAGTGAACGTGAATAGACGAGCGAGTAGAGTATAGATGAGATCTTATGGTCATTGCACGTGAAATGTCGAGTAAAGAACGATAGTAATAGTTGCACAACACGCGCACTTGGTGTTGGCAGTCAGGTGGAATACGTAGCTGGCCATGTTATGTACAGGTCCAGAGGTCCGGCATGAAATCAAGGTAAGAACGAGAGCAAACTAAGGCCATTTGGATCATGTTGATCCCTAAAGGGTATCATAGGTGTTAGGGTACAACCGGCTCATCGACCATATGAGAATCCATGGACAGAGGAGACTTACGGAGGTCTTGAACAAGGATTCACTAGTCCGGCAGAAAGAATATCCGACGGAGAGTTCGTCTAAGTCAAGGAAAGTGTGTATATAGAAACAAGTGCCCAAAGTTTTATAGGAATTCTAGAACAGTGGAGCGTCGGTAATGATATTCCCAAACAACGCGAGAAACGAAGACAAGTTCATTTAAAATAGAGCAATTTAATGTACATTATTGCAATAAATTAACCAGATACATTATGAGATATTTTGTGCCAAGTCAAGCCATAATTGGATGGTTCAAGTGCGTGAACGTGTGAGAGAAATCATAGATAGAAAGATGTCGTGTTATTACATTTTAAATCATTCAATATGACTCCATTTTATAACATGTGTTTTTAGCAAGTTTGATAACAAGGCAAGAAGTGGATAATCGGCAAGTAGAGAGCATGATCATGAACTTAAAATCAATTAAAAATTATGTAAACATGTTTTAACTTTGATATGGGTTGATAAATGCATGTTAAGACTTTCTAGAACCTTCTTAGAAGAGATTAAACTCAGACATTCAAGGAACGATGCAAAACGACGGAAACCAAGATGTATGCCTTTTAGAAGGCAAATGCAATCCCATCCCTTCACTTCCTAAGGTCACCACTCATTGGTTTTTCATTCAAATCTCACACATGAATATACCAAATTGAAGCCCTTTAAATGAGGAATCTAGCAAAAAAACGGCTCGTCAATCTGAGGTCTATAAAAAAGGTTATGGTCGATTAAGCGGACACAGGCAGAACGCGACGCATTGACTATCGCCTTCTGAAAGTGAACACGACCATGAACTTGTCACCTTCTGAAAAAGACCACGAAATGGCCTGATTTTTGGTATGGGTCGCGACCATGATGTTGTCGCATTATGGTAGCGACGTGTTGACCTGTCGCTACCTGAAAATGACGTTTGGGTTGCTTTTTCTACCTATTTCCAACTCCGACTTGGATTGGGTTTGACAGCTATGGGTTTGAAAAATCAAAACAAATGCTAGGGTGATCCAAATCGAGTGAAACCACCTTTTTTAGTTATATTACTTCCAATACTTTGTACAGTAGCAAATAATTGAGAAACAAAGGTTGTTTGACTAGGTAATAAAATGTATTATGACTGACTGCGTGAATCTGACACAGTGTTAATGTTCGGACTAATACTCTTAGTACAATCAACAAAAATTGGGGAACACAGTGCCAAATGAAAGTAGACTCATGAGGTAACAAGTTCTCTGATGAACACTTGGTCTAAAAATGACTCCACAAAGAGGTATGGAACTTGTAACACAAGTCAAGGTTAAACCGCAACAGTACATTGTCGAAATCATGCAAGATTTAATTCGTGACAAAGGATGGATAAAAATTAGGGCTTTTAGGGGCAAAAGATGCCTAACATCCATCAGTAACTCTAGTTAAAATTTGAGAGCACAAGGTTGAGTATACATGGAGATCAAGAATAAAGAAGAAGGGTCGGGTTCATCATATTTGCAGAATTTCAAAAATAGAGATCAAAAGATTGGCTCGATGAAAAAGAGTGAAACAAGAGGGCTTTTGTTCCTGATGTATGGAACAATCTACAGATGGATTTAATTGAGTTTTGCTCATGAGAATGCCTACCTTTAGTTGTTTTACTCTTTTAGGGCTAGAACTTGAAGAACAAAGGAAGTTGCTTGAGAGAGCCTTCTCCCCATAAATTCTCCTCCTCCTTGGCCTTCTCTCCACATCCAGAAAGCCCCAGCAAAATTTCAGGGCCAGCCATGGAGAGTTAAGAGAGTATTTAAGCTAGTAAGGGTTCCTATTCCTACTACTACTCAAATTTCTCTTTAATTACGAGATTTCCTAACTCCTTCTTTCCTTCCTTGCATTCCAACTTCTATTTGGGTTAGGTTGAGGTATAAATTCGTGCTAAACCATATGGGGTAGGTTTAGGAATCCAATTCCATCTCAAATTGCTTATTTAATGCATTAAATGTCTCTTTTCTATTTAAGTAATATTTAAGTTACGTATTTAGGTATTTTCCCATTATTCTTCTTTTTAAAATCCTTATTTTGGACCACTAAATTCTAATGGGTCCATTTAACCAAGTCCATTATTTATTGGAATTTATTTTATAGGTTTTTCCCTTTTTAATTAGGGAATAATAGAGTTATGATTTTTATTGCATTTTCTTATTTGAATTTATTCATAGGCTATGAGAGGTCCATTGGTCCAAACCCGATAATGGTTATTCATTTCATGATGTTGGAAATCTCTTCGACATGTTCGTTTAATTTATGGGTGTGTTATTTTTCCATGTTAACGGTTTTTTGACTTAGTTTCTTAATTTGGATAATTAGTCACGTTGTGACGTACGTTTGGCCAATTGGATTTTTCGTTGCATGAATTCATTCGTGGAACACTTAGGGATAATATTTGGAGTTGATTTACAATTTTTATGAAATTTTTAGATGTGTTCTTGCACATACGATAATGGTACGTATGTTTATATTATTCTATTTTATAGAAATTTATTATTTCAAAATTTTAAATACGAAATTTTTCGGCTTACTACACCCTGCAGGCCCATGCCTGGCACCTCTAGGGTCTCTGGCCGAAGCACCCTAAAGTGAGGCACTGGAGAACAGGACTAGCTGGGGACCAGTACGTCTACTGGTGTCCGTACCCCCAACCACGAGCGCGCTACAAGCGACTGCACACCCACAAACACAAGCCGCTACCCTACTGTCGTCTTTCCCTCAGCCGGATGTACAACTCAAACACAGGAGTGAGGGTGTCCAGGAAGACGACACAAACCTCGACGGTACCACACTGTACTGAGACAAACCCCGAGCACAACAAACACACGTGCCTGGCTCACAAAGAACCTGGGGTACCCGACTAGAGAGGCATTCTGGAATAGGCGCCGGACCACCACACTCGGCTAGCACAAACCACAACACTTATACGTTTATTATAAACCACGATACACGTGTGAGGAATAGCTTGTCCTGGTCACTCGTGACCTACAAGCTAACCTACACAATCATGCATATAAACCATATTAATAATAACACCACAACCTGTCATCGGTCACCTAGTGACAGTGAAGGTCACACTAAACGCAGTACACAATATTCACATAATAACCTTACTTAAACTTTACTAATCATTTATCCAGAAGAATCTACAAAAGATCCTAAAGGATCGAGGCTAGGTTCAGATGTGAACCTCATCGCCACAATACCACGAACTAATCATAATAATTAAGATACAATAAACACAATAACGTACGATATGCCATGCACACACCAACTACATGCACGACATCAAAACCCCGTAGTATTTCACATAAATTTTGTGCGCTAGGATGTAGTGAATCCCACGCACACACGAAAAAAACTAGTAAACTACATAGCCGGTAAGCTGGCCTCAAAAGCCTTGTGCTCTAGGAGCACCACAGGTGTTAATGCACCGCTCAGTATCGATAAACACATTGCATCGCAATACTTGCAACAAGAACGCCGTGAAACACATTGTGCTGATACATGCACAGGTTGGCGGCAACATCGATTACCGTCCATAAGATATAGACGACAACATTTCTTGCCATCAATACTAAGTAAGCGGCCACCGCCTGGCCGTTTACTCAAAATCAACGGCTAGAAACCTATCCGTTATTCTCCCAACGAAGAACTCAGCGTCAATCGATGTTGACGTCGAGATCTTCAGTACTCAAAACACACACAGGATGCACAGAACGGCCCCAGGCCGATCACATGGCAATCTAGCCCTATAAACAACATAAAAACGAGGGGAAACACTTCCCTTCACATCTGTATACTATAATCAAACCGGAAAAGCAAGATCCAACACTTGGATCGATCAAACCACCCAATCTCCCGGCATGGTAAACATTTTTCCCGAAAACACGATTAACAAGCAATCTATGCAAACGGAGCATGACAAGTCAAACAGGAGAAATCAAGGGATCCAGTCCCTACCTCTGAAATGCAATTAAACTCCTAAAGAACCTCAAATCGCGCCGAAACCCCAGGAGCTTCCCATGAACACCACCCGCCAATCCGTCATTCCCTGCATGATCTGCTGCTGCTGCGTGCATCACGGCCTTCCCACGTGCTCTCGTCGACCGCCGGAAGTAGTGAAGAGGCACAAGGGTACAGGTGGGGGAAGAGGAGGGGAAAAAGTGGGGAAAGAAGAAGGCTCGGGTTGCCCCTAATAACACAGGCGCCTCAGGTTAACGTCAACCTCTGCGCCGGTAACTAAACTGTCACAACTAGGCATCCACATTGCTCGCTGCCAAGTTCATGCAATAGAACCCACTAGAACGAACGATAGACGTCCACATCGATGGACGCCAAGAACATGTTAACGGCAATACCATTGCCGCCAACACACAATAGACGTCACACACCTGGACGCCAACCCACTGTTGATGTCCAGTGCACTGAACACCAACGCAGATCCATAACCAACCCCAGTAAGGATCCAATAAGAAACACATAACACAATTTGCAATGGCCAAGATGTGACCACTCCATACGCTAAACCGAGGATCCACGAAGATCCGAAAAACACGCGACGTTACAAGATAAAACCCCAACGATAGTCACATGGGCTGAGATATACATAAATAGAAAGGAATATTGCAGCGAAAAAAATGAACAACTCTTATTCCATCAACTTTATAATCCACATACCACTGTCTATATAGTCCAAGAAAAGAAATAACATAGCATAACATCCACTAAATATAGCCAGTTTCCAAATACAATAAACCAAAGTCCATATTACAACTACATCACATACTAAGAAAATAAACTAAAATCTTCAATCTACTCTTCACACTCCACGTCGGATCTCGCTAACTCCTCAGCTTCTAAATCTCCTGAAATGTTAGCAAGGGTGAGTCTACGCAATAGACTCAGCAAGCAACTTAGAATTGTAAACCACACACTTACCACACATGCTTCTAACAGTTTAACATTTTACTAACTATCACATTATCATTAACTTACTAGTAATTAACAATTAAACTAACATATGCTCATGCTATAACATGGATAATGTAAACATAGAATCTACTAAACAAAGCTATACTAACTCATGTAACAAGAATTCTAAACATGGTCACTTATAACATGGTGTCACTAACATGAGAGTATTCATATAATCACATGCTTGCAATTCTTACTTTCACTGGCCCTCATCTCGCCCTGCAAACACACATAAAGAAGGCAACGAGTCAGCTAATGATATAGTTCAGGTGCTCTCGGTTGAGGTCACGTCGACCCAGAGGGTCGCGACCTTGTCGCGATGCTGTGTAGTGGCCATTGGCCGACGGGACAATGTCACGGCCTCTAACCGTGTTGCGACAGGGCGGGCCGTCGTGTTCTTAGTTGGTGACCGACCAGAGCTTTCCTTCCTCGACGGTCATTCTCGTGGGCTTTTCGCCCTACATCTGCCCTTTATGGGGCCTTGCCATCCACATCCACACCACAAATCAAAGAGTTAAGGGGCGAGGACCTACCTTTTTCATGGCCGCCTCCCGGGCCACTACTGCCGCCTCCACATCCACAGCTAGGACCTCCTCCTCCTCCATCTCGACCTCTGACACTTCCTCAGCTGCTGGAGCCGCTGCCTCACACCGCCGAGGCCTCCTCTTCGGCCGCTTGTGTTGTGTTGAGTGTGTATTGGAATCTCTTAAAGTTGATTTTTAATGATGACTTATGAACATCACTCATACTTTAATTTTGATGATGACATATTGAACATTTTGTACATACTAAATATATTACAATAATGCTCAAACAACATGTTCTTGACATTTAATATTTCACATTTTACTGTTAATGACATGTTTTGATGGTCTACACTTCATATAACAGGTTCACATGATTTTGTCAAAGTTGTGTCGACACAGGTTGTAATGTCGCGCGTTTTTCGGATCCTTGTGGATCCCTTGTTTAGTGCTTGTGGTGGCCAGTGCGTGGCCAATGTGGCGTGATATAGGTGTGTACGCAGGTTTTTGGGGCTTAGTGGGCCAGCAGGTTGGGCCCATAGCACCTGCTGGTTCACTGGTTGTGAACGCGACAGGGGTGTGCGTCGTGTTCTAAATGTGACGGCCCTGGTGGTCGCGTTCTATTTTCCGCTGAGATGCGGTCGTCGTCTGCATGCGCGCCGCATGTCGCGCGCTGGGCGGCATGCTGACGTCGGCCTTGAGAAGGCGACGCCCTATTCCGTCACGTTCAGGTCGCGACGGAGGGGTACGTCGCATTCTTAACCGCGAACAGTTCATAACCCAGGTTGGCCAGACAGAGTTGAGCATGCTCTGTTTGGCCAAGGGGAGGAACTACTACGAGATTCTCGGGCGACTCGACGTTTTGGAGTGGTTTTCGGCGTGGTCTCGTCGCGAGGACGTCGCACGGAGCGGGGGAGACGCTGTGTTGTTGTGTTCTTCACGTTCTTCGCAAAGGTAGGGAGATTCTTTCCGTTTTCATGTTGTGAATCGCATGTGACGCATGTACGACTTGTTAATTGCTTGAAGAACATTAGATATCATGCTAGGGCACTGAGTAAAGCATGAAAAATGAGATTAAATGTGGTTTTGCTTGGTTTGAGTAGGTTATCTTGGGAGAGCATCTCGAATTAGTGTTCCTGCTTGTGAAGGCGGCGGAGCCCCCTGTCATGTTCAGAACGCGACAGGCCGACCCATTGCGGTGACAGGCCGACCCGTCGTGTTCATGTTATGAACACAACATGTCGGGGTGTTGCGACTAGGAGGCGACAGTTACCTATGTCGCGACCACAGTCGAGAGGACTTGTTGTGCATATTTTAAATGATATGATTATCCGATTATTGGTATTTTATGTGTATGGCAATGGTAAGTGGTTCGTTGGCACCTGTAGCGCTCGTGAAATGTGTTGTTTACGTGACTAGCATGTTGTTTACATGGCTAGCGTGTGGTTTACATGATTGGCTTGTTGTTCACGTGGTTAGCGTGCTGTTCACGGGTTGTTGACGTGGTGTTCACATGGTTTGTGCGGTGTGCACGTGGTTTGTGTGCGCGTGGCGAGTAGTATGACGCCTACCGTGGTTACCTCTTTAGTTGGGTGCCCCAAGTTCTGTGTGAGCCAGGCATGTGTGTTTGTGCTCGGGGCTTGTCCTGGTACTTGTGTACCGTCGAGGTCTGTGTCATCTGTCCTGGACACCCTCACTCTTGTGTTTAATTTGTACGTTCGACTGAGGGAAAGACGACAGTGGGACAGCGACTTGTGAGAGTTTGTTGTGTTGTCACTTGTAGCACACTCGTGGTTGGGGGTACGGACATCAGTAGACATACTGGGCCCCAGCTAGTCCTGTTTCTAGTGCCTCACTTTAGGAAGCTTAGGTCGGAATCCATAATGGTGCCAGGCATGGGCCTGCGGTGGTGTGGTCCGCAGGTGTGGTGTTGGTTGGTCTCCACAGTTGTTTGGCTTGTTCTAGTGGAGCGGCAGCTGGACCTTTCGTCCGTGGATGCGAGGCTGAGAGGTAGACCTATATGGTTTGTCCAAGTCAGTTGCTGGTGTTGCGAACCAGTCTACATGGCTCGAGTGTGGCAGTCTTTACTTTAGCACGTACACCGAGTTGTGGTTTTGACGTTTATTTATTAAAGTTTGCTTATGTTAACGACATGAGGTAAGTGGTATTTATAACTTTAATACCTTGTTTAGCTTGTTCTATAAATTGCTAGCGTAGCTTCCTGTTTTTGCACTTGAGTTTGGTTTGCTCGATTTTTGGGGGAGTTTCTCTACTGAGCCAGTGACTTGCGAGGCTCACCCCTACTCCTTACAGGTGAAGGAGAGCAAGAGGTTTCTCTTCCATCTTCTAGTTCAGAGCCGCATCGCAGCGGTGTTGGGCCGACGCCTCCAGCAGTGTAGGCTAGTCTTCTGTTGTACCTCAGGGTATGCCCTAGGCTTGTGTACCTTACTTTGACTTTTATTGAAATTTGGCTATGTAAATCCAATGTAAATATGTGTGGGATTGTGAATCTTTTATATAAAGCAGCTTGTTCCTTTGTGTTTCCATGGACATGTGTGTGATATCCCTTGCGAGGCTACGACTCGTTCACAGGAGGCGGAGTTGGGTCAAGCTCGTTAGTAGGTTAACGAGTTTGAATGACACGGTCCGTCACAGTTGGTATCAGAGCAAGGTCCGTATAAACATGAAGGAACTGGGAAATTACATAGCCTGATTTTTACATTAGTCCATTGTTGGTAGCTGACCCTGGTTTTGTAATGATTTGTTGGCATGTATGTGGTTGGAATGTTGGTTGTGCAGGAATTTGAGATGGCTGATAGGAGAGATTGGGGTGGTGGAGGAGATGAGCAGGAAGAATCAACTCAACGTATGATAGAGAGAATATGGGAGAGTCTTACTGATATTCGTATGAGAATGGATCAGCAGGCACCGGTACAGCCGGCAGCAGCACCACCACCAGTTGTAGAGGGGGCAGTGCCAGTAGCCCCAGTTCCACCACCACCAAGTGTGGAGGTACCTCTTGTGGTACCTGTACCACCACCACCACCACCAGTGAGGGCGGTGGAAGAGCCGACCATGTACATTGAGAGATTTTTGAGATTGCAGCCGCCTACCTACATAGGGGGACCTAATCCAGACACAGCTGAGCATTAGATTCATGAGATCGAGAGAGTTTTTGTGACTATGAGGTGTCCTCCAACAGACAGAGTAGTTTTGGCCGCCTACCAGTTGCGGGGTTTTGCACAAGAATGGTGAAGACTAAAGATGCAGACCACTTTTGCAGGCAGGACAGAGGAGACTATTACATGGCCAGAATTTCTCGAGGTGTTCAATGATACATTTTTCCCAGTGCAAGTGTAGCAAGCAAAAAGAGAGCAATTCCAGACTTTACAGCAAGGGAATTCTTCTGTTTTAGAATACCAGATAAGGTTTATGGCACTCAGCAGATATGCGCCTTATGTTGTATCAGATAATGCCATGATGGTAGAGTATTTCATTCGCGGGTTAAGGATAGAATTGCAGAATGCAATGATACCGCTTATGTGCAGGACTGTAGAGGAGGCAGCCTAGAGAGCAGCTACACTAGAGAGGTCTGTTCGAACTCGTCAGGCAGGAGAGTCAAGTTCGGGTAGTTTTCGGCTACCTCAGTAGTCTTCAGGGATCAGTAAAGGTAAGGTGTCAGTGGGACCATCTTCCTCAGGTTTCAGCAAGTGGGGCTCAAAATTGAAGAAAATATTCAGAGGTCGAGGAGGAGGTTGCCAGCCGATGTTCCAGCAGGGCCGTGGCTACAAGCCGGAGGTGGAGGAGTCTCAACAGAGTACAGCCAGGCAACCTACACTTCCAGCAGGTTATAAATGTTATAACTGTGATCAGCCGGGGCATTTGATCCGCAATTGTCTCTATCCCAAGGAGTATGGGTATGGAAGAGGAGTTCAGCAGCAGCAGTAGCCCCAGCAGCCACCAGCAGGTCGAGGTAGGGGAGCACCGCACTAGCGAGGTCGAGGTCGGGTTATGGCTATCACCCGAGCCCAGGCAGAAGCATCAAACTTGATAGCAATTCCGGACTTTACAGCAAGGGAATTCTTCTGTTTTAGAATACCAAATGAGGTTTATGGCACTCAGCAGATATGCGCCTTATATTGTATCAGATAATGCCATGATGGTCGAGTATTTCATTCGCAAGTTGAGGATAGAATTGCATAATGCAATGATACCGCTTATGTGCAGGACTGTAGAGAAGGCAGCCTAGAGAGCAGCTACACTAGAGAGGTCTGTTCGGACTCGTCAGGCAGGAGAGTCAGGTTCGGGTAGTTTTTAGCTACCCCAGCAGTCTTCAGGGATCAGTAAAGGTAAGGTGTCAGTGGGACCATCTTCCTCAGGTTTCAGCAAGTGGGGCTCAAAATTGAAGAAAATATTTAGAGGTCGAGGAGGAGGTTGCCAGCCGATGTTCCAGCAGGGCCGTGGCTACAAGCCGGAGGTGGAGGAGTCTCAACAGAGTACAGCCAGGCAACCTACACTTCCAACAGGTTATAGATGTTATAACTGTGATCAGCCGGGGCATTTGATCCGCAATTGTCTCTATCCCAGGGAGTATGGGTATGGAAGAGGAGTTCAACAGCAGCAGTAGCCCCAGTAGCCACCAGCAGATCGAGGTAGGGGAGCACCGCACCAGCGAGGTCGAGGTCGGGTTATGGCTATCACCCGAGCCCAGGCAGAGGCATCAAACTTGATAGAAGGTATATTACCTATCTATGACTTTTTAACAAGAGTTTTATTGGATCCGAGTGCTTCTCATTCTTTTATTTCCGAAGAGTTTTTGGATAGTATGGTGCATCCACTAGAAGAGAAATTGTGTGAGTTAGTCGTAGAGGTCCCTTCGGGTGAGTTTATGCTCACCTCTTGTTATATAGATGAGGCTCCTATTGTGATTCAAGGAAACCAGTTGCCCGCTAGATTATATGAATTGCAGTTGAGGGATTATGATATTATTCTGGGAATGGATTGGCTTGAGGCCTATGAAGCAATGGTAGATTGCAGAAAGAAGAGGGTCAGGTTTTGTCACCCCAGTGGAGCAGTGTTTGAATTCCAAGGTATGCCATTTTATACATCTAAGTTTATAATTTCAGCAATTAGAGCTAGAAAATTGTTGAATGCGGGTTGTGTAGCTTATTTAGCTTCGGTGAGTTTGGTAGAGACTGGTAAGTCAGTTGCAACAGTTCCTGTGATAAGGGAATTTGCATATGTATTTCCAGATGATTTGCCAGGTTTGGCTCCACACAGAGAGGTGGACTTTACCATTGAATTGCATCCAGGAACAATGCCAATTTCTAAGGCACCATATAGGATGGCACCAGCAGAGCTCAAGGAAATGAAGAAACACTTGCAAGAGTTGTTAGAAAAAGGTTTCATCAGGCCGAGTCATTCACCGTGGGGAGCTCCTGTGTTATTTGTGAGAAAGAAAGATGGTAGCTTTAGAATGTGTATTGATTATAGAAGTTGAATGAAGTGACTATAAATAATAAGTACCCATTGTCGAGAATTGATGACTTGTTTGATCAGCTTCAATCAGCTAGAGTGTTCTCCAAGATTGACTTAAGGTCTGGGTATCATCAGTTAAGGATTAAAGAGGAAGGCATTGACAAGACAGCGTTTAGGACCAAGTATGGGCACTACGAGTTTGTGGTTATGCCATTTGGGCTAACCAATGCACCAACAACATTCATGAATATGATGAATAGAATCTTTCACCCATATTTGGATCAGTTTATAGTGGTTTTTATAGATGATATTCTGATTTACTCAGCATCTGAAGAAGAGCATGCAGCATATCTGAAGCTTACTTTGCAGACTTTACGGGATAATCAATTGTATGCTAAATTCAGCAACTGTGAGTTCTGGTTAAAGGAAATTCAGTTTTTGGGTCATGTTATCTCAGCAGAAGGAGTTGCAGTTGATCCAGCTAAAGTTGAGGCAGTTATGAAATGGGAAGCGCCAAAGACAATCACAGAGATTAGGAGTTTTCTGAGTTTAGCAGGTTACTATAGGTGTTTCATACAGGATTTCTCTAAAATTGCAGCACCAATGACTAGGTTGACCAAGAAAGGTGTGCCGTTTGTGTGGTCAAGTGAATGCTAGAAAAGTTTTATGGAATTGAAGAAAAGGCTTACAGCAGTGCGATATTAACATTACCAGCAGACAGTGGTGGTTTTGTGGTTTATATAGATGCATCTAGAAGAGGGCTCGGAGCAGTATTAATGCAACATGGTAAAGTTATAGCTTATGCATCCCGGCAGTTGAAGCCAGTAGAGGAGAATTACCCAACCCATGATTTGGAATTAGCAGTAGTTGTTTTTGCTTTAAAGATGTGGAGGCACTATCTTTATGGTGAGAGGTTTGAGATTTTCACTGATCATAAAAGTTTGAAGTATATTTTCTCCCAGAAGGATTTGAATCTCCGTCAGCGCAGATGGGTAGAATATTTGAAAGACTATGATTTCAGTTTGGCTTACCATCCGGGTAAGGCCAATGTTGTTGCTGATGCATTGAGCAAGAAGGCATATTTGAGCCATATGATGATCAAAGAATGGAAATTATATGAGGAAATAGCAGAGAATTCATTATATGTTCCAAGTAATCAACGGCGAGCAGTGCTAGCCAGTAGTGCTGTAGAGCCATCTTTGTATTGGCAGATTATTGAAGCTCGGAGGACATCTGGAAATTTAGCAGAAATTGTGAAAATGGAGGGTGTCACCATTGATGATAATTGTGTAGTCAGACTCAGAGACAGGTTGTATGTACTAGTAGAAAGAGAGGTAAAGCAGAGGGTACTGGAGGAGGCTCATAAATCCAGGCAGCACTAAAATGTATCAAGATCTGAAGAAGCATTTTTGGTGGCCGCACATGAAAAGAGAAATAGAAGAATTTACTGCAAGGTGTTTAGTTTGTCAGCAGATTAAAGCAGAGCATCAGAAGCCCGGAGGTCTACTACAACCATTACCAATTCCACAGTGGAAATGGGACGATATTGCTATGGATTTTGTGGTAGGACTACCAAGGACAGCTATAGGGCACAATGGGATATGTGTATTTGTTGACATGTTGACCAAAATATGCAGATTGGTAGTAGTGAGTATGTCTTGGACAGTGGACAGAATGGCAAGGATTTATGTTGACAGAATCATTCCATTGCATGGTATCCCGAAGACAATTGTTTTTGACAAAGATCCACGATTTACTTCTGGTTTCTGGAGAAGCTTACAGAGAGTTATTGGTACAGAATTGAGGTATAGTTCAGCCTATCACCCACAAATAGATGATCAGATAGAAAGGACTATTCAGACAATTGAAGACATGTTACGAGCCTGTTGTTTAGTGTGGGGAGGCAGCTGGGAGCACCATCTAAGGATGGTAGAGTTTGCTTATAATAAGAGTTATCACACCAGCATCGGAATGGCACCGTATGAAGTATTATATGGAAGGCTGTGCAGAACACCACTAAATTGGCATGAAGTTAGTGAGAGGCAGGTAATGGGTCCTGAATTAATTCAGCAAACTACAAAGATGGTCAGATTTATTAAAGAAAAGTTGCAGGCAGCCCAAAGCCGACAGAAAAGCTATGCAGACAATCGACGTAGACCACTTCAGTTTGAAGTTGGAGATTTTTTTTATTTGAGAGTCTCTCCTACTAAAGGTGTTTTGAGGTTTAGTAAGAAAGGTAAGTTAAGCCCAAGATATGTAGGGCCCTTCTAGGTGTTGGAAAGAATTGGGGAGACAGCGTAATGGATTGACTTGCCAGCAGATTTCACTGATGCTCATGATGTTTTCCACGTCTCCATGTTGAGGAAATGCATTGAGGATCCATCACAGATAGTCAGTTATCAGCATGATGATTTGAAACCAGACATGTCTATGCCAGAGTATCCAGTGCAGATCACAGGCCGCATAACACAAAAGTTGAGGAATAAGGAAATTGATTTGGTAAAAGTCAGATGGGAAAATAGGCAGGGAGGAGAGGATACTTGGGAGTTGGCAGAGGAAATGGCTAAATCATATCCTTACTTGTTTGAGTAAGCTTTTAATTCTTTTTAGATGATAGTACATATTGTGGTATTTAAGGTTTTACATGCGTAAATTGCTTCTTAAATTTCGAGGTTGAAATTTCTTTCTAGATGATAGTAATGTAACATCGCGCGTTTTTCGGATCCTTGTGGATCCCTTGTTTAGTGCTTGTGGTGGCCATTATGTGGCCAATGTGGCATGTTACATGTGTGAATGTAGGTTTTCGGGGCTTAGTGGGCCGGCAGGTGTAGACAACGTTTCGAGCTTGTCAGGAGCCCCAAATAGTCCACAAAGAGGGTGGTAAAAAATAAAAATAAAATATGGTGATTGTGTGTGGATATGGAGTGAAGAGCGAAAAATGACAAAAATAAAATGATCGTGATCGCCAGGCACGCGAGGGTGCCGAATGGAGATGCACGGCGAAGGGTGCGGATGGAGGAGTGATCGCAAGCGTACCTTTTTTTAGCGGGGAGATTGCACGAGGGATGATGTGGGCTCTTTTTTCCTCTACGAACATGGCCGGCCATGGTAGAGGGCATTTTCCGTTTGATTACCCTTGCAAAAAAGACAAATAAAATAGGGATTAGTCAAATAAGAAGTGTAGCATCGAATCCCAAATGAATAAATAAAACTAATAAAAATGGGGAGGACTCACCGGATGGTGGTTTTAAACCCCTAAGACGGTGTGTGTGTGTATATGCATGCATGTGTGTAAAAAAAAGGATTAAAGGAGGGCCGCGTGGGGCCCGGAGGAGGTGAAAATGTAAAGAGCCACGTAGGGCCCAGAGGAGATAGAAATGCAAATAAAAGAGAGAGAGAGAGAGGGGAGGGGGTGCTTCCCCAAATGTTGGTGCGGCGTGACGGGCCGTTGCCAGTTGGGCGAATGGAGGAAGAAGAGGAGGAAGATGCTCCCGCCTCGTGCCGCTCCGGTACGTGTGGAAGAAGGCGAGGACAGAGGACGTCGGGTCACCGGTCTGGCAGAGCTTCGCCGCTTCTTGGAACCCTCTGAACAAATGACCATCAATTCCAATTTATAGGCATCACAGATTCAAATCGTGTCCATCAAAGCGGATGCGACTTAAGACTGAAACGCGTCTGGGTGGCAGGCCGCAATTAGAATAGCGTCGGGCAAGCACGCCGCGACTTGATTTAAATCGCGAATGGGCGGCAGGCCGCGATTCACAAGGTCAAATTGATGTGATGGGCGCATCATGACCGTAGCCTCAGCTACACTTGGAATCGCGTCAGGTCAGGCCGCCGCGACTTGAAATGCGGTGGCTTGGCCCAACGTGATTACAACTCGCATGATTCGGAGGCAATCGGCTCATAAATGCGCTGTCTGCTAATCAGAATTTTAGGATTTGACCTTCTAAATCGCGTCTTCTGACAAGGATGCGATTCAGGCTTTTCTCATGATTATGGGCCTGAGCGCGACGACTTTCTGGGCCACACTGAATCACGTCCGGGCGGCATGACGTGACTAGAAACTGAGTCGCATCGGTACTACACGGCGCGATAAGCTTTCTAAATTTATTTATGAAAATTCTTCCGAAAAGGCAATTGGAATCACGTAGCCTATAGCGGACGCGTTCATAAAAAGGCAATTTTCATAAATAAAATAAGACTTCATTGTCGCGTCGCACAGGGCCGATGCATTAATCATAGTCGCGGCCCACATACCGGCCGCGATAAGGATCTTGAATCGCATTCAGGGTACCGGACGCGTTTATAGAGAGGCGGCTGCCATACCCGTCGCGACAAGGAATTTAAACTCATAATACCCGAGGGGTTCCATAAATGAAGGGGAAGCACCAGGGAAGAATGGAGGTGATCCAGAATGATGGAGAAAATACTCTTTCAAGGCAAAATGAAGGCCATTTGTGGCATTATGGCGCAATATAAAATTTGTCCGCGGCGGAGCCGAATTCGCGTGTCTACAGCTGCCATGCCTTGGCGTCTGCTTTGCAGGGGAGCAAAGCGAAGAGACACGAAGTGGAATGCAATGGAGTGTAACGGAATGAAAAGAAATGAAGTGTAGCGAAGTGGAGTGTAGCAAGAGTAGACTGAAAAGTAGACGCCAAGGTGAAAAATAGACACGCATAATCATTAGGGACTGCCACCTGATAAGAGTCTTTCACCAACACCCAAGGAAGTCACCACCAGGAAGAAGACCTAAAGAAACAAATGCTTGGACAAAAGAAATGATAAGAAAAAGTACAAGGAAAGAAAAGACCAACTTCCAGCGTTGGGGAAGTACCTAAGGACACAATCTGTTAGGTTGCACCATGGGGGCGTCTGCCACTACCTCAGGTGGGTCTTGGGAGAGAAGGAGGAGAGATCAACTTCCAACATAGGGGAAGTACCTAAGGACACAATCTGTTAGGTTGTACCATCGGGGGCATCTGCCACTGCCTCAGGTGGATCTCTGGGAGAAAGAAAATAAAAGGGATAAGTCCAAACAAAGGATTCTTAAGGAAATCGACCCGGAGGCAACAACGAAGGAAGTTGGGTATTCGACCTGGAATGGAATATTTTAAATTGCTTTTGAATTTGAGGCGTGGATGGCCCTCAAATTGGCTTGGAAGAGTGGTTTTTCCACTGAGATTTCAATATGCATGTATGCTGGGCTCAAAGGAAAATAAGATTAAAAGAGGAGTAGGAAATAACCAAGGATAATATTGTCACGCTGGTGAGTCAGGACCGGGGGGATGCATGGGTCCGTTGTCCTCACATGCCAAGCGCAACGGCCTATCCATGCGGCTAACGATCCTCTGGGATAATCATTGTTTTTTATAGAGGGGAACTCAAATCCCAGATTCCTCAGAGCCATAAGGTCATTGGTATGCTCTAAAGGTATAACATATAGTAGATGCAGATAAGTGATGGTGAAGGCAGCAGCAGCCTGATGTAGCTCCAGATGAGGTAACTCGAATCCTACACTCAAAACTCATTAGCCAAGAAAACACAGATAATCATGGAAAACAACATTCAAAGCATGACTTGGAGCATTAATAAAGTATTAAAGAAACAGCTCATTTAGTTTGTTTTTAACCATGAGGATAGGTGATCTCTGGCTAAGGAGAATGGAGTTCAAGATGGGAGGAACCCATGATTGGAAGGAGTGATGCGATCTGACGCAGACAAGAGGCAATGTGCTTGCCTGCAATACCATCGGGGATTTTTTTGAGTTTCGAAAGATATTTGAATTTTTGTGGATTTTGAAAAGATATTTGATTTTTTTGTGATTTTGGAAATATTTGAATTTATTTGTGATTTTGAAAAGTATTTGGATTTTTGTAGGTTTTGGAAATATCTGATTTTTGTTGATTTTGAAAATATTTGATTTTTTGGGTATTTTGGAACATTGCCATGCCATGACGGCATTAAGATTATGAAAATTGATCGGCAAAGGGGTCCTTGTTAGCTCTCGTTTAATTAAAGAAAGCCCAGAGTAGGGCGTGCGGTTTAACGTGGCGCCCACGACTAATTGCACTGGGTTGATAGTGCCACTGCCAAAGCCACGCCTAAAAAGGCGACTAAGTCTGGCAGAGAGAAGGGAAGAATATTTGGAGACAAGCTTGGTATGGGTTATCGAGGAGTTTGGGTGTTGACTTCCTTCCTTGGCACAACCGTCAGAAGGTTTAGTCTCATTAAGCACTAGGGCTTTTCTAATTATTTTGGAATCTTGAGTGATTACCATTTGATTGTAGGGACATGCATACGACTGGGTCCATTTGGATCTCTGCGGAGACTTTACCTTCTTGATATGCCCTATTGCCATTGATTTGATTTTTATTTTTGCATGCATACGACCGGGTCCATTTGGATCTCCGCGGGGACTTTGCCGCTCTTGACATGCATTTTGACTTGGATTTTTATTGGTCATTTTGATTTGCCCATGTAACGACCCTCTTCATACCGGTACGATTTTACCAATCCCCATCGGTATAAAGGGCGTCGTCACAGTGGGACATGTACCCAACACTAGTCGATAGGTTGTTATGTACTTGGATAGCAATAGAGTACATCGGAATAAAATAAATAACTCAACTTTTAACCCATCACCAACACACATTCCACAATCTAAATAGCAAAATAGAAAGACAATGTCCACAATAATACAAGATAAAAGAACTACATTGTCCAAATATTGTCCATACAATAATTCTTTTCATACTATGAGAAAAAGAAAAGTACAACTAGTCGCAGCTCCACAAAATAGTCTTCTGATTAGCGATCCTCACTAAGCTTCCTTCTAGTGCATAATACCTGTCAACCTGTACGCCGAAGCAAGGGTGAGTCCAAAGACTCAGCAAGCAAACCAAAGACTTAAACTTAAACATATCACACTTACAACAAGGCGTTAACCTTAAAGAGATGCACACTATCATCAAATCACGAAGGTACTCATGGTCCTTACTCTTAACTAACAATACGTATTATATTCACATGAGCATGCTTTAGTCTATCATATTTCTATTCTAAATCATGAGCATTACATCATACACATGTACATATTTCATACACCTAACATGTAGCATGGTTCGTCCACACATTGTTTCATTCCATAGATATCTCTACTACTAAAGCATAAAATTGAGTATAAGTAAAAAGAACAAGCTAGCACGATGACTACTTTCTTTTCACATGCCCTTTTCGTATTTATTTATACAATTTACTTGCTGTTTTAACATTATAAAATCACATGCGCATAGCTTCACATTTTATAGCATGACTTGAAGGTTAAAACATGGTGAAACCATTTATCAATCCATAAGCACTTAAATATGAAACTTTTTATACTAATTGAGCCTTTCAACTAGAATGGAATCCAAATATTATTCTTACATTTACCATGTTCATAATCACACTTTATTTGGTTCTTGTATGCATTTCATTCAATTACATGGATCCATAATTATTCACGTATTATCTTATCCTTAGGTAAGCCTACGTATTCATAATTTGTGTCGCATAAATAATCATGGTTGTCTAAGTTTACTCACATACACCATTACATGATGAATGTTAAACTACATGATATGATACTAAGCATGGCATTTCGATTGAGATACTAACATATGGAAAAACATAAACATGGCATGCTAGTAAACTAGTTTTCACATGCAAGCACACTACCACTTCATACACTTTAAGGTTGCTGTTATAACATTATTTCACATTAACATATCATGGATCACAAATTCTACAATCTAACACATTGGTTTCACATGTTTGCACAACTTCTCATTTGCATTAACTCTCCCTCACATCTCATACTTCTTATCATTTCACTTTTGCACATACATGTGCCACATTTACATATATCTTGCACATACCTTGTGCCACATTTACACACATCTTGCGCATACCTTGTGCCATGAACACATATCACTTTACACTTTATTCATGTTTCATTGCTTAAACAAATTGTCATGACACATAGTCCTAACTACCAGTAGAGGACACTAACAAATATCTCATTCTCATAACTCTTTTCACAACGCATAACACATAACACAACTCATAATCACATACCCACCACCTAGGCAATACAGTGGTGAATCTTGGTAACTGCGCAGACCGGGAGAAGCCCTCTCCACCTTATCCAGTGGTACTTGTCCACTTCCAGGATTTCCCTAATGCCTTTAGGACAAACTTTTCACACATAGAGCTTTCCATAGGGACTTTTCTATGTACAGCTCTCGAGGCCCCTAGGGTAGCAGTGTCATTTCGACTCAATTATTACACATTACATTCACTTTATCGTATTTTCACACATTATTCACATGTTTTACTTATTCTGTTGAATCATTCTATATGTTACATCCATAAATTCCACATGTCTTAGTTAACCCTAACATGATACTATGGTTATCAGAAATCAAACATTCAGTAGTTCACATAATCAAGTTGGCAAGCATGTCATCCAATCATATTCATGATAGCATGTAATTATCACATGTTTCCACATGGAAATTTCGTAATACACTTTATAGTTATCCAAATAACATGAGATTTTAACCATAGACAAATTTCAGATTTATAATCGCACATGCAAATTTTCATATTTTTCTGAATCCTATTACATTTACAGGAATTAAAACATGCAATCTCACGTCGTTCATAATTTGATTTAACATGGAATATAACATGGATATCCAGTTTGACAATTCACAGCTCTGAACCTAACATACTCATCATCACAGGAATTTTTCTGGGATTTATTGCACAACACACAATTTACTGTGAATTTTACCAATCCTATGCATGTCTTCTATTTTCCAAAACAGAAATTACAGTAAATCCCACAGTCATGGAAAAATTCTTAAAATTTCAGGGCATGGACTGATACATATACACATGGTATAGAAAAATCTAGGGCATTTAAATTCTTTGGAATCATGTAGACAGTAGGTGAACATGCATAATCCATTTTTCCCAACATGTATTACAATAAATCCAATAATTTATGCCATCCACAGAAAAACACGGAAATTTCCACACACATCACATTAGCTATTTTACATAACATATAAAAATTACACTATATCCTCATGCATCAAAAGTCCGGAAATTAATTACTTAAGGCAGAACAGTGTACTGTTCTGCACTGAAGAACTTGGCGGCAGTGTCTGGCCGTTCAAGGAGTTGGACAGCAAGATCGCTGGATGCCCACTGGAGATCTTGGCGTTAAGGCATTGACGCCAAGTTCCTATCTGTGGAAGACACAGACCGAGCTCCAGGGATTTGGTGAAAGTGGGGTTCTAGGACTCGAGGAAAAATCCATAAAAATACTAAGACTCAAGGGGACATGTATAGGATTAAGATCTAGTTTTACTTGCCTTTCTAAAAATTCTACAAAGATCGGAATATGTTGATGAAGCTCTTCTCGGCCTTGCCAAAAAGGTGTTCAGAAACTCCTTCGATCCTCTTCTCCTGTCGATGTAGATGGCACCTCGGAGCTAGGATCTCTTCTTGGATGTATTGGCCGTCCTCTAGATGTTGTAGCTCCTTGGTTTGCACCTCCAGTCGATGGATCAAAGGTTACCAACTCCAGGTCTTCTCTTGTTCTCCCATGGCTAGGGTTTCCTTTTTCAAAGGGTCAAGGGGACCCTTCAGGTTGCAAGAATGGGCTGCTTAAAGGCTGAGGGTGGAGGTATTGCGCAGGGCTGATGGATGGGACGTTGAAGAAACGTCTTCCCCAACCAGGGAGGAAGACCATCCCGGAATTCCTGGGCCTGCTGCGCACAGAGAACCAGAGAAGTAAACGTCCACATCTCTGGACGGCTACTTAAGGCTTGGCGTCCATCGATATGGACGCCGACACCGCATGGGCATCCACCCATGTTGACGCCAATTGGCCCTTCCGCCAGAACTTAAAATCATGCAGAACCATGCCTAATCCACACATATATGCACATGAAACCTATGTAGTATAGTGTATACACCACTACTCCATGTAAACATCCAATATTTACTACTAATCCTACACATACATACATAGGTACATCAAGATAATAACACGTACATGAATATCTTCATACGCATACAATGTATATATATATATATATATATATATATATATATATATACACACACAACATGACTCAACACACAAGGAACTGTATTTACGCTACATATATACATACAATGTATAAGGTGTAACATGTATATTACTACACCATGCAATCCATAACATTCATACCTAGGCATACACATGCATACATAAGTACACTAAGATAAGATGCACGTAGATATCTACCTATGCGTACATGAGGTTTTACATAAGCGTGACTCAATCACGCGGCAAAATAAAATGACAAGAATTGCGAGGCTTCACAATCATTAGGAGGCAATATGAATTAAGTTAGCCAGGAATAATCTATTCAACAAAATAGTCCTTGCATGCATACACTTGATTCGACATATAATATATATAGTATACACACACGGGTGTAGCATACTTATGTACATTTTGCTTGAAATAGATAGATACAACATGTGCACCGGCAATTAGATTAACTTGCACAACTTTACCTAACATTGCTTAAGTACTATATGCATGAGATTCCTTAATATGCACAATATGCATAATTTAGCTAATTGCCTATTCCCACCTAAATATCATAAAAATACATGTATGTTATTCATGAGGAGTATAGAATCTCAATATACACTACTAAATACACCTACCATGCTTGAACTCTATATGTACATGCAATGTACGAAGTACAATGTACACATTAACTACACCATGCAAATGAACAACGTTTACAACCAAACATACACATGCATACATAAGTATACCAAGGTGTTATGTATGTAGAATTAGGTATACAATCATCACACGCATAAGATAATATACATACGTACATACACATATGCACTTCATACACTCTCACACAAAATTCCATGAAATAAGTAGTATAGGATATCCTTCAACATTTAGATAGTACATGCATAGTATTATTCAAGTATCCTAAGTCGGAGATTCTTGGTATTCATAATACACCTCTAATTAGCTAATTGCTCATTTCCACATGAATTATCATATATATATATATACACTATATATAGATATACATGCATATGGTCAAGAGAAGTTTGAAACTTATAGTAGGCACAATGAATTACACATGATATGCACACAAGTGAATATCCTCTCATCATATAAAAGAATATAAATTCGGGGTGTCATAGCCCATTTGGAGGATCCTCTTATGACGGAGTGCCTTGGGTTGGTTGCCTTGCCTAGACTACCTCTATTATCCATACTTTGGCCGAATAGGAGGAGAAACAGACATGTTGTGCCTTTCAAGCGCAGGTGTGACGGTGACGGTGTCTACTGAGAGCAATCGGCTTAGGGCGCCGTGAAGTGTGTGCAGGTTCCTATGCTAAGGGAAAACCTTAATGATCTGGGAGGAAATTTTGGACTCCTGGCTCTGAATTTTTATAACATAAATGTTGCGATAGCATGGCAATTCTGAAATATTCATCTTTTTATGGATTTTTGAATTTGACTCTGCTAAAAATTTAGTAAGACTTTGGAGGGTAAAGGAGGATGAATGCCCTGGGTTGGGGCGAGACTTGGAGATCTACAAGAATTTACAATTTTTGTTTGGAATAAAAATGATGAGTCGGGGCTAAAGCCCCAAAAACAATGTGAGAAGGGTCGAAGGACCCGATTGAAAATGGAGAGGAGGGAGTGGAGGAAAGATTTTGGAGACTTCGGCGGAGCTGGAGGGGATTGGAGAAGAAGGAGGGGGCGATGCCCTGAAAGAGCAGAATCCAGATAGGCCGGAGGGGAGGAAGGAAAAGGTAGGCCACGAGAGGCCAAAAATGGAGGTGCGTAGCGTAGGGCGCGAGATGGAGAGGTGCCGCGTGGGGCACAAGAAGGAGATGTGCCACGTGGGGCACAAAATGAAGATGTGCCATGTGGGGCACTGGAAGGAGTTGTGCCATGAGGGGCACAGAAGGGAGATGTGCCAGGCGTGGCACAATGGGAAGATGTGCCACGAGGGGCACGGAAGGGAGAGTAAGGAGTGCAAAAAGGGGCGCGATGCCACGGTGCAAGAGAATGGATTGTACAAAAGATGAAAGTAAAATGCCTCCCGTGGGGAGGGAATGTGGAGAACCCACGAAAAGGTGCTGAGGAGCACAAACGATGATTGGAAAGCAAATAAAGAAGATGGAGGAGATCCCCTGGTCTTTTGCCTTGCCCGGCATTTGGGCTTCCGCTTGGGAATCAGCATTTTGACCCTCAAGTATTTCCTCATAAATTTTGCGCAGCGGGCCAATGATCTTACTCTTCTCGGAGAGTTTGAACGACTCTAAATGATTGGATTGTTGACTTTCGTCGGAGTGTCAAATGACAGAGGCAACTCCCTTGGAATGTAGCTGAATGAAAGGGTGGGGAGTTCCACCAATTGAGTTGGAAGCAACAATAAGGGGACCATGCCCAAAGATTGTATAATGTTTGATATGGAAAGGGGCACGACCCCTTGTGTGACAGATTGTGCCAATGATTTGGCCTTGAAGTGCGTGAGCACAATCTGAGAAGCTGACCCCTTCACTGGAGTGGGAAGGTTCACAACAATTGTGTGAGGGGTCATGAGAGCTTGGAGAGGGAGATTCCCTATGAGTGTTTTGAAATAAACCCGGTTGGCAACGGGTATGATTGGCATTGATTTAGAAGGCCTCTTGACAGCCATGATTGGAGGGGAGGACTCCCGCTTGGTGAATATGCCCGGTATATTGACAATGACCGGCATGTGAGGAATAAAATCTTGGATTTTGAAAAGCATGCCCGATCCCGGGGCTTCCTTCTGCAGACGCTTGAATCTCCTTAAACATTTTCACCCGCTCCGTTGGATGGGGGTGGATACGGTGGGTGTAATGGAAGGTTGTATGGCCTGTGGAGGCGCAATGGGTATGAAGGGGAAGATTTGCTCGATTTGGGTTGCCAATGGCGCTGTCGAAATGGAAGGTGTAATTGTCGGTGGAGGCTTAATTATGGAAGGCTTGATGATAATGGATGGCAGTGTAGGAGGTGTAGGTAAATGGCGTACGAACAAGACCTTGGAAGGTTCATCGTCGTAGCACCAAGTGGTTTCCTGGATGGGTTCGGTATTTGTAACTTCAGCCCGAGCAACATGCTGTGATGAAGGTGGGGGTTGTTGTGGTGGAGGCATGGGAGCTGGCATGGGTGCTGGAGTAGGCGCAACGTAGGGCGCATGAGCCTCTTCATTAAAAATAGGGGCATCGTAGGGCCCAGTTGGAGGTTGCTAAGTCCAGAAAGGACGAATCAGTGGACCCCTAAGTGGCGACATATTGTGGTAAATGGGGGTATGCGGAGGCGCATATGATGGGGTTGTTGTATGGTGATGAGGTGGATGGTGGATGACATCCACTGATCCGTTCTTTCTCGGTTTAATTTGATCAAATAGCTCTGCGATCGGGGAGTCCATTAAATGGGCTTGGATGTAACGTCCCCGCTCGTAGAGCTCTTCCATGGAGGTGATCTGATTCATGGCCAAGATGTGCCTGAACCTCGGAGTAGAGTTGGAAATGATGATTTTGATTTGATCTGACTCCAAGAGCTCATGCTGTAAGCGAGTTGCCATTGACCTCCAACGGTCAGCAAATTGTACGAAGGCCTCGTTGGCCCCCATCTTCTAGGATGCTAGATCCGTGATAGACAGATAAGGGCTAACGCAATCTTTGTACCTTTGAAGGAATTTTTTATGAAGGGAGTGGA
Source organism: Colocasia esculenta (assembly GCA_014218235.1). Taxonomy (NCBI): domain Eukaryota; kingdom Viridiplantae; phylum Streptophyta; class Magnoliopsida; order Alismatales; family Araceae; genus Colocasia; species Colocasia esculenta. The sequence goes on along the minus strand of CM024759.1, from coordinate 2,381,608 downwards.
AATCTCTTACCTCACTTGGTTCTAAGGAGTTGAACCATTCGAGTGCAGGGCCGTCAAGAAATTTTCTAAATAAATATGCCAAGATGATGGGGTCTTGCTGCCAACGAGAAGACTCATAAAGGAATTCCTTGACATGAAGGTAGGGATTGCCTGTGCCATTGTATAGTCGGTACGACAGCATCTCTGAAGGATGAATATAAATCTGAGGGAGAGCCGGCATGGCGGCAATGGGGTCACCCTTAGAATTTAAAAGCTCATTTATTTGTTTCTCCAAATTATTCAATTTCTGGAGAAGAGCATCTTGGAGGGGAGTGGATTGCCGCTGGGCATGTGAGGGAATACATGGGGGTGACCTTGAATTGGTGGGCCTTCCCAAGGGGCTATCTGTTCGGACCGGAGTATAGGAGTGCAAATGGCCAGGGGGGCGAGGTGATGAAGAATGTACAGGGGTATGTGGCGAAGTCGCCAGAATATACAAAGGTGGGTGCCTAGGAGTAGGAGAGGGAGAAGGAGTCGCAGAAGGAGTCATACCCTCAACTAAAGATTGTATCATATTTAATTATTGAGGGGTGAGTTGATCCAGGGCATGCAAGACAGTCTGCACAGTGGGATCATGGCGGGGGGAAGGCTCTCGCCGAGTTCTGATTGGAGTGAGGTATGAAGGGACATCATATTGGTTAGTGCGCGGTGTGTGCACATAACCATAGGAAGTGGAAGGTTGTCCCTCCCGGTGGTGAGATGGACGGACATGGGATTGGAAAGATGGAGATCTAACATTATCCTCATAGTTCTCATAATAAAAATCGGCATGATAATATGGGTCCATTTTAACAAAGCAATAAGCAAACAAGGTTGAACAAAGATTAATCAATCAATATGGTTCAAACAAGTTGTAATGTTTAACGCTTGTTTTTAAGGAGTTTCACAATTAATGGATAGAAAAATATTGTGTCACTCAAGGTGAGTTCCTAGTTGGGTAGAAGATGTATACTTCAGGGTACAACTAAGCTCACCATCACCACGCAATGGGATAGCTAAACCCGGGTCAACGGAAGGGTACTGCCAGCTCGGTTCGCCATGAGGGAATCCACGGGGTACGGAGTCTTACGGGGCTCTTGGCAAAGATTCCCTAGTCCAATGAGACTGAGTGCCCAAAGGAGAGGTTGCCCTTACCAAGAGAGGTGTATGGAGCCTAGGATATGAGGTAAGGAGGTCCCCCGACCAAAAAACATGCCCTGTATGCACAATTTATAGCAAAAAACTGGCAACCCAATAGGCGCGTTTCTGTCAGTCAGTCAAATCGCGTCCAGTACAGAGACCGCGATTTGTCTGAATCGCGTCCAGTCACCTAGATGCGGATCTGCAAGCCACCAAAGGTTGTCAGAGTTGTGAACAGGTCCCTGTGGACGGTCAGTGTCAGGAAGAAACGCGTCGGCTTTGGCCGCTGCGATAAGAACAGAACGCGTCCGGACTGTCGGCCGCGTTATCAAGCAGTGAATCGCATCCTCTGTGTGGGACGCGATTCCAAACAAGCACCCGAAAGCAGAAAGGAAAGAAGGAAAGAAAGCAGTAAACGCAGGATATGTGCACAATGGAAAAGGAAATAAATGCGTCGACCTTGGCCGCCACGACAACAGGAACGCGTCGGCTCCGGCCGCCGTGACAAGGAAGCAGAACGCGTCGGCTTTGGCCACCACAATAATAAAGAGAAACGTGTCCGGCACAATGGACGCGTCCTCTATGTTGGACGTGATTCCAACAGGCCACCCGAGCGCAGAAAATGGTGCAGGGAAGGGCAGGATATGTTATAGAAACAAAACTAAAAACACTAAACACGCAGCATGCTTTTAAAGTGACAAAAAATGAAAGAAGAGTGCCACGTGGGGAACGGAGGAGGGGGGTAATCAAAGAAGAAAATACGTAAAAAGAAGTCCCACCATGATTGCCAATTTGTAGACAACGTTTCGAGCTCGTCGGGATCCCCAAACAGTCCACAAAGAGGGTGGTAAAAAATAAAAATAAAATATGGTGATTGTGTGTGGATATGGAGTGAAGAGCGGGAAATGACAAAAATAAAAAGATCGTGATCGCCTGGCACGCGAGGGTGTCGAATGGAGATGCACGGCGAAGGGTGCGGATGGAGGAGTGATCACAAGAGTACCTTTTGTTAGCGGGGAGATTGCACGGGGGATGATGATGAGGGCATTTTCCATTTGATTACCCTTGCAAAAAGGCAAATAAAATAGGGATTAGTCAAATAAGAAGTGTAGCATCGAATCCCAAACGAATAAATAAAACTAATAAAAATGGGGAGGAATCACTGGATGGTGGTTTTAAACCCCTAAGACGGTGTGTGTGTATGCATGCATGTGTGTAAAAAAAAGGATTAAAGGAGGGCCGTGTGGGGCCCAGAGGTGGTGAAAATGTAAAGAGCCACGTGGGACCCGGAGGAGATAGAAATGCAAATAAAAGAGAGAGAGAGAGAGAGAGAGGGGAGGGGGTGCTTCCCCAAATGTTGGTGCGACGTGACAGGCCGTTTCCAGTTGGACGAATGGAGGAAGAAGAGGAGGAAGATGCTCCCGCCTCGTTCTGCTTTGGTACGTATGGAAGAAGGCGAGGACGGAGGACGTCGGGTCACCGGTCCGGCAGGGCTTCGCCGCTTCTTGGAACGTCCTAAACAAATGACCATTGGGTCCAATTTATAGGCATCACGGATTCAAATCGCATCCATCATAGTGGACGCGACTTAAGACTGAAACATGTTTGGGTGGCAGGCCGCGATTAGAATAGCGTCGGGCAAGCGCGCCGCGACTTGATTTAAATCACGTCTGGGCGGCAGGCCGCGATTCAGAAGGTCAAATTGATGTGATGGGCGCATCATGACCGTAGCCTCAGCTACGCTTGGAATCGCATCGGGTCAGGCCGCCGCAACTTGAAACGCGGCGGCTTGGCCCGACGTGATTACAACTCGCGTGATTCCAAGGCAGTCGGCTCATAAATGCACTGTCTGCTAATCAGAATTTTAGGATTTGACCTTCTAAATCGCGTCTTCTGACAAGGATGCGATTCAGGCTTTTCTCATGATTACGGGCCTGAGCGCGACGACTTTCTGGGCCACACTGAATAGTGTCCAGGCGGTAGGACGCGACTAGAAACTGAGTCGCGTCGGTACTACATGACGCGATAAGCTTTCCTAATTTATTTATGAAAATTCTGTCGAAAAGGCAATTGGAATCGCGTCGCCTATGGCAGACGCGTTCATAAAAAGGCATTTTTTATAAATAAAATAAGACTTCATTGTCGCGTCGCACAGGGCCGACGCGTTAATCATAGTCGCGGCCCACATACCAGCCGCGATAAGGTTGCGCCCCTGAAGGCCGTCGTGATAAGGATCCTGAATCGCGTCCAGGGTATCGGACACGTTTATAGAGAGGCGGCTGCCATACCCGTCGCGACAAGGAATTTATGCTCATAATACCCGAGGGGTTCCGAAAATGAAGGGGAAGCACCAGGGAAGAATGGAGGTGATCCAGAATGATGGGGAAAATACTCTTTCAAGGAAAAATGAAGGCCATTTGTGGCATTATGGCGCAATATGAAATTTGCCCACGGCGGAGCCGAATTCGCATGTCTACAGTAGGTTGGGCCCATAGCACCCACTGGTTCACTGGTTGTGAACGCGACAGGGGTGTGCGTCACGTTCTGAACACGACGGCCCTGGTGGTCGCATTCTACTTGCCACCGAGATGCGATTGTTGTCTGCATGCACGCCGCGTGTCGCACGCTGGGCGGCATGCTGACGTTGGCCTTGATAAGGCGACACCCTATTCCATCGCATTCAGGTCGAGACGGAGGGGTACGTCGCGTTCTTAACTGCGAACAGTTCATAACCCAGGTCGGCCAGACAGAGCTGAGCACGCTCTGTTTGGCCAAGGGGAGGAACTGCTGTAGGATTCTCGGGCGACTCGGCATTTTGGAGTGGTTTTCGGCGTGGTCTCGTCGCGAGGACGTCGCACAGAGTGGGGGAGACGCCGTGTTGTTGTGTTCTTCACGTTCTTCGTGAAGGTAGGGAGATTCTGCCCATTTTCATGTTGTGAATCGCATGTGACGCATGTACGGCCTGTTAGATGCTTGAAGAACATTAGATATCATTCTAGGGCACTAAGTAAAGCATGAAAAATTAGATTAAATGTGGTTTTGCTTGGTTTGAGTGGGTGATCTGAGGAGAGCATCCTGGATTAGGGTTCCTACCTATGAAGGTGACAGAGCCCTCTGTCGTGTTCAGAATATGACAGGCCGCCCGTCGCGTTCAGGTTATGAACACGACATGTCGGGGTGTCGCGACTAGGAGGCGACAGTTGCCTATGTTGCGACCACAGCCGAGAGGATTTGTTGTGCATATTTTAAATGATATGATTATCCGATTATTGGTATTTTATGTGCATGGCAATGGTAAGTGGTGCGTTGGCACCTGTAGCACTCGTGAAGCATGTTGTTTACTTGACTAGCATGTTGTTTACATGGCTAGCGTGTGGTTTACGTGATTGGCATGTTGTTCATGTAGCTAGTGTGTTGTTCACGGGGTTAGCGTGCTGTTCACGGGTTGTTGACGTGGTGTTTACGTGGTTTGTGCGATGTGCACGTGGTTTGTGTGTGCGTGGCAAGTAGTACAATGCCTACCATGGTTGCCTCTTCAGTTAGGTGCCCCAGGTTCTGTGTGAGCCAGGAATGTGTGTTTGTGCTCGGGTCTTGTCCCAGTACTTGTGTACCGTCGAGGTCTGTGTCGTCGGTCTTGGACATCCTCACTCCTGTGTTTGAGTTGTACGTCCGACTGAGGGAAAGACAACAGTGGGACAACGACTTGTGAGAGTTTGTTGTGTTGTCGCTTGAAGCGCACTCGTGGTTGGGGGTACGGACACCAGTAGACGCATTGGGTCCTAGCTAGTCCTGTTTCCAGTGCCTCACTTTAGGGAGCTCAGGCCAAAATTCCTAAAGATGCCAGGCATGGGCCTGTGGTGGTGTGGTGTTGGTTGGTCTCCACAATTGTTTGGCCTGTTCTAGTGGAGCAGCAGCTAGACCTTTCGTCCGTGGTTGTGAGGCTGACAGGTAGACCTGTGTGGTTTGTCTGAGTCAGTTGCTGGTGCCGCGAACCAGTCTACATGGCTCGAGTGTGGTGGTCTCTACTTTAGCACGTACACCTAGTTGTGGTTTTTCCATTTATTTATTAAAGTTTGTTTATGTTAACAACATGAGGTAAGTGGTATTTACAACTTTAATACCCAGTTTAGCTTGTTCTATAAATTGCTAGCGTAGCTTCCTATTTTGGCACTTGAGTTTGGTTTGCTCGATTTTTTGGGGAGTTTCCCTACTGAGCCAGTGACTTGCGAGACTCACCCCTACTCCTTACAGGTGAAGGAGGGCAGGTGGTTTCTCTTCCGTCTTCTAGTTCGGAGCCGCATCGCAGCGGTGTTGGGCCGATGCCTCCAGTAGTGTAGACTACTCTTTTGTTGTACCTCGGGGTATGCCCCAGGCTTGTGTACCTTACTTTGACTTTTGTTGAAATTTGGCTATGTAAATCCAATGTAAATATGTGTGGGATTGTGAATCATATATATAAAGCAGTGTGTTCCTTTGTGATTCCACGAACATGTGTGTGATATCCCTTGCGAGGCTACGGCTCGTTCGCGGGAGGCGGAGTCGGGTCAAGCTCGTTAGTAGGTTAACGGGTTTGAAAGACGCGATCCGTCACAGTGGTCCAGCGTGTGTCGACATATGCATTGCTCTCTAGAAAGCAGTAAAGAGAAGAGAAGCCAATCGTGTCGACATAGGTCCAGTGTGTGTCGACACATCCCTTGCTATCCAGAAAGCAGTAAAGAGGAAAGAAACCACTTGTGTCGACACAGGTTTAGTGTGTGTCGAGACATGCATTACTTTCCAGAAAACAGTTAGAAGAAAGAAGCCAGTTGTGTCGACACAAGTCAAGTATGTGTCGACACAGGTTAACTTCTAAGCAGCAGAACAAGATCTTGTGTCGACACACAACTTGATTGTGTCGACACACATCGAATGATGATTCAGTATGTGAATTTCCTGAACACGTGTCTGCTTAGGAATCAAGGGATCTGACCTAGATCTTGGTGCCCAGGCACCCCAAGGGTCCCCATGGATGATCCTCGTACTACAAAAAAAGGGAGCTGAGACTATTCCAGAAGAAGTGGAGAAGAGCGGGAAAAAGGGAATCTGCATAAAGGGGAGCAGAGTATCGCCTCCAGGAAGAAGAAGGAGGAGAGCAGAGCGGGAGAAAAAGCTTCTGCGTCCAGAAGGGGAGCAAAGTAGCGCCGCCAAGGAGAAGAAGAAGGAGAAGAAGAGGAGGAGTTCGTGATTGGAGCATTGCTACTCAGAAGAAGATCCAGCAGAGTCTGTAATTCATTTGATTGTCAATTTCGTTGTGTGATCTGTGTATGTGTTCTACATAGACCATCTAATTCTATTTGTTAATTTTGATTTCTTACTTGTACTGAGATAGATCGTGCTAGAGGATCTAGTCTCTACTTGAGCTTGTTCTAGCAGAACTTGGATCCATTGTGATCCAAAGGTTTGAGTACTGTGTGTAAGGAATCGATCAGAGCGCAGCAGAAACGCGATTCCCTCCATTTGATATCATTGCCGGCAGTCGGAATCAATCAGAAAAATGGAAAACCCGCGAAGGAAGATCCGATCTTTACCTTTGCGGGGATGTGAAACTCTCGAATCCGGGGAGAAGATTGCACCGGAGGTGCTGGTGCTGCAAGCCGTTCAGGCCTCCGGCCTCTAGACGTATCCACGCGAGGTTCAGACACAGACGGGATCTCCTCGGTCTCCACGCGTCTCCCGGATCTCAACTCCACCATGTGCCAGAGAGAGGAGAGACAAGAGGTGGGGGCGCCCTAGGAGAGAGAGGAGGAGGCGGCCAGAGAGGACCCTGGAGCTTGGCACAGGGTTTGACTCTCCACGTGCATATATAGACTGTGGTTTTTCACAAAAACCCAGTTAATGTCTATAACGGTCATCCTGCCTAGTCTGCTCAGAACTCTATTGCGTGTGACCCTCTAGGCCCAAGTGTTAGTCCAGTTTTCAGCCCATTAAGTCCAATAACTCTTTATTGGCTTACTGTAATTAATTTAATATCTCATATTAATTAATTACATAATCAATTATCGTCTCACAATAATTGACCGGGCTTCCAAATCATGTTGGGTGCCAAGCAACACCACTTGACCCTGGAAAGCATTGGGGTTCAGCAACCCAATCAAGGAACCTTTTCTGTCAACAAATACCACGTGACTATAGTCCTTCGCTCGTACAATGCTCCCGAGCAAACTTAGGGTATGGTCAACTGTCAAACCCTAATATGTGCACTCACTTGGATTAGATGCCGCATAACAATATCAGAAAACTCCTTTTCTGATAAGTAGTCTTGCCCTGGCCAGGGACTCTCAGGCATCTTTCCCTAGAGCATTCACTCTCCTATTACCGAGAGCGAGCGATCCCATATTGACCACACAATCACCTTCGAAGGTATTCCGCTAGATCCGAACACTTAACTGATTAAGACCTCATGGCTAGAGATCTATAAGTTAAGGCCAAAACCTAGAAGTCCACCGACAAGGTGTCCTTGGTGTCTCAGGTCTAAGGACCAATCACGCCACTGTGACAATGAATCTAGCTGGTTGACAGTTACGTAATATTACCATCCAGCGATTCATAACGATCAGTTCAGTGAACTCATTCTCCAATGAGCACCTACAGATTCACCTTAGTGTCTCCACACAAGTGACTATGAGACCAGCCACCCTCATCATATGAGCAGGTGCAACCTATACTAGTCTAACCAGATATTCGATGTCCTTCTCGAATATCCTCCGACTAGGAATAATTAAGAATATACGTTTAAAGGATATTAATCTCATTATTATGTTCTCATCATAATTAATATCCATTGCGCATATTCATGGACTTCATAATGAAACGCCAAACGAATTACACATAATGAATATAAAGCCTTATTATTATTATTAAAGAACAAAATTGTACAAGTTATGATTGGCTTGAGGATACCCATAACTAACAATCTCCCACTTGGACTAAAGCCAATCACCTTTATGTCTTAAACCCATAGACTCTAGGTGGCGCTCAAACACAATTTGAGTCAAAGGCTTCTTCAGTGGATCTGCGATGTTGTCGACTGAAGGAACTCTTTCCACCAGTACATCTCCTCTAGTGATAATCTCCCTGATCAGGTGAAATCGCCTCAGAATGTGCTTTGACTTCTGATGAGACCGCAGCTCTTTCGCTTCCGCAATGGCCCCATTGTTGTCACACAACATTGGGATCAGATCAGAGTCACCCGACACCACACCAAGGTCGGTGATGAACTTCTTCATCCATACTACCTCCTTGGCGGCTTCAGTTGCAGCAATGTACTCAGCTTCTGTCGTCGAGTCTGCAGTGGTTTCTTGCTTGGAACTCTTCCAGCTCACTGCACCTCCGTTTAAGGTGAACACAAACCCAATGTAGACTTGCTATCATCTGGATCTGACTGGAAACTCGAGTCAGTATATGCCCGAAGTTTCAAGTCCCCTCCTCCATAAACCAGAAATATATCCTTAGTCCTTCTCAAGTACTTAAGGATACATTTCACTGCCATCCAGTGTGTTTCACCTGGATTTGCCTGATATCTGCTCGTAACACTTAGAGCAAATGCACATCAGGCCTTGTACATAGCATGGCATACATGATAGACCCTATAGCCGAGGCATAGGGGACTCTATCCATGACTGCCCTCTCTTCAGGAGTCTTAGGAGACTGCTCCTTAGAGAGATTAATTCCATGTCTCATTGGTATGAGACCTCTCTTGGAATTTTCCATGCCAAACCTTTTGACAATGGTATCTATGTACATGGATTGGGTCAAGCCAAGCATCCTCTTGGATCTATCTCTATAGATACGTATTCCCAATACGTAGGATGCTTCCCCCAAATCCTTCATGGAGAAGTTCTTTGACAACCATATCTTTACTGATGATAACATCCCTACATCATTCCCAATGAGCAAGATGTCATCAACGTAAAGTATGAGAAAAGTGACAGCACTCCCACTGATTTTCTTATACACACATGGTTCATCTTCATTCTTAATGAAGTCATAAGATTTGATAGCCTCATCAAATCTTATGTTCCAACTTCGGGAAGCTTGTTTCAATCCATAGATGGACCTTTGAAGCTTGCATACTTTATCTGGACACTCTTTGGATGTAAAACCTTCAGGCTGTATCATATACACTTCTTCCTCAATGTTTCCATTGAGGAAAGCAGTTTTTACATCCATCTGCCAGATCTCGTAATCAAAGTATGCAGCAATGGCGAGAAGAATTCTGATCGACTTTATCATAGCAACTGGTGAGAAAGTTTCGTCATAGTCAATTCCTTGCCTTTGACGATACCCCTTTGCTACCAACCTTGCCTTATAGGTGTCGATCTGTCCATCTGCACCGATCTTTCTCTTAAAGATCCACTTGCACCCAATAGGTACAATACCTTCAGGCAAGTCTACCAAGTTCCAAACTTGGTTGGTGTACATGGACTGCATCTCAGAATTCATGGCATCTCGCCAATTCCCTGACTGAGGACTATCAATAGCCTCTTGGTAGGTCTTTGGATCATCATCCTCATTATAAGACATGCCTTCACTGATATGTCCAACATATCTTTCGGGCTGTCTAGGTACTCTACCAGACCTACGCTGAACGTGTGTATATTCCTGAACAGGTTCCGGAACCGATGTTTCATCTGGTGGACTTTGCACAGTTTGTGGATCTAGAACCTCTTCTAGATCTACCTTACTCCCACTGTCCTCCTGGGTAAGGTACTCCTCTTCCAAGAAGACAGCTCTCCTGGCGACAAACACTCTTTGTTCACCAGGATGGTAAAAGTAGTACCCAAACGTTTCTTTTGGGTATCCAACAAACCTGCACTTATCGGTTCTGGATTCCAGTTTATCTGGGTCGTGTCTCTTCACATGGGCAGGACAGCCCCAGACTTTAACATGTTTAAAATCAGGCTTTCTACCCTTCCATATCTCATATGGAGTAGAAGACACAGATTTACTGGGAACCCTGTTCAGTAGATATGCTGCTGACTCTAGCGCATATCCCCATAGGGAAACTGGTAACTATGAACGGCTCATCATAGATCGTACCGTGTCCAACAAGGTCTGATTCCTCCTTTCCGATACACCATTCATCTGCGGTGTATAGGGAGGAGTCCATTGAGAAAGGATACCATTGTCCTTTAAGAATTGTGTGAACTCTGTACTCAAGTATTCACCTCCTCGGTCTGACCGTAGGATTTTAATGCTTTTTCCAGTTTGCTTCTCAACTTCAATCTTAAATTCTTGGAACTTCTCAAAAGCTTCAGACTTGTACTTCATTAAGTAAACAAATCCGAACTTTTAGCAGTCATCCATGAATGTAATGAAGTATGAGTAGCCACCCTTGGCTTGGGTAGACATTGGACCACATACATCCGAGTGTATTAGTTCCAATATGTCTTTGGCCCTATCTCCATGTCCACTAAATGGAGATTTGGTCAACTTACCCATTAAACAGGATTCGCAAGTTGTATATGATTCATAATCAAATGGATCCAAGTATCCATTCTTATGCAACTTTTGAAGCCTATTCTCGCCAATGTGACCAAGCCTACAATGCCACAAGTAGGCAGTGTTCACACTATTCTTACTTCTCTTAGGAGAAACATCAACATGGAGATTTGCATAAGAAACATCAAGTAGATACAAACCATTCACCAAATTTGCTAAAGCAACTAGTTTATTTCTCAAATAAACTGAACAACTATTGTTCTCAATGGTAAACTTGTATCCAATTCTGTCTAAACAAGAAACAGAAATAATGTTCTTAATAATGCTAGGCACAAAGTAGCAATCATCTAATAAAAGTAAATCTCCTGAGGGTAACTTGAGCTTCACTGTCCCCACAGTATGTGCAGCAACACTTGCGCCGTTTCCAAGCCTCAAGTTCACCTCGCCCTTGCTCAGCTTCCTTCTACTTGTCAACACCTGCACATCATTGCAGACATGAGAGGCACATCCAGTGTCTAAAACCCAAGATGTGGAATCTCTAACAGACAAGTGAAGATCTATCATATAGATACCTGAAGCTTCGCCAAGCTTCTGCTTCTCCTGAGCCTTCATTGCAAGGTAGTCCTTGCAATTTCTTTTCCAGTGTCCATTTTTCTTGCAGTGGAAGCACTCGCCCTTTTTTGCTCCTTTACTTATGTCCTTCTTTTATTTTTGCTTGGACTGCTTCTTTGCATTGCCTTTCTTAAAGGCTTGCACTGCTCTCCTCTTCTTATTGGACTTTCCAACCATGAGAACAGTGGGCTTTTCCTTCTTAAGGTTGCCCTCAGCAGTCTTCAGCATGTTTAGCATCTCAGCTAAACTCACCTCAATCTTGTTCATTGTAAAGTTTACAATGAACTAGGAATATGAATCTGGAAGTGACTGGAGAATGAGGTCTGTGCTCAGTTCCTTGTCAAGAGGAAAACCAAGCCCCTCGAGCCTCTCAATCCACTCTATCATCTTCAGCACATGAGTCTGTACTGAAGAGCCCTCTGCCATGCGAGCTCTGAACAGGGCTTTGGATATCTCATATCTCTCTACCCTACTCTTCTCTTCAAAGAGCTCCTGCAAGTGCTGCATGATGGATCTAGCATCCATATTCTCATGCTGCCTTTGCAACTCATTGCTCATTAAGGCAAGCATGTAGCATTGGGCCAGAGTGGAATCCTCCTTCCATTTCGCAAATTCAAGTGTTTCCTCTTCAGTTGCATCTAGGGGTGGTTCAGCAGGGATCTCACCCTTCAGGACATAGGCAATGCGCTCAGACCTGAGGACAATCTTCAGGTTCTTGAGCCAATTCGAGTAGTTCGGGCCTGTCAATTTGTTGGCATCCAGTATGCCTCGTAGTGGGTTACTCAATGATATTTTTGCCTATAAAGGAAATGTAAACACAATTAGCAGATGTTCATAATAATAATTAAATCTAGATTATGACTTTAATCAAGATTAGCTCCCACTATTTTCCGACAGACTGTATAACCCTCAGATGTATAGAATGGGAGATGCTGACGGTCTCCTAGTGGGGATCGAAATCTTACAGACTCATAACATGATCTTTTGGATAGCACAACAAACCATACTATGATCTAAAAGCGGTCAACTCTTGACACTTGCAACTCTTGCAATATCCGATCTTATTTCGGCCCCTGAACTTTAATGACCTTGTGGATAGCACAACAAGCCATTAAATCCAGTCTAAGCAGTACCATCATTACGCAACGAACATAGATTCAGATGTAGACCTTGTGGATAGCACAACAAAGCTACACCATTCCTCTACCCCATTTAAGGCATCACCATGCCATAGTTTTAGTCTGTCATCAGATTTGGCAAGCCTTGTGGATAACACAACAAAATTGCCCGATCTAATGGCAATCCTAAAACTATAATGATGGAGGGCCACGTAATTCATTCTAAATGATTACGCTAGGGCTTAAAGTTTGAACGAGGAGGGATTTTATCATATTTTATCTTGGTCTCAATATCTACGTGCTATTGATATATAGAATTTGGAATATCATATATATTTAATTATATATATCATAGCACATTCCACACATATCACATATATGAAGAAAAACGATGGATGATCATGGACTTTAACCTAGAGTGGCATTACCAGAGCCAGTTGGTAATCCACATTTATGGCAAACATACGGCAACCCCGCATCATATGCACTTGCTTGATGTGACTCTATCTCCAGGAAGGTCTTGCATGGTACTCTCCTCCATCTCCGCCAATCTGCTTCTTAATATTACAAGTAACATTTAAATTGGACTCGCAGGCCCATAAATATACATCAAATAATAATAAGAAACCTTGAACAAGTCAAGGGGAGTACACAGCAGGAGGGAGATAGAATGTACAACCCGGATTTAATAGAGGGATAGAGGGAGGCATGCAGTCCTCATAAATCACATCACATACCATTAACCATAACCATCATCACATGAAATCTAGGTCCATGATCATCCATCCACACATCAACACATCACATGCATCAACAAGCAATTATCACATAATTACTTATGAAATAACTTTTATTTCAAAAATATACTAATTATATTTTGAAAACCATTTAACTAAACAATTTAGCTAACATAGATAACATCTAATCAACATTAGAAAACGCCATTCACTGTTGCTGCATGAATCCGCCAAAATTTACTGTTAATTAATTTAACAAGAATCACATTCTTAAATCAATTAGCATGCATTAATTAGATGAAAGGAAATAACTAAAATGATTTTAGAATTTCCTTAAACTAATTAAACTGGGGTTAAATGTCTGAAAATCAATTTATAGAGAGCTAAAATAATTTTAAAACACTTAAAACTAATTTTCAGAATTTTTTAGAATTTTAAGACTTTTTTTGGCTTTTAAACAATTTAAAAAACCATTTAAAAACTTAAAAAATGTGTTTTGGGCCGATCGGATTCGGCGCGAGCTGGATCCACCCGCGGCCCGCCCGCTCGGGACCCGGGGGGGTCCGCCCGCGACTTACCCGCGAGCAGACCCGCACGCGACTCGCGAAAGGGCCGCGCGGGTCACCCCCTCCGCCCGAACGGGTGGGGGGGGGGGGGGGGCAGCTAGGGTGAAACCCTAGCCGCCGCCGCCCTCGGTGCAGGGCCGGAGCGAGGCGACCCCGCCGGCCGCCGTGCCTCCACCAGCGGCCGCCAACAGCGTCGGCGGTGGCCGGCGGCGCCGGTGCTCCCAAAAATCCCAAAAACCATCCCAAAAAATCCCTAAAATCTGTAGAAATCGGCCATCCCTAAAAACACCCAAAGATGGCGAATCCCTGCCATCTCCTGGTAGGGGGGGGGGGCTTCATCCACCGCCGCCTGGACTTCCTTGGATCATCTGGGCTGTCCAGGTATCCAAATCGGCCTTGGACATGATCAAAACGTCCCAAACTTGGACTGTCCAAGAAGGAGAAATCAGAACGGTGGTGGTATCTTGCAGACAGTCGTGTAACCTCTACATAGGGCCAAACGACATCACAAAGGGTTCTCTACGAAGCCCTTGATACCAAGAACGATTCCCAAGCATCAAGAACCTGTTGTTCATCCCATGAACGACCCGGGAACGCAGCAAACTTGGTGATTCATGCAGAACGCGAATTGACGAAAAACACATAAAATGACATTCATGCTACGCCGATTCCAACCAAACCAGCAACCTGGCTCTGATACCACTGTAAGGAATCGATCAGAGTGCAGCGGAAACGCGATTCCCTCCATTTGATATCGTTTCCAACGGTCGGAATCGATCAGAAAAATGGAAAACCCGCGAAGGAAGATCCGATCTTTACCTTTGCGGGGATGCGAAACTCCCGAATCCGGGGAGAAGATTGCACCGGAGGCGCTGGTGCTACAAGCCGTTTAGGCGTCCGGCCTCTAGACGTATCCACTCGAGCTTCAAATGCAGTCGGAATCTCCTCAGTCTCCACGAGTCTCCCGGATCTCAACTGCACCATGTGCCAGAGAGAGGAGAGACAAGAGGTGGGGGCGCCCTAGGAGAGAGAGGAGGAGGCAGCCAGAGAGGACCCTGGAGCTTGGCACAGGGTTTGACTCTCCACGTGCATATATAGACTCTGTGGTTTTTCATAAAAACCCAGTTAATGTCTATAACGGTCATCATGTCCAGTCTGCTCAGAACTCTATTGCGTGTGACCATCTAGACCCAAGTGCTAGTCCAGTTTTCAGCCCATTAAGTCCAATAACTCTTTATTGGCTTATTGTAATTAATTTAATATCTCATATTAATTAATTACACAATCAATTATCGTCTCACGATAATTGACCGGGCTTCCAATCAAGTTGGGTGCCAAGCAACACCACTTGACCCTGGAAAGCATTGGGGTTCAGCAACCCAATCAAGGAACTCTTCTGTCAACAGATACCACGTGACTATAGTCCTTCGCTCGTACAATGCTCCCGAGCGAACTTAAGGTATGGTCAACTGTCAAAGCCTAATATGTGCACTCACTTGGATTAGATGCCGCATAACAATATTAGAAAACTCCTTTTCTGATAAGTAGTCTTGCCCTGGCCAGGGACTCTCAAGCATCTTTCCCTAGAGCATTCACTCTCCTATTACCGAGAGCGAGCGATCCCATATTGACCACACAATCACCTTCGAAGGTATTCTGCTAGATCCGAACACTTAACTGATTAAGACCTCATGACTAGAGATCTATAAGTTAAGGTCAAAACCTAGAAGTCCACCGACAAGGTGTCCTTGGTGTCTCAGGTCTAAGGACCAATCACGCCACTGTGACAATAAATCTAGCTGGTTGACAGTTAGGTAATATTACCATCTAGCGATTCATAACAGATCAGTTCAGTGAACTCATTCTCCAATGAGCACCTACAGATTCACCTTAGTGTCGCCACACAAGTGACTATGAGACCAGTCACCCTCATCATATGAGCAGGTGCAACCTGTACTAGTCTAACCAGATATTCGATGTCCTTCTCGAATATCCTCCGACTAGGAACAATTAAGAATACACGTTTAAAGGATATTAATCCCATTATTATGATCTCATCATAATTAATATCCATTGCGCATATTCATGGACTTTATAATGAAACTCCAAACGAGTTACACATAATGAATATAACAGCCTTATTATTATTATTAAAGAACAAAATTGTACAAGTAATGATTGGCTTGAGGACACCCATAACTAACACTGTGTCCTCAGGTTTGGAGCCATAGTGCTCTGGGTTGGAGCCATAGTGCTCTGGTGTTTGAGCCGTCGTGCTCAATTGCTTGTGAATTGTAGAATTCACAAGTGGTTTGTGGAGTAGGCCGTTGTGCCTATCATTTCTCTCTATATTCACACACCACTCTTGGATCTAATCGAATTATGTGGGTTACTCATTTTAATTCCGCTGCCATACACACTTTCATAATTAACTGGATTTCAGTCACTTATTCGATCCCAACAACTGGTATTAGAGAAGGTCAGAGTTAATTCTATACTCTGAGGTGTTTTGTGAATCATCTGTGTTTCGAGTTTTGATTTACTCAACTACTTGCTCAAGTTGTGCTATTAGTTTGAGTTGATTGTCTTTACCATGGATTCAAAAGGTTTCGTTGAATAAGGTCATTCAATCAATAGACCTCCATTTTTTGATGGTACTGATTACCCTTATTAGAAGAACAGAATGATGGTGTTTCTTCGAGTGCAAAGCTATGAAATCTAGAGAATTGTTGAGAAAGGACCAGTAGAAATCACTAGAGATGAAGATACATGGACAAGGGAGTAGATCAGAAAGGCTACCCTGAACTATAGCGCCATGAACATGCTGCAATGTGCCATCCATCCGAAGGAGTATTCCAAAATTTCAATGTGTAAGTCTGCTAAGGAGATGTGGGATAAATTAGAATTGCTTTATGAAGGCACATCTCAAGTTAGAGAAACTAAAGCAAACATGTTAGTTTCTGATTATGAATTGTTTATCATGAAATCTGATGAAACCATATTTGAGATGTTTGCTAGGTTTATGGTTATCATCAATGGAATTCGAGCTTTGGGTAAGGAATACTCAAATGAAGATTTGGTAAGGAAAATTTTGCGTTCTTTATCTCCTGTATGGCACACTAAAGCAACTGTCATTGAGGGTTCGAAGGATTTATCCAAAATAACATTGGATGAACTCATTGGATCCTTAATGACTTATGAGCTAAATCTTAAGAGATCTGAAAAACACATGCTGAAAACAAAACCCATTGCTCTTAAAGCTTCCTCAAGTAGTAAAGGAAAATCTAAAGAAATTTTTGAGTCTAAAAAATCTGAATCTGATGATGATAATCTTGCTTTGATTACTAGACAATTTAGGGCATTTTTGAAATCCAACAAGAAGAATTTTGTTAATAAGAAAAATGCCATGTCTAGACAGACGCGACCCTCCTGGCACCACTGCCAGGACACGGCCACGAAGGTGTCACCTTCGGTCACTGAACGCAGGGAGGTTACCTGCCGCGTTCCCTACCGGAAGGTCCTAAGGGCAAAGCCTGCTCTGGGGCACACGCCGACACACAAACTGGGGCCACGAAAACACCCGAGGCAATACAAGTAATGTCGTTCCCCCCTAGGCCATCATGATACCATCACGACGGGGAAGGGTACCGTGGCACCAGCCATATAGCGACGGGGCAAAGCGTCACGACAGCAAACCCTGTTGCGACCGAAAAGCGCATCGTGACAGCGACACTTATCGCGACGACCAAACGCGTCGCGATAAGGTCGCGCCCGACCGGACCGATGCCTCTTCTGATGTCGCGACGTGCACTACGGTCGCGACATCAGCAAAGAGGCAGACCCACAGGATGCTCCATCCCGGGGGCACCCACAAGCTACAAACATCACCACATGGGGGAGGGGAGCATGGAAAAGCAGTAAATGCTAACTAGAAACCATGAGAGGCTCCCAATCCACCCGGATCGAGAAGGGTTCAAGAAATCCCTACCTTAAACAAAGAATGAACCCCAATAGGGCCCTTCACGTCGGTTGGCCACCTCCTCCTCGCTCCACGCAAGCTCTACGACGCCGGGACACCATGCACGGCCCTCCACCTCGCCCGAAATGCACAAAGGGAAGAGAGGGAGGCGGAGCACCACCGGAGGGGAAGAAGAGAGGGGAAAGAGGGAGAGAGGGGGAAGGGGTCACTGGCCAAGGCCTTATGCCTTCGGCAACCAAGATGCGACAGGGCAACGCATCGTGTTAAAGACCTTAACGCGACGGGTCAACGCACCGTGACAAGAACGCGTCCCCCAAGGATGTTGCGACAACGCGACAGGTCATACTGACACACCTGCCACCCTGATAGGCATCAGATGACTGAAACGACAGAAATCTATCATGACTCGTTGACTAGGCGCGACACGAAGACGCGATGGAGAAGCCGGGCGCAACAAAAATGAGACGCACACGCTCGTCGCGACAAGGATGACTGTCGTGTTGGACACCCACGACGTGACACTAACGTGTCACCAAGCCTGGACGCGTTAGTGGACAGTCATCCAAGACACCGGACAGAAAGCTGGGAAGCCGGGTCTTGCAGAAGAAGAGAAGACAGTGGTGTCGACACAGGTCAAAAGTGTGTCGACACTTCCTGTGTTTTCCAGAACACAGTCAGAAGGGAAGAAGAAGAAGAAGAATCATGCAACATGGGTGGCATGAAAAACTTATGAAAGGAAGATTAAAGTATATACAACCCTTCTAAGAGATTTTTCCTTGCATCTAATAAGAATTTCTTCACAAGTATATTTTGGCTAAGACATGAGCATTAGCTAAAGCATGGGCACAATGGACAGAAAGGCATACCTATTGATCTTTTCAGAACACAAATCAAAGTGTGGATATAGTATACACTCAGACTTAAGATTCTAACAAAAGAAGAAAATGTGATTACATAAAAGAAAACCATTTCTATTGGTTTCAACAACATAAATTAGAACAAGTACATGGTAAGACACTAAAACACAAGGTTCTTGGCAAAATAAGGAGACAAGAAGGAGAGAAATCCTACGTGATCTTAGAGAATGATACTTTCTCCTCGATGGTTCACAACTGTTGGAAGAGAGATGAAACCAAGGTGCAACATTGCTGCCTCCAATAGCTGCAGCTATCAACACTTTCGGTCAGGCAATGGAAGCAGCCGCTCCAGCAGCCAATCACCCACGCAAGGGTGCAAGCACCACTATAGCAGAAGTAGCTTCTTCTAAGCAAAGCAGCAGTAAGAGTAGATGCAAGAACAGGAGCAAACGATGGGAAAAGGTGCATACAAGGGGTGAGGGGTGTTTTTATAATCCAGCCACCTTCCCATGCACAATGACACCTCCCTCGTCCAGGCGTAACAGTAAAAACGATTTGGTTTTTACTATTACACATGTCTCATGCATCCCCTCCCACACTTACACATAGGCCACTAACATGTAAGGTGTTTAGCTGCTAATGACATGGGCATACGTAGCCCATGTTGCGTAAGCAGAAGAAAATCCCAAAAATCATCACCGTAAATAGCCCATAATTCAGCTAGCCCAATAATCCTCATATTAATATATTCAAATGATGTCCATTTGTGTTAAAATTTAAACCATAGGCTATTGTAAAGGTTTTACAAATTATGGTGATTTTAGTTTAATTTTTAGAATTTATTTTTCATCCAGTAAAAAATCACCCGGAAAATAGTTACGTCGGCTTAATCTCGAAATCCGCACATCAACAAATCCAGATATTTACATTTCTGATATCACCATATTTTTCTAGAAATTACGGTGTTTTTGAATTTCGTTTTCGATACAAAATTCTGGTGTCGCCCTGTCGGAGCGCGCACCTCTAAGTAAGACACTAGGGTAACATTTATTAACACCAATTAATCCCAGATTTTAATGATTTCAATCCCATGATAATAGTTAAGTCTAATAACCACATTATTCATATTTTCCTAACAATTAAAATTTTTGGGGCGTTACAAGTATATTTATGACTCGCCGTCATTGGGGCTAAACTGGAGCCCTTGGACACTCGCCGTGCCCGATCAGCATCTCACTTAATTTCAAATGTAGATACCCACAGTCATTAATGGCCAATGACAAGAGTTTCAAGATGTAAGCAATTGTGCGTCATGTTCATGATAATGATGTCAAGAAATCGCAAGTCATGTGAACATGATTTCATGATAACAATAGTCGAGAGATAATTTCGGCAGCATTACAACTCGATTTACACTTTAGTTAACTCTTTACATTAATGGCTTAATTCAAGATTATAAATCCACACTCACGAGAACAAGATAAGAGAGAAAATGCATTCTATCTCCAGGGAACTTCAATGGTACAACCAACTCGGTCTCCATGAGGGAATCCACAGAGTACAGAAAATTACGGAGGTCTTAAGAGAAAGGTCACTAGTCTGCCGATACGGAATGACCGGCCGAGAGTTTCCAATCCCCCAAGAAGGGGATGCCTATATGTGCAAGTGTGTAGTGTAGCACATATCTCAATCCACGATCCATCGGTTTAAAACAAGCGGAACGCAAGTAACGTGATGATATAATACTAGACACGCACTATTCTCAATATGATTTGCACTATTATAACATGGCATCAATTCACTTCAACAAGCTAGAACATGATGATGAATAAATCATTCACACGAGAGATGGGTTATGCAATCAAGAGTAATTAGAATAAGCATGAGATATTTATGTCTTTTTCATGGGTTAACATGTTTTAAGCCACTGGACAGATTGCACGATGTACACTAATACCATAGCATGCAAGACTAACACTCTATACTGTAAAAATAGGTCTCGGGTTGGCATCTAAATCACGACGGTTTCAGTCGTTGCCATTTAAGAAGACCGTACACGGTTCTGAAACATGAGCACTCTGTGAAACATCAAATCGCAACGGGCCTCACTGTCGCCTTCATGTCGCGACGGTCTTGTCGGTCGCCTACTTAACGTGACAAAAAAAAAGTCGCTACCACCCTTGAATTGTGACAGTTCAACATGTCGCATTCAAGAGGCGTTTTCAAAATAACAATATAAAAATAGTGCGAAAACCATGAACGGGAAAAGGTTCTAATCGCGACGGTACCCTCCGTTGCGTTCACGACTGGCACTGAAACCCCTACGACACACAGTTTTATGTGTCAGAACGGTTGGGTCAACGACTAAATCGCAACAGAAGGGTCGGTCGCCTTTCAGATAAATGCGACGGTCTAGTACATCTCATTCATGCACTGAAGAACGTGACGTCTAGAATGGTCGCGTTTTAGGGTTTCACCCGAATACAGTAAAAATGGGTAAGCCATGCATGCAACGCTTATAACTCATGATCTAGGGCTCCTGGGACAAAAGTATGAACATGAAAGTTGCTGGGTACGAGAAGTAGAAGAGAAATATGGCTTTGGTTTCACATGATTTGGCCTTGGGATGAGTGAGTACCGTCTTGAACGTAATAAGACCTGATCATGCACGACTCTTGGAAAACACTTAATACACCATGCATGCTCGATGAAATTGGGGAAAACATGTGCATATGAAAGTAGACTCGATGATCTTTAACTTGGTAGAGGATTCATTCATGTTTGGCTCGAGATAACCTACCTTTGATCGATGTTAAGAAGAGCCTTTTGCCGGTCGATGCAGAACGATGGTAGGGGAAGATGGCTCTGGTTGGAGGCGATCTCCTCCTCCTCTGGTGCCCAAGCTCTGCTCCTCACAACCCCAGCTTATGGTAAACTCGCCCCCAAGGGTTTTAGGGAGAGTATTTAAAGACCTAGGGTTTCTAGGATTCCTAATGTGTCTAGGAAAGAAGGGTTGCGGTTTTGGGTTTAACCCTTCCATGTTTTGAGGATTCACCTCCCATTTAGAGTGTGTGTGGCTTTGGGAAACATCATACCATGGTTAGGCACAAATTTGAGTTGCTATGTAAGGCTAATTGCCTTAGGATTTGCCCTAATTGCCTCTTCCTATTTTCTGCTCAATTAGGGTTCCAAATTTTATGGTATTTTCTTACTTGATTTTATTCTTGGGCCAGAAGTTGCCCAATAGTCCAAATACGATAATGGGTTATCCATACATGTTGTTTGAAGTCTCTCCATCATTTTTAATTTAATTTATGATCACATTGTATACCCATGATAATGGATTTCTGACCTATTCCCTAATTATGATAATTAGTCACAACACGACTTAAACTTGGCCAATCGGATTTTGCGTTGCACGAATTTTATCGTAGGTCATTTGGGAATATTGTCTAGAGTTGAACTATGATTTTTATGGACTTTTCCAGTATGCTCTTGTACATACGATAATGGTACATATGTTTTTACTATTTCGAAAATATTGATATTGTCATTCTCTATTTATTTCTAATTTTATAATTACTGAATTTTCCGGGGTGCTACACCCTTCCCCACTTAAGAGAATTTGGTTCTCAAATTCATAGGTAGTATATATGAAATGAGAATAATTGTTACTTACTTGTGAACAGTTTTGGAAACCTTTTGCATATAGCTTCTTATGTTTCCCAAGTATCGTCATCCTCCAAACATTGATTCCTTCTAACCCTCACTAAGGGGATAACTTTATTCCTCAATTGGCGTAGTTCACGGTCTATGATCTCAATTGGTCTTTCCTCATAAGTCTCATCTTTGTTGAACTCCAGAAGTTCATATTCTATGACGTGATAAGGATCGCGTACATACTTCTTTAGCATAGATATGTGGAATACATTGTGTACTCCATCAAGTTGTGGTGGTTACGCCAAACGGTATGCAACTTCACTTACTCTTTCGAGGATTTCGAAAGGGCTGATGAATCTTGGTGACATCTTGCCTTTGATTCCAAACCTCCTAATCCCACGGCCTGGAGACACTTTAAGAAACACATGGTCGCCAACCTGAAATTCCAAATCCCTCCTTCTGGTGTCTACATATGCTTTCTGCCTTTGCTGTGCCATAGCCATCCTTTCTCTAATAAGCTTTACCTTTTCTGTAGTTTCCCTTATCATCTATGGTCCTAATAATTGTCTTTCGCTGACCTCATACCAGCAGATTGGAGATCGACAGCTCCTTCCATAAAGTGCTTCAAATGGTGTCATTTGAATATTGGCCTGATAGCTATTGTTGTAGGCAAATTCCACAAGAGGTAAGTGTTCATGCTAACTGTGACGGTCCTCACCGTTCAGACCCGCTAACCTATAAGCAAGCTTGAATTGAGTCCGCCTCCCGCGAACGGGCCGAAGCCTCGCAAGGGATATCAAACCACGAGTCCATAGAAATATAAAGAATTAACTCAAACATTCATAAGATCTGCCAATCTCATAAATATTTACATGAAATATACATATCCATAACACAACTGTAGCCAAACTACAACAGAACCTGGGGCATACCCCGAGGTGCACAATAGAAAAGTAAAATTACACTGCTGGTGGTGCAGACCCTCCACTAGACGACGGACGCGAAATCTCCGGATCTCCCTCACCTGGTAGGAGGTAGGGGTGAGCCTCACGTGTCACTGGCTCATTAGGGAAACTCCCTAGAAACCGAGCAAACCTACTCAAGTAGCAAAGCAGGAAATGCTACACTAACAATTTATAATAATATCAAGCAGGATATAAAACTGTAAATACTACTTACCATTTCCCGCTTAACAGGGATCAACGTAATTAAATAAACGGCAACACCAAACAGGTGTACGAGCTACTGTAGAGAAACGCCACACTCGAGCCACGTCAACTGGTTCGCGACACCAGTTACTGACCCAGACAAACAACACAGGACCACCTCTCAGTCTCGTAGCCACGGACGAAAGGTCCAGCTGCCGCTCCACTAAACAAGTACAAGAACTGTGGAGTCCAACTCAACCACCACAACCTGCAGGTCACACACCACGCAGGCTCATGCCTAACACCTTTAGGGACTTTGGCTTGAGCTCCCTAAAGTGAGGCACTGGAAAACAGGACTAGCTGGGGTCCAGTACGTCTACTGGTGTCCGTCTCCCCCAACTACGAGCGCGCTACAAGCGACAACACAACCAACTCTCTAGTCGTTGTCCCACTGTCGTCTTTCCCTCAGCCGGACGTACTACTCAACACAAGAGTGAGGGTGTCCAGGAAGACGACAAGACCTCGTCGGTACCCAGTACCGGGACAAGCCCCGAGCACTCACGTGCCTGGCTCACACAAAACCTGGGGCTCCCAACTGAGGAGGTATCCACGGAAGGCGTCAAACTACACACTACGTACACAGAAATCACGTGCGCAATGCTTAAGCCATGTGAAATCTTCTTGTAAACCGCGTGAACAACAAGTAAACCACACACCACATGCTCCCCGAGCGTAGAGAGTGCCAATGCACCTCTTTCTATCACCATATAGCATAAACCATGATGAGCAAATAATCCTACACATACAGTTATACTCGAAAGACAACATTCAGCTGTTGTCGTGGCGACGCGATAGACCGCCTTCAGAACACGACAGCGCACAGTGTCGCGACCTGATCGCGGCTCTCAGAGCGACCGCGATAGCAGATGCGAACCCTACTCAGATCCCTTCAATCTGATCACTCCAAATTCTTTATAACCAATAGTTTCAGTCCATTTTCATGCTTTAATGTGTTCCTACACATGCTATCTATGTTTTGGAAAGCAGGAAACACATTATCCACTTCACACGGGAAATCCACGGATTAAAACTCAAGAAATCTCCCTACCTTCGCGAAGAACGCGAAGAACAAAGCCCGTTCGAGGTTCCCCTCGCTCCACGTGACGTCCTCGCGGTAGAAACTCGTCGAACCGAGCTCTAGCAAGCCAAATCCCCCAAAATCCCACAGCAAAACCCCTTGGCCGAACAGAGCTTTCATCTGCTCTGTTCTGCTAGGATTACTTAAAAACACAACGCAGGTAAGAACGCGACGCCCTTTACAACCGCGACCTGAACGTGACGCGTTAAACTGTCGCGTCAAGCCTGCCGACGTCAGTCCTTGCACCCAGCACGCGACACGCGGCGCACATGCACACGCTCACTTAAACCGGCGGTATCATGAACGCGGCGTCCTGAGCTGTCGCGACACAAACGCGACGCTCCTCACTGTCGCGATAGCGACAGAGAACCAGAGAACACATTGGGCAAAGTCTCATAACCTGCTGAAACCACCTGCTACACACATGTCATCGGCCATACACTGGCCTCCACGACCACACAAGGACGATCCGAACGGTTGGAATGTTACATTACTATCACCTAAAAAGAAATTTCGTCCTCGAAATTTAAAACAAAAGCCAACTATCAAGATTTCAATTCAATTCATATAGTACTATCACCTAAAAAGAATAAAACTTACTCAAACAAGTATGGATACGCCTTTCTCATCTCTTCCGCTAATTCCCAAGTGTCTTCACCACCTTGCCTGTTCTCCCATCTGACTTTTACTAACTCAATTTCCTTATTTCTGAGTTTTTGAGTTTTATAGCCTGAAATTTGCACTGGATACTCTGGCATTGACATGTCTGGCTTCAAATCATCTCTTTGATAGCTGACAACTTCAGATGGGTCTTTGATATATTTTCTTAACATTGAGACATGAAAAACATCATGCGCATCTGTGAAATCTGCTGGCAAATCTAACTTGTAAGTTGTTTCACCCAATCTTTCCTTGATTTGAAATGGTCCCACATATCTCGAGCTCAATTTACCTTTCTTACTGAACCTTAATACACCTTTAGTAGGAGATACCTTTAAAAACACACAATCACCTACTTCAAATTGTAATGGTCTGCGTCTAACATTTGCATAACTCTTCTGGCGACTCTGAGCTGTCTTCAATTTCTCTTGGATGAATCTCACTGTTTATGCACATTGGTGAACTAGTTCTGGGCCCAAAACTTGTCTTTCACCTACTTCATGCCAATTTAACGGTGACCTACACGGTCTGCCATACAATGCTTCATAGGGTGCCATTTCAATACTTGAATGATAGCTGTTATTATAAGCAAACTCAACTAGACCCAAATGACGCTCCCAAATGCCTCCCCACACAAGACAACAAGCTCTCAACATATCCTCAATAGTCTGAATTGTTCTTTCCGTCTGCCCATCTGTTTGTGGATGATATGTTGAACTATACCTTAGCTCTGTGCCGACAACTCTTTGTAAACTCCTCCAAAAACCTGAAGTAAATCGAGGGTCTCGATCTGAAACTATAGTAACTGGTATTCCATGCAAAGGTACAATCTTTTCTAAATACAATTTAGCTAATCTATCAACTGACCAAGTCATACTAACTGGTAGTAATCTACAAACTTTGGTCAATCTATCCACAAAAACCCATATAGCATTATGACTTGATGAGTTGGGCAAACCAACTATGAAATCCATTGCTATATCATCCCACTTCCACTGCGGAATGGGTAATGGCTGCAACAATCCTCCTGGTTTCTGATGCTCTGCTTTTATTTGCTGACATACTGCACATCTGGATATAAATTCTGCAATTTCTTTCTTCATATGTGGCCACCAAAAATGCTTTTTCATATCATGATACATTTTAGTGCTACCTGGATGGATAGTATACCTTGATCTATGAGCTTCCTCCAAAACTTTCTGTCTAATTTCTGCATTTTCTAGGACATACAATCTTCCTTTCAATCTAGCCACATTATCACGCCCCAAATTCACTTCATCCATTCTAAGAATGTCTGCTAAATTAGCATTTGCTTTTTGTGCCTCTATTATTTGCCAATAAATAGAAGGCTCCACTGCACTGGTTGCTAATATTGCTCTGTGCTGACTGCTTGGCACATATAAAGAATTCTCCGCCACATTCTCATAGAGTTTCCATTCTCTGATCATAAGTTGATTCATAACCACCTTTCTGCTCAATGCATCTGCCACCACATTTGCTCTGCCTGGATGATATGCCAAATTGAAATCATAATCCTTTAGGTATTCCATCCACCTGCGCTGCCTTAGATTCAAATCTTTTTGAGAGAAAATATATTTCAAACTCTTATGATCAGTGAAAATTTCAAATCTTTCACCATACAAATAATGCCGCCAAATTTTCAATGCAAAGACAACCGCTGCTAACTCTAGATCATGAGTTGGGTAATTCTCCTCATGCTTCTTCAATTGCCTGGAGGCATAAGCAATTACTTTACCATGCTGCATCAACACTGCACCCAAACCTCTCTTGGATGCATCTGTATAGAGAACAAATCCACCACTTCCCGATGGAATCTCTAAAATTGGTGCTGAAGTCAATCTTTTCTTCAATTCTGCAAAACTACGCCTACACTCCGAAGACCATACAAAAGGAACACCCTTTCTTGTCAACCTTGTCATTGGTGCTGCTATCTTGGAAAAGTCTTGAATAAATCTTCTGTAATAACCTGCTAAACCCAGAAAACTCCTAATCTCAAACACTGTCCTCGGCTCTTCCCAATTCATTACTGCCTCAACTTTAGCTGGATCCACTGCAATACCTTCACCTGATATCACATGACCCAAAAACTGAATTTCCTTCAACCAGAATTCACATTTATTAAACTTAGAAAATAACTGATGATCTCTTAATATCTGCAAAGTAATCTGCAAATGATCTGCATGCTCTTTTTCTGATGCTGAGTAGACTAATATATCATCAATAAAAACCACTATGAACTGATCCAAGTACTGATGAAATATTCTATTCATTAAATTCATAAATGCTGCAGGTGCATTTGTCAATCCAAAAGGCATCACAACAAACTCATAATGCCCATACCTGGTCCGAAAAGCTGATTTCTCAATATCCTCTTCTCTGATCCGCAATTGATGATATCCTGATCTCAAATCTATCTTGGAAAACACTTTAGCTGATTGCAGTTGATCAAACAAATCATCAATCCTAGGAAGTGGATACTTATTCTTAATTGTAACTTTATTCAGCTGCCTGTAGTCTATACACATTCTTAGACTACCATCTTTCTTTCTAACAAATAACACTGGTGCTCCCCAAGGTGATTGACTAGGCCTAATAAAACCTTTTTCCAACAATTCCTGCAATTGTTTCTTCAATTCCTTCAATTCTGCTGGAGCCATTCTATATGGTGCCTTAGAAATAGGTAAACTGCCTGGTTGCAATTCCACTGTAAAATCCACTTCTCTACGCGGAGCTAAACCTGGCAACTCATCTGGGAACACATCTGTAAAATTTCTAACCACTGGCACTGAATCTACAGACTTATCTGATTCAACTAGACTAACAGAGGCAAGATACGCTACACATCCCGCATTAATTAACTTTCTAGCTCTAAGTGCAGAAATAATAAATTTGGGAATGTAAAAAGGTATACCTTGAAATTCAAACACTTCGCCACCAGGTCTGCAAAATCTAACTTTCTTCTTTCTACAATCAACCAATGCCCCGTAGGCCTCTAACCAATCCATTCCCAGAATCACATCATATTCTTTCAATGTTAAAGCATATAATATTGCAGGCATTTGATTTCCATGAATCACTATTGGAACATCTTCTAAAAAGCAAGAAGTCAACAAATACCCTCCTGAGGGAATTTCCACTACCAACTCACAAAATTTCTCTTCTAAAGGATGCACCATGCTATCCAGAAAATCTTCAGAAATAAACGAATGAGAAGCACCCGGATCAATTAATACTTTAGCAGTAAAATCAAAGAGAGGTAGAATACCTTCAACAAGATTGGATGCTTCCGCTTGAGCTCTAGTAGTAGCCATTACTCGACCCCGTCCTCCTCTTTGGTATAGTGAACCTCTACCCAGCTCCGCTGACCGCTGAAAAGGCTGCTGCTGCTGCGGTTGAATACCTCTACCATAAGTTTGCTCTCGAGGATATGGGAAATTTCTTGCTAAATGTCCTGGCTGTCCACAATTATAACATCGGAAAGATGGAGGTACCGATGGCTGCCCTGCCGTACTTTGCTGAGACTCTTCCGAAACAGGCGGCCTATAACCACGACCCTGCTGAAAACCTCCCTGCGAAAAACCCTGTTGCCTGCCTCTACCACGACCTCCTTGGAAGAATTTCTTGATCTGCTTACCCCATTTTCCTATTCCGGATGATGGAGAAGCTCTAGAAGGTGCTTTTCCCTTACTACTTCCTTCTGATGGTTGCGAATACCGAAAGCTACCTGAACCTAATCCATCTGCCTGAGACTGCCCTTGCCTGACCCGAACAGTCCTCTCAAGTACTGCTGCTCGCTGAGCTGCCTCTTCCACTGTTCTACACATCAATGGAATCACTGCATCTTGCAATTCCGGCCTCAAACCTCGAATAAAGTATTCCACCATCATTGTGTTATCTGTCACAACATATGGGGCATACCTACTCAAAGCTATAAATCTCATCTGATAATTCAAGCACTGAAAGATTCCCTTGCTGGAATGTTCTAAATTGCTCTCTCTTCATTTGCTGAATTTGCATTGGGAAGAAGGAATCATTAAAGACTGACAAGAATTCCGACCATAGGATAGTGTCCTCCACCCTGCCTGTAAAGACTGTCTTCATCTTCAGCCGCCACCATTCCTGCGCAAAACCCTCGTAACTGATATGCTGCAAGTAATACTCTGTCTTCATGGGGACACCTCATTATTGTGAAAACCCTCTCAATCTCATGTATCCAATGTTCCGCTATATCCGGGTTGGGGCCTCCTGAGTATGTAGGGGGTTGCAATTTCAAAAACTATTCCACAAGCACCATAGTCTCCTCTCTAATCACTGGTCTCACTGGAACTGCCGGTTGTACAGGTACTACAGGTGGTACCTCTACTCTGGATGGAAATGGAACTGGAGCTACTGGTACTGCCTCCTCTGGTAATGGTGGTACTACTGCCACTGGTTGTACCGGTGGTTGCTGATCCAATCTCACTCGAATTTCTGTCAAACTCTCCCAAATTCTCTCCATCATCCTCTGGGTAGGATCCCCTTCTGACCCTTCTCCATCATCTCTCACACCACTCCTTTCGGCCATTACTACTCCTGCATACACATTATTTCAACAACACAATACACAAGAAATCAATATAAAACCAGGGTCACTACCAGCAGTGAGTTACAGTAAAGTTATGGCTATGTATTTCCAATTCCTTTATGTTCTTACGGAACTTGCTCTGATACCAACTGTGACGATCCTCACCGTTCAGACCCGCTAACCTAATAGCAAGCCTGACTTGAGTCCGCCTCCCGCGAACGGGCCGAAGCCTCGCAAGGGATATCAAACCACGAGTCCGTAGAAATATAAAGGAATTAACTCAAACATTCATAAGATCTGCCAATCTCACAAATATTTACATGAAATATACATATCCATAACACAACTGTAGCCAAACTACAACAGAACCTGGGGCATACCCCGAGGTGCACAACAGAAAAGTAAAATTACACTGTTGGTGGTGCAGACCCTCCACTGGACGACGGGCGCGAAATCTCCGGATCTCCCTCACCTGGTAGGAGGTAGGGGTGAGCCTCACGTGTCACTGGCTCAGTAGGGAAACTCCCTAGAAACCGAGCAAACCTACTCAAGTAGCAAAGCAAGAAATGCTACACTAACAATTTATAATAATATCAAGCAGGATATAAAACTGTAAATACTACTTACCATTTGCCGCTTAACAGGGATCAACGTAATTAAATAAACGGCAACACCAAACAGGTGTACGAGCTACTGTAGAGAAATGCCACACTCGAGCCACGTCAACTGGTTCGCGACACCAGTTACTGACCCGGACAAACAACACAGGACCACCTCTCAGTCTCGCAGCCACGGACGAAAGGTCCAGCTGCCGCTCCACTAAACAAGTACAAGAACTGTGGAGTCCAACTAAACCACCACAACCTGCAGGTCACACACCACGCAGGCCCATGCCTAACACCTTTAGGGACTTTGGTCCGAGCTCCCTAAAGTGAGGCACTGGGAAACAGGACTAGCTGGGGTCCAGTACGTCTACTGGTGTCCGTCTCCCCTAACTACGAGCGCGCTACAAGCGACAACACAACCAACTCTCTAGTCGCTGTCCCACTGCCGTCTTTCCCTCAGCCGGACGTACTACTCAACACAAGAGTGAGGGTGTCCAGGAAGACAACAAGACCTCGTCGGTACCCAGTACCGGGACAAGCCCCGAGCACTCACGTGCTTGGCTCACACAAAACCTGGGGCTCCCAACTGAGGAGGTATCCACAGAAGGCGTCAAACTACACACTACGTACACAGAAATCACGTGCGCAACGCTTAAGCCACGTGAAATCTTCTCGTAAACCGCGTGAACAACAAGTAAACCACACACCACACGCTCCCCGAGCGTAGAGAGTGCCAATGCACCTCTTTCTATCACCATATAGCATAAACTATGATGAGCAAATAATCCTACACATACAGTTATACTCGAAAGACAACATTCAGCTGTTGTCGCGGCGACGCGATAGACCGCCTTCAGAACGCGACAGCGCACAGTGTCGCGACCTGATCGCGGCTCTCAGAGCGACCGCGATAGCAGATGCGAACCCTGCTCAGATCCCTTCAATCTGATCACTCCAAATTCTTTATAACCAATAGTTTCAGTCCATTTTCATGCTTTAATGTGTTCCTACACATGCTATCTATGTTTTGGAAAGCAGGAAACACATTATCCACTTCACACGGGAAATCCACGGATTAAAACTCAGGAAATCTCCCTACCTTCACGAAGAACGCGAAGAACAAAGCCCATTCGAGGTTCCCCTCGCTCCACGCGACGTCCTCGCGGTAGAAACTCGTCGAACCGAGCTCTAGCAAGCCAAATCCCCCAAAATCCCACAGCAAAACCCCTTGGCCGAACAGAGCTTTCATCTGCTCTGTTCTGCTAGGGTTACTTAAAAACACAACGCAGGTAATAACGCGACGCCCTTTACAACCGCGACCTGAACGCGACGCATTAAACTGTCGCGTCAAGCCTGCCGACGTCAGTCCTTGCACCCAGCACGTGACACGCGGCGCACATGCACATGCTCACTTAAACTGGCGGTATCATGAACGCGGCGTCCTGAGCTGTCGCGACACAAACGTGACGCTCCTCACTGTCGCGATAGCGACAGAGAACCAGAGAACACATTGGGCAAAGTCTCATAACCTGCTGAAACCACCTGCTACACACATGTCATCGGCCATACACTGGCCTCCACGACCACACAAGGATGATCCGAACGGTTGGAACGTTACACTAACTACCTCCAAAATCCATAACACAGGCTCTGAGCATATCTTCAATTACCTGATTTATTCTCTCTGTTTGACCATCAGTTTGTGGATGAAAAGCCATACTGTAGTTCAGTTTAGATCCCAAGGAATAGTGTAGTCCTTTCCAAAAGTGGGATGTAAACCTTGGGTCTCTATTAAACACAATAGACACAGGTACCCCATGTAGTCTAATGATTTCCTTTCACATATAAGGCGGCCAAAACATCAACTGTCCACTTGTTCTTAATTGGCAAGAAGTGAGCAAACTTGGTTAAGTGGTCGATAATCACCCATATGCCGTTGTAATCACAGGGATTGGCTTCCCCTCGACACGGACATGGATATCAAATATGATAGCATGGGAAAAGGATGTGATCGCCACCTAGATAAGTTGCCTAATGATATGGAAAGACAATGGCTAACTTAAACTAGGAAAAAGGAAGAGAACAGGAAACTGACCTGGTATCGCGGTCGTCATGGCCGCCGCGTCTCTAGTATCGCGTCAGTGGAACTCGACGCGTCTATGTCGCGTCACCCCAGGCCGTCGCGTTCTCTGAATGCGGGAGAATTGATGTTGTGACCTTCTTCTAGTCCTCCAGCCGGCCAGAGCACCAGAGCTTCTCGTAGACTTTGCTTGCTTGCCTGTCAATCAAAAGAAAACCCAAAGAAAAGACCCTATTAGAACATGTAAAGTGTAGTATCTATTCTAAAAGACAAAATGAGATGGGAGATCATGGTGGGAACGCACCTGGGGTGGTTTTAAACCCCTGTGGGTGTGGGAAAACGTGGGTGGATAGTGGATATGCTCTATTTAAAAAGAACATAAAAATGCATGTAGAAATAGAAAAGAGGAAGAGGAAAAGGAATGAGCCCCATTAGGGCGACTTCCTGGCGTGGATGCAGCTCCGATGATGTGCAAAGAGGTCCAGAAGATTGCTAGAGTCGCCCTCTTCATGTTCCTTACTCTATTGATGGTGAAATGAGTGAGTTGTGAGGAGTGGAATGTGAAGGGAATGATGAGAATGAGTGGCTGCGTGGCTAAGTCTAGTTCAGAGAAATTTTCGGCAGCCCTTCGGGGTAATCATGAGGCTCTCCTCGTCCATGAGGAGGGGCCTTCCTTATGTAGAGCTTGGAGTGAGAAAATTAGGTATTATCTCCTCAAAAAGGTTTAGAAATTAAAAATGGGGGATAAAGCTCTATCAAAATCGAGTGTAGAGTCCTTAGGGGAGCTTAGGAGAGTCCCTAGGGCCAAGGATCCGTCCAAGGGGTCGGGATAACCCTCATAGACCAAGTCAAAGTGCATGGGAGGATAAATAGGGTGTGGTTATGGAGGCCAGAGATCTCGGGCATTGTCGCGTCAGATCATAGGGTCGCGACTAGAGACGCGACGGTGCGGGGGGACGCGACAGCATTGCCCACATGCATGGATAATGCATGGGCTGTCGCGGCGGCCGAACCCGTCGCGACTATAGTCGCGGCGCCACGATGCGTCGCAACAAGGAACCCGAATTATCTTGGATTATTCTCTCTAACCACATGATAAAATAGGAGTCATATTCCTCTAGGGACTCTCAAATGATTGATTTCGGGATTTCAAGGTATTTTTAATGGATTGGTGGGCTCAAATCAGGGCAAATGATGGGCTCAAGGTGAGTGACCAATTAGGGGCCCACTAAGGTAGCAAGAAATGTGGTTCAACCCATTAGTCATAATCGGGTGTCTACAGATTGCCCCTCCTTGGCTTCTACTTTGCAGGGGAGCGAAGCGGAAGTGGCGTGGAGATGTATGAAGTGACGGTGGAACGGAGTTGACGCGGAGTGGACTGAAAAGTGGAGGCCAAGGTGAAGAGACACCCGATGTTAACTAACAGGCAATTGGAATCCTTGTGAAAGCCCCGAGTCGGTTGTTCGAGTAGAATGCAAAGAAGAGCACAAGTCAGGACGAGGGAGAAAAGAAGAGGACGATCAACCCCTCGATTGAGAGGTACCCTAGCCGATTGGCCTGCAGGTTTCGTTTTGGAAGGACATGTGCGTGCCAAGCAGGTAACTCATGACTCTGTCCTGGGAGCGGTTCGCAACCAAAACGGATCAAAGGAAAATGATGAATATTTGGATGGAGAATCCAGACAGGGAAATTCTTGTCAAACTGACGGGAACAACTTGCTCGGAGGCAGACCTTCCGATTCGGAGTAGAATTGGATTTCTTGTTTGGAACATGAAGGATGATTGGGCACTCAACACGGGCTCATCAATAGTCAAGAATGAGTCAGGAAAGCTCAAAGTCCTACATGATGCATGTTGGGCTAAAGTAAAAGAAATCATCAAAACGAATGCAAAGAAAAAGAAAAATAGAAAATATATCAAGGATAATATTGCTAAGCCAAATAAGAACGGGTCAAGAGACTACCTACAACCGCAGTGCAGGCCTGAATCCATCGTCCCTGAACTTAAGCAACTCAGCGGCCTGTCCAACGATTAACAATGTGCACCTAGATTATCATTGTTTTTGGTAAAGGGGAACTCAAATCCCAGAACACATCGAGAACCAGCCGGTCCTGAAATGATATAATAGATAGGATATCATATAGTAATGCCGGGAGGAAGAAATACAATACCTGACTTACCTGTGACGAAGTCTCCTTTTTTTTTATTTTCTGAATTTCTGATTTTTTTTTAGGAAGAACAGACACAACAAGGTAATGAGCACAACAATTACAAATAATCAAGCAACATATATATACACAGCTCAGAGATGAAAACTAGCCCTCGGGTAGAGAGGCGACACTCTGGACGACCGCGACCTTGTCGCGTCGCAGCGCCCTGTCGCGACAAGGTCGCGTCAGATCGCGGCGTCGCGACTCGGACAGAGCCCGGAAAGACCAGAAAATCGGAGTTCACCCTTATCCTAAGACACCCATACTAACATTAGGACTCCTAAACCTCTTCTAACCTTATCCTAACACCTAGTTTCGGGATTAGAGTGGGTTTCTAACTCTTAGGAATCTATAAATAGAGGGTTAGGGGGGCTAATCCCGCAGCTAAACCCCAAGCATCCTCTGCTCCCCAAATTCAAGCTCTTTTCCTTCTCTTGCAACCATGAAGAGGAATTATTCGGCGTTTGCAGAAGATATCCCCGCTTAGTCCGGCCCAAAAGCTGCTAGAGAGACGCATGCCGATCTGAAGCAACTCTCCGCCATCCCAGGGCACATCTACACATGCCCGGAGCTTCAAGTAAGTGGCCTTTTCTTCCTGAGATTCTGCATTTTCTGCATTACTCCCTTTTTTGACTCTGTTTTGCTCTGTTTCGCTCTGTTTTGCTCTGTTTTGTTCTTCTCTTTTCTCCTCTTTTCCTTCCGTTCTTCATGCTCTTCTTCTATCTCAGATCCTCCCCGGCCAACGGCGATTCTCAAAGATGCCATGGCTGGTACCCATGCTCGAATTATTGCCGCCCACGTCTATTAGCCACTTGAAGGAGTGGGGGCTGTCCACCA
The DNA here is from genome assembly GCA_014218235.1 of Colocasia esculenta. Lineage (NCBI taxonomy): Eukaryota > Viridiplantae > Streptophyta > Magnoliopsida > Alismatales > Araceae > Colocasia > Colocasia esculenta. The sequence goes on along the minus strand of CM024759.1, from coordinate 2,346,179 downwards.
TCTTCGTACTGGCCAAAAACTACAACAAGTTGGTGCATGTGTGGGAGAGTGTCACAGCCATGGTGGAGCTATGGCATCCACAGACCAACTCGTTCATCTTCCTGAATTCGAGGCGACGATCCTTTTGGAAGAGTTGGAAATCATGCTCGGCCTCCCACGCTATCAAAGGGGCGAAGAGTCGTCAATCTCCTACACCGTGGCAGATCAACTCATGGAGCATTCTGGCATACATTACCACAAAGAAGAACGATCTCTACTCCATGACCAGTGGTATGCATGTTCACCTCCTCCAATCGCTCAATGGATTATTTCCCAGTGTAAGCGGAAGACCACGAACTACACCGCCATCGCCAAGGCAGCCGCCATATGCATTTGCGGCGTCATACTCTTCCCGGAAGCCGACGGCGCCATCTCCTTCGGCAATCTTAGCATCATTGACTCCATCTCCGAAGGTATGAAAATTGGGCAAGCCGTCCTGGGTTTTCTATATGCTGGCCTGGCCTCTGCAGCACTCGGGGGTCCCTTCTACGGATCGGTGGTCGCCTTTGAGCTTTGGATGGGGATGCATGTTCAATTCCGGGCGGTGGAGGATCTGACCATGGAATGCAAGACAATGCTGAATCACCCACTGGCGTATGTGGGCGGGCGGCTTCACATGAGCCCTCTGGCGTGGTGCAAGACGGCTCAAGTAAAGGGCATACAAGTCTGGCGCCAATACCTCCGAAGTCTGACCGTGGCGGATTTTGACATGCGCCCACGATTCATGCACGGCCAGACAATCACCTTCCTCAACGTACCGGGCTTGCTTGAGGCTGCTGGGCAACGGGGCGCTAGTTTCCTACAACCCGGATCGCTGCCATCTCCAATGCGGTGCGGCTCGCACGGTGGTTCCACTTCTATCACACTTCCCACCTATCCAAGAGAGGAAGAGGGGCGATGCACAGGACGAGCGCGACATGCGCAGCGCGGTCGTCCATTGGGAAGGATGCGCGACGAGGGCGATTCAGGCCGAGGTGGAAGAAGATGATGAAGCAATCGCGGAATACATTGAAGCTTTGAAGAAACTTCAGCCTGGGGGAGGGAACAATTGATTTGATTTGAATTGTAAGCCATATGATAGTTAGGAAAGGATTTGAAAGTATTGTTTGATTGTTTAGAATGAATTAGAGCATGTAACAGACTTTGCATTTGAATGAAAATAGAGTGAAATTTTATGCAAACGGAAGGGCTCTGTTGATGACGCGCCAGCCAGGGGTGTCGCCTTTATGTCGCGGCCATGCGGGGTGTCGTGACACTATCGCGGCAGCCCCTAGGGTCGCGACATGAACGCGACCGCCCGCTGCGTCGCGTCATGAACCGATCGATTCAAAAAACAAACGGCCCCCTTTCCTTCTTCCTTTCCGATTTCAAAAACCCAAATCTCCAAACCTTGAACCTTTCCCCCAATCCCCTATTGCATTTCGACCTCCTTGCTAGCTAGACACCCACTCCAAGACGACCCTTATTGCAATGGAAGGAGGAAAGGACATCGGCGAGGGCTCAGCGCGAAGGAAACGCCAAGCGGAGCGTCGGAGCTCACGACGGCGGATGGAGGAGCCTCCGGTCGAAGAGGAGGTGCCCGAGGTCACGATGGGAGAGGAGGAGGACGAGGGGATGACCCCGGTCGCGAATGTGGAGGAGGAGCGGAAGAAAAGAGCAAAAGCCATGAAAACGGTAAGTACCCCTCCCTCAAACCTTGAATGGTAGTAGTAGAGAGACATACTGAGCCCCTAGAGGGCGAATGTAGGGCGAGACGCCCATGAAAACGAGGATCAAACAAAGAGGGCTCCGGCCGGTTTGAATCTGAGAATGCGTCAGCGCAACCCTCCGCGACATGGTGTCGCGGCGAGGCGGGGCGTCGCGACATTGTCGCGTCGTCGAGGGCCGTCGCGACCTTATCGCGTCCTATGAAGGTGACGCGATAATGTCGCGGTGGCCCGCACCGTCGCGACAAGGTCGCGGCTGCAAGAGCTGTCGCGACTCTGTCCGAACACACAAAAAAACTGAAATTGAACTTGAACGAATTTTGCAGGGTGAAATGAGGGCTCGAGTGTCATGGACACTGGTGCTGGCTGCTTACCTGGCCTTCCCCTCCTTCCAGCGAGAGAGAGTAGAGGAGATGGGATTCGGGCAGATTTTCAGGATTGAGAGGATGAGGGTGGATCCGGCCCTCACACAGGCCCTACGGAGCAGGTGGGATGCAGAGGCGAGTGCCTTTGCATTCCCATGGGGGCATATGATTCCTAGCTTGGAGGACGTGAGCCGGATCACAGGGCTTAGAGTCTATGAGCGGGCAGTGAGCGGTTACACCTATCCCTGCTATCACGACTTGGCCGAGCGCCTCCTAGACCTCCCAGTAGAGCGTAGGTCCTCTCTAGTGCCCAGGGTAGCCTTGCAGGAGAGTCTAGGTCTGTTTGAGGCGGGGAAGAATGCAGGGGAGAGCGAGGATGAGTACCTGGCGAGGCTAGCTAGGGTCAGCCAGAGGGAGCTTGCGAGCGAGCCCGGGCCGCAGGCGGACCTGGACTTGCGCCGTTTTCTCGTTCTCTTTCTTGGTAGACTTTTGTTTGCCACGAGAGGCGACGCAGTCCACTGCCGCTTCCTGCCCTTGCTAGAGGACCTAGGTGAGGTAGGGGGGTATGCCTGGGGAGCAGCCTTCTTAGCGCACCAGTTCGATGGTTTGAGCGCCTCCGAGCGGCAGACGTCTACGAGCGGCTTCTACCCCTTCCTTCAGGTACACCTTCTCTCCCAACTCTCTTAGATTTAAACTTCAATTTTGCTTAAACTTCCAACTAATTTGTCTTTTATCTTGCAGGTTTGGGCCTATCTACACCTCCCAACCCTGAGGAGAGGGGATCTCACACGGTCGGGCCTCGTGCCCATTGCACGCCGTTGGGACTCTCGTCGAGACACTCGCCACCTTGCCGACCAGTTGGAGCGCCTCCAGGAGGCAATTGACAGCTACCCCTATCTGGATGTGAGTACTAAAACCTTCCCTTCTGATATACCCGTTGATTTGAAATGATTGGCTAACTCTTGTTTTGCAGGTGGTTTGGCAGCCGTATCTGGGGGAGGGTGATGAGGGACAGCCTTGGTTGGTGCAGGCCCGCCCCTACTTCGGTAGGTCGGTGTGGTTGCATGCGCTAAACCTCGTGCTACCTCTGAACCTATTCCTGACCCAGCGCTCCTTGGGCCTCAGGCAGAGTGTCGTGGAGTTCCCCGTCCGGGACCGGTTTCGCCGGCCGGGTCGGAGCTTTCGGGGACTTCACGACACGACAGACTGGAGGGAGCGGGCGCGCGAGCAGATAGAAAACTGGGAGCGGAAAGGCAAGGGGGTCAGATCGGACGCGACCACTGACGATGCCTACCTCCAGGCGTACGCCTTGAAGTACGGAGGAAAGGTATACAAGAGCGCCCGACACCAGGTAGAACTTTCTAAACCACAGCTCAAAGAACTGGGATTTAATGATTAAAACTGATGATTTGGCAATTCCTTGCAGGTGGACGTGACTGGTGAGATCGCATCGCTCCGAGCCTTGCTCCAGTCGGCGGTGCAAGATCGGGAGGCAGCCCAGAGGCAGACGACAGAGCTGGTAAGTACTGTGTTCACTTTCAGCCCCTTTGATTTAAGCAAAATTTTGAAACTGACATGCCTTTTGCGTGCAGCGGAGTGAGCTGGAGAGAGTGAGGGGTACCGGAGCAGGCGGTGCTTCCTCCTCTCGGAGCGCAGGGGGCTCTCCATCGCTCATGGAGGCTCGACTGGCAGGGGCAGTGCTGAGAGCTGAGGAGGCTCAAAGGCACTTGGAGGAGCGGGTAAGTTCATTTAAACACTTGAGTCGTTTATTTCCAAATGATGCTGATTGATTACTTATTGTGCAGGAGAGAGACTTGGAGTTGGCTCACGAGCAAGCCATGACGTTGCAGAGCGAGAGGGACCAGCTGCGCGTCCGGGCGGAGGCGGCTGAGGCACAGGTGGCGGAGATGACCCGGGAGCTGGCGACGCTGCGGGTACAGAGGCCACCGGAGATCAGGAGGAGGTCACCCGACTGCGTGCAGAGTTGCTAGCACAGCAGACGCTGGCGCGGAGCCTTCAGCAGATTGTGACGGATATCGGCCGTTCACGCAGCCGGAGCCGGAGCGGCGTGAGCGTCAGCAGGGCGACCGGCGCCTCCGTCGGACAGTATCTAGCGGGTTCCTCCAGCAGGCGGAGGAACGAGGAGGAGGAGCGGCACCGTCAGGGCGAGGGTAGCGCCCATGATGGCAGAGGGGGTGGCGAGATGTTGCCACCTCCAGATAGGAGAGAGGGATCCGGGGAGAGTGGTGGTGGTCAGTGAGGAGTCTTGTGAGCCACCTCCCCTTTTATCTATGTACATTTTGTTCATACCTTAGTGCAGTTTTACTTTTATGCCAATATTCATGATAAATGAATGGTTTGTGATTGACACGAGTGAGAGGCGAGATTCAAACAAGCGAGAGAGAGAGTTCTGAGCGCGACGTCGTACTCTGCTTTTAAAATCTCTGTTCCTGCACACACTTAGAAGAACAAATTAGATCTGTTCTTAGGTTCGGCCCCTTGCACAGAACATGATAAAAGCTAACTCCGCAATTTGTCAAGGGGCCGAGCCTTATTAAATAGGCGAAAAGACTATGAAAATAATGCATGCTAAAGAAAAGCAATATGTACACACCTTTTATTTTTCTAAAAAACTATATATATTTTTGTGATTTTGAGGATCTTTTGATTTTTTTAGATTTTTAGAATTTTTGATTTTTTTGTTTTGGGGATCTTTTGATTTTTTGGATTTTTGGAATTTTTTATTTTTTTTTTGTTTTGGGGATCTTTTGATTTTTTTTGATTTTTTTTTATTTTTTATTTTGGTTTGGGGATCTTTTGATTTTTTTTTTTTTAGAATTTTGAAAATCCTTTTGATAGCAACACTTCTTAATATTGAGCGATTAACCGTGAGCCTTACCTCTATCTCACTTTGGCGAGTAAAATTTATGTGCAACGCATATTCATATTAGGTCTGCTAAGCTTTTTTTTGCCCCTGTGACAACAATGTTCCAACACAGACCAAGCGCATGGATTCTCTGGTCATTTTAGACAAGATAGGAAGAATATAAATGAGATAAGACTTAATCTTGGAGTTGGGGTTGCCAACTTGTAAGACTTGCAACAAATAAGCTACATGTGCTATTCATCTGTTGTCCAAGGACTTTAGGGCCACAGTATTTTCTCTTTTGTCTGGGGCATGCGTGCGACCGGGCTCAAGGGCGTCCCGCGGGGAACTGTACTGCCACTCTTTAACATGCCCCTTCACTTTGTCATTTCGTCGCTTTATTTTTGTGCTATATGCTTTTCTTAGAACTGCCCGTCCCTCCTTGAGACTTCAAACACATGGTTTATACCGTTGCAGGTTTACAGGTTAGCCTTCCCCTTGCCCCTAGACCTTGTCCGAAATAGGGAGAGAATTGACCTCTTGTTTCCCTGAGCAAGGGCTAAGTGAGAACATTGTATATGAAGGGACAATGACCTTAGGCTACCATGTTGAGTACGTGATTGCACATAAATATTATTTCGTCAATATGAGAGGGAGCGAGACACTTGGCAAATGGCTACTTATTAATTGGTGTTGTTATCCAAAGACTTTTGATCAGGGATATAATCCATTCCATGGATGAGAGAGTTCATCACCATCGGCATTAACTAACCTATATGCGTTTCCCGGGTACACTTCTTTAATGACGTACGGCTCTTCCCAATTTGCAGACAGTTTTGACCTTGGACCTCCAGGTTTTATGAAAATTCACTTCAAAACCATGTCTCCTTCTTGAAACTTACGCTCAATTACTTTCTTTTGAAAAGACCTCGAGAGTCTATTTTGATATGAAAGCACGTGATCGGCTGCAGCTAGACGCCGTTCGTCTAAGAGTTCTAGTTGTGTAAGTAACGCCTCCCGATGTTCATCGGGATTAAGTTCTTTGTCCAACTGAATTCTTAGCGAAGGGATGAGAATCTCGTGCGGACATACCGCTTCCATCCCATATGTAAGTGAGAAAGGAGTTTGCCCCGTAGGTGTGCGGATGGAGGTGCGGTAGGCCCACAGAGCCTCAATTACTTTTCTGGCCAATCAGCAAATTTACTAGACTCACAAGTCTTCTTTAAGATTTTCAAAAGCGTTTTGTTTGTGGCTTCGGCCTGGCCGTTGCCCTGTGGATAATAAGGAGACGAATGATGCAAAGAAATATTGAACTTCTTACAGAGATCTTGAAGGTCTTGTGATATGAACTGGGGTCCATTGTCGGTGACGAGGCTGCCAGGTACTCCAAACCGTGCAATGATGTTCTTCATGATGAACCTGCACACAGTCGAACCTTTGATTTCTGCAAATGCTTCCGCTTCGGCCCATTTGGTGAAATACTCAGTAGCAGTGAGGATGAAGGATTTTTGTTTTATCTGAGCATTAGGATCACCAAGAGGCCCAATGATATCAAAGGCCCACATGGAGAAAGGCCAAGGAGAAGATAGTGGATGCAAAGAGGAAGACGGAGCATGAATTTTATCGGCATGGATTTGGCATCTGACACACCTACGGACGTAGGCGGCACAGTCTTCTTCTAAGGTTGGCCAGTAGTAGCCCTGCCTAAGGATCTTTTTGGCTAACATCTGACCATTCACATGCCCTCCGCATTCACCGGAGTGAGATCCTTCCACTATCTTCCAAGCCTCTTCATCGGTCACGCATCTGAGGAGCATTCCATTTAGAGCGCGTCTGTAGAGAACTTCACCCACGAGGGTATACTTTAATGCCGCTCTACGGATAGCTCGCCTATCTTCTGCTTCAGCTTCTTCTGGGAAGGTACCGTCTCTGCAAAACTGCTCAATCTCATGGTACCACGGCCTCTCTTCTTCCATCAATTCCCCTAATTCAACAAGCAACAACTCCTTCGCTTCTTTCTTCTCTGCCTTCAACACTAGGGAGCTCCTAAGGTTTGAGAACCAAGGATCCTGAGTTGAGGGAGCTTCTAATCTCTGAACGGTGATAGTCTCAGCGCTACGGCTGAGAGGGAAGGAGAGAGACGAAGCTAACGATGCCAGAGCATCGGCCAGAATGTTTTGGGAGCGAGGAGTATGAATGTAGATGAGTTGACGGAATTGCTTGGCGAGGAGCGTGACCAGATCTTGATATGGCTTGAGTTTGGGGTCACGAGTGCGATAGGTAGAGAGGACTTGCCGAAGAACGAGCTGAGAGTCTCCTATGATCTTAAGGTGACGGGCACCTAAAAGGTAGGCAAGCTTAAGACCGGCTAGGAGAGCCTCATACTCGGAGATGTTGTTGGTGGCGTAGAACTGGAGTTGATAAGCCAAAGGAATGGTGATCCCTTCTGGGGTGAGCAAGACTGCACCTATGCCCCGTCCCCTAGAATTGAGAGCTCCATCGAAATGGAGTGACCAGAAGGGATCGTGAGAGACAAGTGATAGGTTTTCATCGGGAAATTCCTCCTGAACCGTATCACTATGAGGAAGAGGGAGGTGAGCAAGGTGCTCAGCAATGGCATACCCTTTTATGGCTTTCTGAACAATAAAGGAGATATCAAACTGAGAGAGGAAACTTTGCCAGCGTGCCAATCTGTCGGCGAGAACTGGCTTCTCAAGGAGATACCTAATAGGGTCCATTCTAGAGATCAAACTCACCTTATGAGCTAGGAAGTAGTGCTTCAATTTCTGCACTACCCAAACTAGCGCTGCACAAGTTTTCTCCATTGTGGTGAGTTTGAGCTCGGAAGGATTGAATAGCCTAGATAGGTAGTAGACTGCCCTTTCTTTGCCGGATTCATCATGCTGAGCAAGGACAGCTCCTAGGGAGTCCTCAACAGTCGACAGATATAGGATTAGGGGTTTCCCAGGGATAGGCGCCTGAAGCACGGGCGGATTCATAAGGTAGCTCTTGAGCTCATCGAAGGCCTCTTGGCATTTATCATTCCATTCAAAACTGACTCCTCCTCTCAACAGTTCGTAGAAAGGACGACATCTTTGAGAGTGCTGAGATATGAATCTCCTTATGAACTGCAGCCGACCAATCAAACCTCGAAGCTCAGATATGTTCTTAGGAGGAGGCATCTCATTGATTGCCTTGGCCTTGTGTGGGTCTATCTGAATCCCCCGCTTACTAACTATGAAGCCTAATAATTTTCCTGAGGAAACTCCAAATACGCACTTCTTTGGATTCATCTTCAATTGATACTCTTGTGCGTGACGGAAAACTTTGGCAAGTACGGAGGAGTGCTCTTTTCGGGTCCGCGACTTCACCACGATATCATCCATGTAAACCTCAACATCAATATGTATCATGTCGTGGAAGATAGCTAACATTGCTCTTTGATAAGTGGCGCTGGCATTCTTTAGTCCAAACGGCATGACCACATAGCAATATGTTCCCCATGGGGTGGTGAAGGAGGTTTTCTCTTGATCCTCTGGGGCTAGACGAATTTGATTATAGCCGGAGTACCCATCCATGAACGATAGAGTTTCGAACCCTGCTGTATTATCGATCAAAACATCCAAATGAGGTAGCGGAAATCGTCCTTAGGACATGCCTTATTCAAATCCCGGAAATCTATGCAGATGCGCACTCTTCCGTCTTTCTTCATCACCGGGACGATGTTTGCCACCCACAAAGGATAGAGGACTACACGGATAAACTTGGCTTTGTGTAGCTTATCAATCTCCTCTTTCATCTTTAAAGCGATGTGGGGGAGGAACCTCCTTAGCTTCTGTTTAACGGCAACTGCCCCTGGCTTCAAAATTAACCTATGCTCCACCAAATCGGGGTCAATGCCAGGCATGTCATCATAGGACCAGGCAAATGAATCCTTGAACTCCCTTAACATTTCTATGAGCTCTTCTTCTTCTTCAGGCGGGAGACCAGAAGCTATGGTTAAGAGCCTGGGGTCCTCTTGCGTTCCCACATTTACCTCTTTAGTAGGTTCGTCGACTGCTGAGGTAGGTTCATCGAATCTCCTCATACCACTAGCATACGCCTCAGCAGCATCCTCTATCTCAACACCATTCTCATCTAATGGGTCTTCTTCGGCTACGATTTCATATATCCCAAAGCCGTCGTCTAGCCCTTCCTCTATCGGCATCTCCTCTAAGTCCAGAACTACCGCTTCTTTGATGAACTCTTTGACAGCTAGAAGAGCGCCACATCTATGGACTAAGTCTAAGAGGTATCTACGGGGTACGCCACTACCCTTCTTCTTCCTAGACGGGGACGGGGACTCACTAGAAACTACCCCTGAACTTGAGCTAGATTTGATATTTACAGGAGGCTCTGGAGAAGCGTCCAGAGGTTTAATGGAAGGGAAAACAACGGGTGCGGCAGGGCCGCGAAGATCCTCCGATGGAGCTGGAGGAGGGAGCGGGCCACCCGAGCTCAGGGTGCCGGCAACAGCATCGGGGTGTAGGGGAGCAGAAGGCCCCTCACCCGAATCGCCTGGAATGGCCATGTCTGACCACCAGGTGAAGGCACGACTGGAGCGAAAGGATGACGACGATGGCCGCTGGGGAGCAGATGTGACGGGGATCGCCGTCGAGAGAGGGAGCAGGAGAGGGGTGACGGGGATCGCCGTCGGAAGCAGGAGCAGGAGGGGTGACGGGGATCGCCGTCGGAAGCAGGAGCAGGAGGGGGTGACAAGGATCGCCGTCGAGATCAGGAGTAGGAGGGAGGTGACGGGGATCGTCGTCGAAAATAGGAGTACGAGGGAGGTGACGGGGATCGCCGTCGGAAATAGGAGCACGAGGGAGTGACGCGGATCGCCGTCGGAAGCAGGGGGACATACACAAACACATTTTTTTGTTATTTGGATTTTTTTTTTATGAAAAAGGAACTACATTAGATTAAATGGCTTCGAAAAAAGACAAGACCGAACCGTTGAAGGAAATGGCGAGGCGGGGTGAGGGACGAATGAATGCCTCAATGGCGGCGGGCGAGATTTGGACAATGAAGGGAAGAGGCAAAGGAATGAAATTAACATTGAGCATGGATGAAACAAAGTGAGTGGGAGGCCGGGAGAACTCTGGCCAGAACTCCTGTACAAGTAGGGGTAAATGATTTGACTGGTTCTCCTCACCAATTCCAGGCAACTGTCGCCTGGCGGTGGTTGTTGATGCTGATAATGCTGCTACTTGTGACACATCTTCTTCGCTGAACAGTTGATTGACCGCAGAAATAAGGTCTTCTAATTCTAGCTTTTCTTCCTCAGCTTCTGATCTTTCAAACAACAGACTAACTGATGAGACAATATCATCTTGATCCAAATCTTCAGTATCTTCCTCAGCTCTCTTCTTCTTGTTGGGTCGCTGCTCCTCTAAAGTTTGATAGGCTGATCTTGGCGTTGCTATGGTGGTGTTATATCCGGGCTGAATGGTCCCTCTGACAAAATGCTCGTATAAAGACCAAGTGAGCGGTCCATGGTCTGATTGTGGAGGAGATGAGAAAGCGGCCCATTCTGAATATCCAAGGCCACGCTTTGTGAATTTCTTAGCGGTGGCGACAGTCTTGGTTTGCCCCTGAAGATGAGCACCCAGGCCTTTTCCTGACTGATAACCCAGCCTGAACATGATGTCCCACCCCTTTGTATTCTTGCTCACATCCTTTCTGACTGCCATTATAGGAGGAGACCCAATTGGGCGGTTAGAAGAGAAAGTATAGGCCCAAGTGTAGTTAACATCAAGCACTGAGATTATGGGCTTATTGGACGGCCATACTGATGGCAGCACTCTCTCAACGGCTTCGACTGTATGCGTTGTCGTCATACTCTTTACCTTGACTATCCGCCCTTGGAAAGGGAACTTCAGACACTGATGCGCTGTAGAGGGTACTGCCCCTAATGATTCGATCCACGGGCGCCCTAGAATGGCTTTGTAGGTGTGATCAATGTTCAGCACATAGAACTCCACAGACATGACGAGAGGGCCTAATTCTGCTTGCAAAGTGATAACCCCGTGACAGGCACGTCGCGAATTGTCATATGCAGCAATAGTGGTAGGCGTGGGCTGCAATTGACGTTCCGATATGTTGCAAGCTCTAAGAGTGCTTAGTGGACATACATTAATGGAGGCTCCTGTGTCCACCAGAGCCGCATCGACTGCCACTTTATTTATGGTAAGTGTCACACACAGGGGCATTTTCCTGGCTTCGGGGGCAGCCAACTCGCCATCAGAAAAGGTAATGGTGGGTCCTCTGTTCACTATTGAGAGCACTGAGGGTAGGTTGTCCGGATTCATGTCCTCGCTGACCATGACTCTTTGCAAAAAAGTTCTGAGAGCATCTTGGTGAGTCTGTGATCTCTTAATGAGCTCCAATATGGAGATCTTGGCGGGAGTCTGATCGAGGTGCTTTAGGATGTCATATTGAGTTCCCGGCGCTGGATCAATTTCTTCTGTATCTTGTTGCTGCTGATTGTTGGTTTGCTGACCTGGCATAGGTATGGATGCGTTAGGATACATCCGATGAAACATTCGCCCGCTCCGGAGGGCAAGATTATGGTGGAGTGGAGGGGTAGGGGTGTTAAGGATAGAAGGGTTGGCTAGTAGTGGCGCTGGCGTAGGGGAGAGAGGGGTGTTGTTTGGTGGAGGGATGATGGGTGATATGACGGGAGATAGGATGGTGAGGTGATGGTGGCAATATGGGGTGTAAAGGGAGGGGGTATGGCGGATGCAGGCGCGGGAACAGTGGGCGTGACGTGAGAAATAGCCAGAAGCTGGCCCACCTCATGGTCGTCATCGAAGACCCACTGGGCTTCTGGTGGTGCATGGTGGATAACGGGGTTAACATGCGCAGGCGGAGGAGGTGGTGGAGCTGGTTGAGGGTTCGGAGCAGGTTGATGTTGTGGCATGGGGTTACGGACTATGCCTAGATCGTTCGCCGGCTGCTGCGGCTGCTGCTGTTGTTGTTGCTGCTGGTGTTGCTGGTATTGCTGTTGGAAAGGCTGGTATTGTTGTTGCTGTTGTTGTTGCTGTTGTTGCTGCGGCTGCTGTCGCCTCTGTTGTTGCTGCTGTTGCCTCTGGCCTTGCTGGTCCCTCAGAGTTTGGATCAACCTCTTCATTTCTGCCCAATCAATCTGATTCTGCTCATGGAGATCGTATATCATGTCCCGGAATTGGAAGCAATCGGACACATTGTGGCCCGGATGACGATGATAGACGCAGTACTTTGTTTGATCGGCCGCCATATTCCAATTCGCCTTCTCAGGAGGGAGTCTTAAGGCATTTAGAGACATGAGGGCTGCAAAGACATCAGCTAGAGATTCGGGTAATGGAGGGTATTGGGCTCTCTTGGGCCCATTGGGTTTCCTGGGGGCATAGCCATTTGAGGCGGAGGAACCTGGGAGTATTGGCGCTGATCTTGAGGGAGATTTTGTCCTTGGGGAGGTGGCTGCCTATTGTTGTTGTTGTTCCAAGACTGTTGGGTTTGCTGGGTATAGGGGGACCTACCTACTGGGCCTTGGGGATTGCTAACGGCACCTACTTGTTCATTGGTCTGGATCCCCTCGGTGACTGGGCCTTGCGGCTTTTTAGCATAACGGGCCTTGGGGGTCTCGAACATGGAATGTATAGGCGAGTCCTTGAGTTGGGTTTGAATGAAACGGGCTCGACTATATAATTGGTGCATGGTAGAGATGTCGTTCATGGCCAAAATAGTTCGGTAGGTGGGCGTGGCATTGGAGATCAACAGCTTTACTTTCTCCTCCTCAGGCATTGGGCAACGGACTTTGGCGGCCAGAGAGCGCCACCGGTCAGCATAGGTGGAGAAATCCTCTTCTGGTTTCATCTTTTCAGCTACCAAATCCACAAAAGAGTATTCGGGTCCCACCCGATCTTGAAACTGCTGCAGAAACCTTTCTTGGACGATTTGGAAATCCTCGGCTTCCTCGGGAGGCAAAGAATAGAACCACTCTAAGGCTGGACCATCTAATGATTTTCTGAACAAATATGCCATGAGATGGCGGTCATACTTGTGCGGCGCCGATTCATAACGAAGTCCTTCAGATGAACATAGGGGTCCCCTACCCCAGAGTATCGACGATATACAGGGAGCTCGGACTGGGGAGGCACCCGGAGGTATTGGAAGGATGGGAGGGCAATGTCAGCTACCTTCCGAGGATCAATTTGCCTCCGGAGGTCATGAAGCTCCTTCTTCATACTTGTCCATTCCGCCAAGAAATCGGAAGGAGATTGGATCTGATGCGTAGGGACAAGGGAGCGTGGCTGCTCGAAGGAGTGAGACCTCTCGCGAGGAAGCGGAGCTGGTTCGGCCGTATAATATGTAGTGGGAGGAGACCGAGGCCGAACATCTCGTGGGGGGAGGTAGCTTGGTTCTGAAAAATGAATGGCCCGAGGACGGAGAGGTGTAGGGTCTGCCCCAGACGAAGAAAGGTGAGGGGCTGAAGCGACGCGGACGGAGGACTCCGCCGGTCGGGCTGGATTTTGACCCCGGGGAGATAAAGGTTGTTTCCCCTTGGCAGCAGCTATGAACTCTCGGACTTGGTCCGGAGTGAGGTGAGGAAGGAGCTGGCTGAATTGAGAGTGAGGGTCATCATCCCCGGGAGGAGAAGGAGGACGGGATTGGATCCCAGTAATGGAGGGAGGCTGGATATGCCCCGGGAGAGTGGCCATGGAAGGTTGGGCCACTTCCTCGAGCAACCCAAGGGGTAGGGCATCGTCGGCAAGGACTCGAAATTGGTCCATGTCGAAGAGGGGATTATGATAAAGCACGAGGATCGGAGGGGACTGACTCGATCTCCCTAAACAATGACGCATACACCCTCCAACCAATTTGGGGGGACACACCTAAACTCTATCACGACAAGAAAGACAGAGAGGAGAAGGGGGATCAAAGCACTCAAGTTATCATGCTTACAACGCAAATTTCTTAAGATTCGAACTTGACCTTTTAAGTGAATTGATTAAAGGGATGTCACTCGGTCATGCGGTCCCTGATAGGAATGAACTCAAGTGCTCCGGTATGACTAAGGGTGGTGCACACTCACTCACGAGGATGGCTCAAACTAAAGGTGCAACTGGTACAACCAGCCCGGCGAACCGCAACGTGCGTACGGCCACGGGGACTTACGGAGGTCCTCGGAAGGCGGGCCCGAGTCAGCCTACAAGTGCTCGTAGGTGAGAGGACTCACTCAACCAAGGGGGAACCTGATCAAATGGGTTTAGCAGCGTATGCAATGGGCCTGAGTGCCCTAAATGTATGCACAAGTGATAGATGAGAAACAAACAGGGCGACCAGATGGGTCTCGGGCCGAGTCACGGCGACCGGGTACGCCGCAACCCTATCGCGACAGCGCGAGCGGCCGCGATAATGACAGAGGCCCGAAGACACAGTGGGTCACCAACCCAACTCAACCAGACTACCCTACCAGAAGGTAAAAGCACCAAAACCCTAAATCAATACAGTATGGATGAGGAAGCACCCAAAAAAAATGATTCATAGATGGAAGCATTAACAAACCGAGCGTACCTGTTGACGCGATGCTCACCGGCGGCGCGACCATGTTGCATCCATACGCTACGCCGCGACTCGACCCGAAAACTTACAAATAAGAACTAAAAGGAAAACCCGAACCCTAACAGGATTCTAACATCCAAAAACACGACAATACACGGCACATATACATGGAACAAGGATGCATGATCTTATAGAAGCAGGGTAAGGCAGGTATAAGAAGAAAAACTGACCTGCTATCGCGTCGTTGTCCAGCGACGCGACCTTATCGCGTCACCGCGATGCGTCGCGACACGAACCGAGGGGCAAAAGACAGGAAACAAAGAACAAAAGAAGACTAATAGGGCACCAAAAGGACAAAAAAGAAAGAAAATATGGCAAGCAAGCAAGTTAGATCTACGAGGGTAGCACTGAAGGTCCCACCGTGATCGCCAAAAGGTGTAATCACAGGGATTGGCTTCCCCTCGACACGGACATGGATATCAAATATGATAGCATGGGAAAAGGATGTGATCGCCACCTAGATAAGTTGCCTAATGATATGGAAAGACAATGGCTAACTTAAACTAGGAAAAAGGAAGAGAACAGGAAACTGACCTGGTATCGCGGTCGTCATGGCCGTCGCGTCTCTAGTATCGCGTCAGTGGAACTCGACGCGTCTATGTCGTGTCACCTCAGGCCGTCGCGTTCTCTGAATGCGGGAGAATTGATGTTGTGACCTTCTTCTAGTCCTCCATCCGGCCAGAGCACCAGAGCTTCTCGTAGACTTTGCTTGCTTGCCTGTCAATCAAAAGAAAACCCAAAGAAAAGACCCTATTAGAACATGTAAAGTGTAGTATCTATTCTAAAAGACGAAATGAGATGGGAGATCATGGTGGGAACGCACCTGGGGTGGTTTTAAACCCCTGTGGGTGTGGGAAAACGTGGGTGGATGGTGGATATGCTCTATTTAAAAAGAACATAAAAATGCATGTAGAAATAGAAAAGAGGAAGAGGAAAAGGAATGAGCCCCATTAGGGCGACTTCCTGGCGTGGATGCAGCTCCGATGATGTGCAAAGAGGTCCAGGAGATTGCTAGAGTCGCCCTCTTCACGTTCCTTGCTCCATTGATGG
Organism: Colocasia esculenta; assembly: GCA_014218235.1. Classification (NCBI taxonomy): domain Eukaryota; kingdom Viridiplantae; phylum Streptophyta; class Magnoliopsida; order Alismatales; family Araceae; genus Colocasia; species Colocasia esculenta. The sequence goes on along the minus strand of CM024759.1, from coordinate 2,330,508 downwards.
TGAAATGAGTGAGTTGTGAGGAGTGGAATGTGAAGGGAATGATGGAATGAGTGGCTGCGTGGCTAAGTCTAGTTCAGAGAAATTTTGGCAGCCCTTCGGGGTAATCATGAGGCTCTCCTCGTCCATGAGGAGGGGCCTTCCTTATATAGAGCTTGGAGTGAGAAAATTAGGTATTATCTCCTCAAAAAGGTTTAGAAATTAAAAATGGGGGATAAAGCTCTATCAAAATCGGGTGTAGAGTCCTTAGGGGAGCTTAGGAGAGTCCCTAGGGCCAACGATCCGTCCAAGGGGTCGGGATAACCCTCATAGACCAAGTCAAAGTGCATGGGAGGATAAATAGGGTGTGGTTACGGAGGCCAGAGATCTCGGGCATTGTCGCGTCAGATCGTAGGGTTGCGACTAGAGACGCGACGGTGCTGGGGGACGCGACAGCATTGCCCACGTGCATGGATAATGCATGGGCTGTCGCGGCAGCCCAACCCGTTGCGACTATAGTCGCGGCGCCACGATGCGTCGTGACATGGAACCCAAATTATCTTGGATTATTCTCTCTAACCACATGATAAAATAGGAGTCATATTCCTCTAGGGACTCTCAAATGATTGATTTCGGGATTTCAAGGTATTTTTAATGGATTGGTGGGCTCAAATCAGGGCAAATGATGGGCTCAAGGTGAGTGACCAATTAGGGGCCCACTAAGGTAGCAAGAAATGTGGTTCAACCCATTAGTCATAATCGGGTGTCTACAGCCGTCAAATCCACTTCTAGATTTAGGCAGTCCGAAAATGAAGTCCATCCCTACACCTTCCCATTTCCATGCTGGAATTTCTAGGGCTTTAAGTTTACATGCAGGTCGCAAGTGTTCTGCTTTGATTTTCTGGAAGGTTAAGCATCTAGCGACATATTTCGCCACCTCCCTCTTCATATTTGGCCACCAAAAACTTCTTTACAAGTCCTGGTACATCTTAGTAATTTCTGGGTGAATGGTATACCTGGTCTTGTGAGCTTCCTCCATTATTACTTTCTTTGTGTCCGCATAGTTGGGTACACAGACTCGGCCACGGAACAACAATCTTCCATCTTCTGTTAAGGAGAAATCCGACCTCTGGTCCAGATTAACCTTTACTTCTACGAGCATGGGGTCATTGTCTTGAAGAGCTATAATGTCCTTAAATAGGGTGGGTTGTGCTCTAATATTAGCAATCAGACATCATTTCTTCTTAGTGTCGGCATCTATATCCAACTTGGCAAAGTCTTCTAATAATCTCCATTCTCCCACCATGAGACTTGATAAGGTAGCCATTGGTTTCCTGCTAAGAGCATCTGCCACAGCATTTGCTTTTCCTGGATGATATTGGATAGTGAAATCGAAGTCTTTGAGATACTCCAACCACCTCCGCTGTCTCATATCCAATTCCTGCTGAGAAAATAGATATTTCAAACTTTTATGGTCAAAAAATACAATGCACTTCTCACCATATAAGTATTGTCGCCATATCTTTAGGGCAAAGACTACAACTGCTAGCTCCAGGTCATGTACAGAACAATTATCTTCATGCTTCTTCAGTTGTCTAGATGCATAGCATATGACCTTCCCATTTTGCATCAACACACAGCCAAGGTCGATACCTGATGCACTTGTATATACTTCAAAACTTCCTCCAGTTACTGGCAGTGTCAGTACATGGGCTGAAGTTAGGTGCTCCTTCAATGACATGAAACTCTCTTCACAATCGGCAGTCCATGTGACTGGATTCTCCTTCCTAGTAAGTCTGGTCAATGGTATAGCTATCCTTGCAAAATCTTTAATGAAACGGCAATAATAACCAACTAGACCCAGAAAGCTTCTAATTTCTGACACAGTCGTCGGCCTTTCCCAATTCTTCACAGCTTCTACCTTAGAAGGATCTATAGAGATGCCTTCCTTGGATATGATGTGACCAAGGAAAGACACTTCCTCCATCCAGAATTCACACTTGCTAAGTTTTGCATAGAGTTGATTGTCTCTAAGCACTTGCAGAGCAATCTTCAAGTGTTCTTCATGCTCCTCCTTAGACTTAGAGTAAATGAGGATATCATCAATGAACACCACTACAAACTGATCTAAGTATGGCCTGTATATGTTGTTCATAAGTTGCATAAAGGCCGCTGGAGCATTTGTTAAGCCGAAGGGCATAACCATGAACTCGTAGTGACCATATCTACCCCGGAAGGCTGACTTGTGTATATCTTCCTCCTTGATTCTTAGTTGATGATAGCCTGATCTTAGATCGATCTTGGAGAAGTATTGTGCACCAGAGATCTGATCAAATAGCTCATCGATGCGGGGCAGTGGATACTTATTCTTTATTGTCAACTGATTTAGTTGATGATAATCAATGCAGAGTCTCATAGTTCCATCCTTCTTTCTGAAAAATAGTACCGGCGCTCCCCAAAGGGATGTGATGGGCCTAATGAAACCTTGGTCTAACAACTCCTAGATTTGCCTTTTCAACTCTTGTAGTTCAATAGGGGACATGCGATACAGAGCTTTGGAAATAGGTGATGCCCCAGGGAGTAGCTCGATGGTGAAGTTTACCTCCCGTTCGAGTGGTATTCCAGGTAAGTCTTCTGAAAAGACATCGGGGTAGTCTCTGGCTATGGGAATGTCTTCTAGAGTGGGTTTCTTCTTTTCAGTCACCATGACCGAAACTAGAAAGGCATCACAACCTCGGTTAATCAACTTTGAAGCTTTTAGGGAAGAGATGATGACAGGGTGTGTACGGTAACAGACGCCAAGAAATGATAGTTTTGGTAGGTCTAGTTTTGCAAAGGTAACCCTTCTAAGAGGGCAATTAACATCGGCATCATACTTAATCAACCAGTCGACTCCTAATATAGCGTCATACCCCTTCATATCTAGACAGATGGGATTTGCAGAGAGATTATGCCCTCCAATCACGGTTTCACATTTTGGTAGGTAGTGTGTGAGCTCCGATTCAGAGCCAAGTGGAGAACCCACAGTGAGTTTGGATTTCATGGGGATTGGTTTAACAGGTAGAGTTGTAGCAAATGCAGTGGAAACGAATGAATATGCAGCTCCAGTATCAATGAGAACAAAAGCAGGTTGAGAATGGATATGAATGATAACTTCCACCATACCCCCTTCCTCGGGTAGGTCAGCTTCTACCACGGCATTGAGACGTCCCTGACGTCGGGGTACAATCTGTGCTCTTCCTGGTTGATCCTTCAGCATCGGACAGTCAGGAATACGGTGGTCGCGACCACCACATTTTAAGCATGCCCCGAGCTTCTTCCAGCATTCCTCAGCTCGGTGCCCTTGCTTATCACAGAATCGACAGTTCTTAGCTAATTGTCTCCCTTCCACTTTGACTTTCTTGTCCATAGAATAGTCCCTTCCAGCATTTGGCCTCTTTTCGTTGTTGTTATAGGTGTTGTTGTTGTTGTTGTTTTGAAAGGTTGCTACAGTATTGGCTGCTCCTTTCCTTACGAAGACCGGCCTTGTTGATTCCTTTCCCTTCATCCTTTCAACCTTTGCCATCGTGTCCTCCACTAACTGGGCTCTCTGGACCATCTCGGTGTAAGTGCCGATGTTATGTGGTCCGAGCTTTTCAATAAACATGGGCCTGAGCCCATCCATGAACCTATTCACCTTCAGCCTTTCCGTGCCCACCAGGTGTGGGGAATATACAGCCAGGAAAGAGAACTGGGCCTCGTACTCTATCACGAACATCCCTTTCTGCCTAAGTGCAGCAAATTTTGCAGCTTTCTTTTCCTTGACTCTCTCAGAGAAGTACTTTCCCCGGAATATCTCTAGAAAACCTGCCCATTCAAGCTCTGCCACATTAGGCAGGTGAGCCGATGTGGCCTTCCACCATGCCCTAGCATCCTTACTGAATTAAACGGTAGCTAGTAGTACTTTCTCCCAATTCGTACACTGCATAACTTGAAAAATCCTTTCTATCTCTTCTTGCCAATTCTCCACCTCATCTGGATCAGGGGATCCAAAGAAGGGAGGAGGATTCAGACTCCTAAAGTTGTGATGTAAATCGCCAGCTCTGTTCTGAGCTCTAGCTTGAGCCCCAGCTTGAACTGCATTTTGCAGGGCTTGTGTAAGTCTTGCCACAGTTTCTTGCATAGCCTACCATTGGTTGTGTGCCATTGCAATTGAGTGAAGGAGTTATGAGGTTCCTGAGGAAAGGATAGAAACCAATTAATGTCTCTAGATACATCGTAAGGGTTAACGGGTAGGAGTTCTTAGTTCATTCAACTAATATATTCTCAGTCTCTACCCATTCTCACCAGGTTCTATATGTAATTTCCATGACCTAGGTTTCATAGGTATCTCTTAATCCTGAGACATATATCCTATTTTGTTTTTCCTAGGCTCTGATACCAATAAACTATCACGTCCCGAGAATTACGCAGCGAAAATATTTGAAGAATTAAAGTCGATATTCTGTGACATGCGCAGTCGGCAAATAAGCCTCTAGCTAGCGAGTACTAATTGTGTATCAACACCAACATGATAATAGGGCCCAAATAATGAACTCAACTAAACTTGTATTCAAATCTCATCACTTTGTCTTATTTCAAAATGGAACTAATACAACTCTTTCATTGTTGAATAAAAGGAAAAGTACATATATCCTCACTACCTACTACATTGATCTAACACTCAAGTACTAATAATAGAAACTAAGATTGGAACGCTCATCACTCTGATGCATTCCCTTCATAGTCTTGATCTTCCGCTTCACCCCCGATATCACCTATGATGTGGAAAAGTAGGGAATGAGGAAACTAGTCCAGTAGGATTTATATCTCAATGTGCGGGTAATGATATAAGTGATTAGTAATTTAGAACTAGGCAAGTATGATTATCTAGATATGCATGAACGATAAATCCACATGTGCATGATACATGAACAAGATAGGTTGAACGATAGTAATTGAACAAGATTTAGAATGAGGTAACTAGATAGGACTAGCAATATATCACTTTGTACAAGCACACAAGATATCACTTATTTGCAATAAATGCAAGATGATCATATCACGCAAGCAAGCACGCACGAGCACAAACTTTTTATCACTCAACACTTAATCAGGCACAAAGACACTAATGTGCACTAAAGATCTATGCCACCTTGGAATGCACACTAGGACACGTGTATGTGGTTATTGTATCTAGCATTCAACACGACACTATTTTCCAGCACAGATGCAATGCCAGTAATCATTATACCCCATGGTTAACAGTATATTTATGACTCGCCGTCATTAGGACTAGACTGGAGCCCTTGGACACTCGCTGTGCCCGATCAACATCTCACTTAATTTCAAATGTAGATACCCACAGTCGTTAATGGCCAATGACAAGAGTTTCAAGAAGTAAGCAATTGTACATCATGTTCATGGTAATGATGTCAAGAAATCGCAAGTCATATGAACATGATTTTATGATAACAATAGTCGAGAGATAATTTCAGTAACATAACGGCAGGATTTACACTTTAGTTAACTCTTTACATTAATGGCTTAAGTCAAGATTATAAATCCACACTCATGAGAACAAGATAAGAGAGTAAGTGCATTCTATCTCCAGGGAACTTCAATGGTACAACCAACTCGGTCTCCATGAGAGAATCCACAAAGTACAGAGAATTACGGAGGTCTTAAGAGAAAGGTCACTAGTCTGCGGATACGAAATGACCGACCGAGAGTTTACAATCCCCCAAGAAAGGGATGCCTATATGTGCAAGTGTGTAGTGTAGTACATATCGACAATCCATTGGTTTAAAACAAACGGAACGCAAGTAACGTGATGATATAATACTAGACACGCACTATTCTCAACATGATTTGCGTTTTTTTAACATGGCATCAATTCACTTCAACAAGCTAGAACATGATGATGAATAAATCATTCGCACGAGAGATGGGTTATGCAATCAAGAAGAATTAGAATAAGCTTGAGATCTTTATGTCTTCTTCATGGGTTAACACGTTTTAAGCCACTGGACAGACTGCACAATGTACACTAATACCATAGCATGCAAGACTAACACTCTATACTGTAAAAACAGGTCTCGGGTTGGCCTCTAAATCACGACGGGTTCAGTTGTCGCCATTTAAGAAGACCGTACACGGTTCTGAAACACGAGCACTCTATGAAACATCAAATCGCGATGGGCCTGACCGTCGCCTTCATGTCGCGACAGGTCGACATGTCGCGACGGTCTTTAAAACACGACAGTCTTGTCGGTCGCCTACTTGATGCGATAGGAAATAGGTCGCTACCACCCTTGAATCACGACGGTTCAACACGTCGCGTTCAAGAGGCATTTTCTAAATAACAATATAAAAACGGTGCAAAAACCATGAGCGGGAAAATGGTCCTAATCGCGACATCCTCCATCACGTACACGACTGGCACTGAAACCCCTGCGACACACAGTTTTATGTGTCAGAACGGTCAGGTCAACGACTAAATCACGATAGAAGGGTCGGTCGCCTTTCAGATAAATGCGACGGTCTAGTACGTCGCGTTCATGCACTGAAGAATGTGACGTCTGGAATGGTCGCGTTTTAGGGTTTCATCTGAATACAGTAAAAACCGGTAAGCCATGCATGCAACACTTATAACTCATGATCTATGGCTCCTGGGACAAAAGTATGAACATGAAAGTTGCTGGGTACGAGGAGTAGAAGAGAAATATGGTTTTGGTTTCACATGATTTGGCCTTGGGATGAGTGAGAACCGTCTTGAATGTAATAAGCCCTGATCATGCACGACTCTTGGAAAACACTTAATACACTATGCATGCTTGATGAAATTGGGGAAAACATGTGCATATGAAAGTAGACTCGATGATCTTTAACTTGGTAGAGGATTCATTCATGTTTGGCCCGAGATAACCTACCTTTGATCGATGTTAAGAAGAGCCTTCTGCAGGTCGATGCAGAACGACGGTAGGGGAAGATGGCTCCGGTTGGGGGCGATCTCCTCCTCCTCTGGTGCCCAAGCTCTGCTCCTCACAACCCCAGCTTATGGTAAACTCGCCCCCAAGGGTTTTAGGGAGAGTATTTAAAGACCTAGGGTTTCTAGGAGTCCTAATGTGTCTAGGAAAGAAGGGTTGCGGTTTTGGGTTTAACCTTTCCATGTTTTGAGGATTCAGCTCCCATTTAGAGTGTGTGTGACTTTGGAAAACATCATACCATGGTTAGGCACGAATTTGAGTTGCTATGTAAGGCTAATTGCCTTAGGATTTGCCCTAATTGCCTCTTCCTATTTTCTGCTCAATTAGGGTTCTAAGTTTTATGGTATTTTCTTACTTGATTTTATTCTTGGGCCACAAGTTGCCCAATAGTCCAAATACGATAATGGGTTATCCATACATGTTGTTTGAAGTCTCTCCATCATTTTAATTTAATTTATGATCACATTGTATACCCATGATAATGGATTTCCGACCTATTCCCTAATTATGACAATTAGTCACAACAAGACTTAAACTTGGCCAATCAAATTTTTTGTTGCACGAATTTTATTGTAGGTCATTTGGGAATATTGTCTAGAGTTGAACAATGATTTTTATAGACTTTTCCAGCATGTTCTTGTACATACGATAATGGTACATATGTTTTTACTGTTTCAAAAATATTGAAATTGTCATTCTCTATTTATTTCTAATTTTAATTACTGAATTTTTTGGGATGCTACATGTACACCACCGGGCTATCCCACCAGTGGTTCTGGGGTCTTCATTTTTTCTATAAATTAATCCATGTGGCCATTGATTATGCCGCATGGTTTGCTCCAAGGTTGGAATTTGTCATTGTTTGGTTTGTGCATTGGGTTACGTCGGTACCACATCATTTTTTCGGTTGACATGGGTATTGGACGGATCCTTTGCACATTTTATCTCATATGCCACATTGGACGACTTCCACTGGGTCATTCCGGCGTGTTAAAAATATTCCCTCGGATGGACCTTTAATTTGAAAACACCGAGGATATATTGATTTTGCTCCGATCTATCTTGGAACGACTGTTTTCAGATTTTTTGGGACATAACAAAAAATATATTTTTTCTGCCATTTATTCTAAAAAATCAGAACAAATATTTTCATTTCATTCATTTATCTTGAAATTTCAAAATAAAAGATTTAGGAGGCATTTTTATCCGGGAGTTTGAATAAATATTTTTTCCCATATACTTGTTCTAAACATCCAAACAAGTATTTTCAAAACTGTATAATTCATGATGAAAGTTTTTGGGTTCAACATTAGGTTGGGTGAGTGAGGTGTAAATGAGGCAAGATGGTGCAATACTGGCTTGCTTATGCATGCAAGTTTGCTGTTGGTGTCAAACTTTTTTTATTTGGAGTAGATTATTCTTGTTAATTTGTGAACTATCTGGACTTGTGTTTTGAGATGTTCCATAAATGATAAAACTATACCACTTGGACTATATATGTCTAATTGTGGAGGCTATTTCTAGCCTCCTGGGACCGCGGGCCCATCAAGGCCCTATACGGCCCATTTTTCGATCCATCTAGACGCCAGGGCTCTGGCCTTTAAGCCACGTGTCTTCGGACAGCTTCCGAACACGACATGGCAACCCAAGGCGTTCTAAGGTCTTCCAAGGGTGGTCTCCGGGCACCCCCAGCCTGTTCGGTCCAGGCTTGGCCTACCGAACAGGTCCGGCTCAAAGCACGCTACGGCCCCATCTGCACAAGCTGCGCCTCCAAGTACCAAGCACGCAGCACAGACTGCCGAACAGACCATCTGTGTGGCACCTCCCGACCAAGGAGAGCAGGGAAGCTCCTCACCTCTTAGCAGCGGTTTCTACGGTAGCACCGCACGCGCCCCACGATCTAGGGGAGCATTAACCACATGCCCCCTCAATGAGCGCCTCAATGGGTAACTCCCCACTAAGGACGCCAACCGACGCTCCCTTTCAGGCATCATCAAATGGCAAGCACACCAACCGTTTCGGAGCCTTCGCTTATAAAAGGCACAGGTATACCCCATGCAAAGGTAACACAACCCTGGCTATACACTTACCTCCACGCGAGGCACACACTAGCAAATCCTCCTTCCTCAAGTCTCTTTACAGTCGTCTGACTTAGGCATCGGAGGGTTCCTCCCGGTTCTCCAACCGGACCCCCCTAATCCAGTTCTGGTCTTGCAGGCTATCGTTCACACCGGAGACCGTCTTCCTTCATCTCTCAGTGGAGGCCCGTTTGGCTCCGGCCCAAACATGAAAACACCACCACACTTTTGGCATCGTCTATGGGAAGCGACATCAGCCATGGCTCACGGACGTTCCTCTCACCAGAACCTAGGCAATAGGGCAACGAGGTCTCGACAGTCGCGCGCGGACTCACGTGACAGAGTCCCCCCTGTCGACGTCGACATCACCCCCACCGGTGCAACAGGTGATGTCCCTGCTGCTCTCGTGCCAGCAACTGCCCTGGAGATAGCGGAGCTCCGAGGGCAGATGCATCATCTGGTAAAGATTTTCCAGGGCCTCCAGGCCCAGTTGGCCACACAGCTAGCCTTGACGGTTCCCCCGCCACCGGAGCAGCATGCAGAATCGTCCCATCGACAATCCTGCGCCCCTCCAGTGCCGCAGGAGCAACAAGCAGAATCGCCCCGACGATCGTGCCGGGCCCCATCGGCGCGTCGGACATCGGAGCGGTAGTACAACTCACCTCTCCGTTCCGCGGTGGTTCCGCCTCCCCCACGTTCCGTCATGGGCGCCAACTCCCACAGGTCCAGATGCGAGGGCTCCGTGCACTCCAACCAAGAGATGGCCAGACGCCTCCGTCGCGTCGTTGATCTGGAGCACCGCGTGGATGCAATGGTTCAAAGGGCAGAGGGCAAGACCGCGGCGAATGAAGACCTGGACTTCCGCTCCCTATTTACCGTGGAGATCCTGGAAGCCCGGGTCTCACTGAAGCTACCACTACCTACCATCGCCCCCTACGATGGCACTTCCGACCCCGCTGATCACATCCACGGCTTTGAGTCGCACATGGTGTTCCACGGAGCATCAGACGCGGCCAAATTCCAGGCCTTTCCCAGTGGGCTCCATCTCCTCGTTCCACCAGTTGAAGAAGTCCTTTCGGGACAACTTCCTGGGTGGAAGATCGCAGCCGCGCACTGCGGTTTCTCTTCTGTCTGTTCGGCAGAGGAAGGGCGAAGCGCTCTGGGACTATGTCAAAAGGTTCCAGGCTGAAGCGCTCTGCATTCCACTCATCAACGTCCCCTTAGCCACCAATGCCCTCATCCAGGGCACTCGCGATGGTTTTCTTCAGAGGACACTGGGGATCCAGCAGCCCTCCACCCTTGCCAAGCTCCTCTCCACCGCCCAGTGACACACTGCGTGTGAGAAGAGCCTGGCAGCCGGCCGAGCAGAGCAGGATGAGCAATCAGACAAGAAGAGGCCTTCCGACAACGGTTCCGACCATGATCGGAAGAAGGGCCGGCATAACGGGGATTCACCGCGCCGACCACGCCCCTTCACTGAGTACACCCCACTCACCGTGGCTCCCGAACAGATCTTGGCCAAAATCCGGGATGAGCAGTATGTTCGGTGGCCACCGAGGATGCGCTCTGATCCCCGCAGGTGCAACCAGGACAAGTACTGTCTCTTCCACCGTGACCACGGCCACGACACCTCTGAGTGCCGCCAGCTCAAGGATTAGATCGAGTCCTTGATCAAGTGCGGATACATTGGACGGTATGTGCGCCGCAATGAAGACTACCCCAGACGCTGAGAACGGACCCCCGAGCAGCCCATCAACAGTGAGCCCAATAGGCAGGAGATCAACGTGATCGCGGGAGGTTTCGGTGCAGGCGGAGAAAGCAACCAAAGCCGACGCAACTACGCTCGGCGAGTGCACTTGGTGGACAGGCCCCCGACGCCTCGCCCCACCCCCTATCCCCCTAGTCCTGCACGTGCACGGTCTGAGGAGGCCCCCGACGCCTCGCCCCACCTCCTATTCATCAATTTTTTATTGTACTTTATTTTTTATTTTTAATATTAAAAATAAAAAAAATAATGAAAAACAAATAACTTTGGCGTAGACAATTTAAATTAGGAGAAATAATGTCATGCCCCGACGCGGAATATCGGAACGCGAGGCAGTTGCAAGTAAACGAGTACAGAGCAAGTACTAGACATCAAACCATTGCACAATGAATAATACTAAAGATAATTCTTCTCATTAATAACTTTTAAATGTCTATTTACAACCACTAATATCAGAGCTATTCTATAGGGTCCAATTACATTGAAATAAGAGTAAAAGACTAAACTAAGACTCTAACATAACTCTAGGACACTAGGGTACTCGTGACGTCACTCCTAGTCGTTCCCGTCCTCTTGAGTGTATAGTTCATCCTCGGTCTCACCTGAGAACACAACAACAAATAACGCAGGGTGAGCGATAACGTCCAGTAGGACTTAAATCTCAATAGTCAAGCAGGCTTTAAATGATTAATGTATTAAAGGCTGAGTAACTAATGATAGAGCGAAAGAGTCTAGTAACGTGAGAGATAGCATGATAGCATGTGAACGAAATAGCACAAGTTTCCAAATATAGCACGAGAGTTGAGTATAGCACGAAATAGCAAGATGGCCATAGCACAAAGTATAGCAATAACACAACGGGTATAGTATAGCACGTTTTGTCAATAGACAACGAGAGAATATAGCACTTTTTATTGTCATTTAGATAGTCGAGATCGAGTGTAATGTCAAACACTCTGATCATTTAACTCCCATGGGCACTAGCACTTTCGAGCGCACATCCCAGGACTAGATCAGGCCCTTTATATATTGCCAGGCATTGGTTATATTGTTTATCTCGCTCATCTATTCACGTTCTCTCTACTATCTCGTCTATTCATCTAGTGCTCTCATCTATTTCTTGGTACTCTATATTGGCCATTGTTTATCTTTAGACAATCAGTCAATGGCCAATATAGAGTACCAAGAAATAGATGAGAGCACTAGATGAATAGACGAGATAGTAGAGAGAACGTGAATAGATGAGCGAATAGAGTATAGATGAGAGCTAGTGGAAATTGCACGTAACACTTTGAGTAAACAGGTGATAGTAACAGTTGCACAACACGCGCATGTGGTGTTGGCAGTCATGTGGTGTTGGCAGTCAGGTGGAACTCACTACCTTTCCGCTGGCCATGTTATGCACAGGTCTAGAGGTCCGGCGTGATTCAAGATAAGAGCGAACTTCTAATAGCCATTTGGATCATATTGATCCCTAAAGGGTATCATAGGTGTTAGGGTACAACCGGCTCGTCGACCATGTGGGAATCCATGGACAGAGGAGACTTACGGAGGTCGTGAACAAAGACTCACTAGTCTGGCAGAAGGAGTATCTGACGGAGAGTTTGTCCAAGTCAAGAAAGAGTGTGTATATAGAAACAAGTGCTCGACGTTCTAGATGAATTCTAGAACAGTGGAGCGTCAATATCGATATTTCCAAAACATCGTGAGAAACGATAGACAAGTATATTTAAAATATGGCAATTTAATTACATAAATTACCAGATGTATTATGAAATAATTTCATGCCAAATTACGCCATAATTGGATGGTTCAAAGTGTGTGTAAGTGTCAAGAAATTGTAGATAGAAAAGATCATGTGCATGTATTTTAATCATACATAAATGTTTAATTTATAACAAGTGTTATTTTCTGTGTGTATGACTGTTAAACAAGAGTACAAACACTGTAAATAGCCAAGCATTGCTAAGACAGGGGGTTTCTTGCAAAAGAACCAGATCGCGACGTACCCTAATGAGGGTTGCGACGGGGTCAACTGAGATCACGACAGGGTCTTGTACAGGTCGCGACAGGCTTGTCGGTTCGGGCAGGCAGGTCGCGACGGGGTCGCATGAGGGTCGCGACGGGCTCAGGCAGACCGGGCAGCAGATCGCGACGACAAGCCCTATCGCGATCAAATCGTGACAGAGGACACTGTCGCGATGGCCCTTGTGAATGCGGCCTATCGGGACGTCGCGTTCACAAGGTCTGTGCCCGAGTCTGACAGGGAAAGAACAGTTCATTGGGTTGCGGGCCGGACTTACCCTATTTGACATAGGGTGATTCAGAAAAACATATCTAATTGTACAGGTGATGAAAATTTGTGAAACTAATTGCGAATTGTTCTAGACATGCATGGGTACTTACAGTAAATAGGAATTTGAAAACAAACAGGGTTTCGACATGATTTGATCATGGTAATCATTAAGAACTTAGAACAGTACATAGATGAGATCAACGAATTAATTCGCATGATAGGATGGATGGAAATTAGGGCTTTCAGGGGCAAAAGAAGCCTAACGACCATCAGAATCTCCAATAAAAATTTCATGGCATGATGTTTAGTATTCATTGAGAACATGATTTATGAAGAGGGTTCGGGGCCATGTAAGTTGCAGAACATGAAAAATCAAGAACAAAAGATATGCTTGATGGAAAATTATGAAACAAAAGGGCTTTTGTTCATAATGGACGAAACATCCTACAAAAAAAATTTCATGGTTTATGCTCGTGAGAATGCCTACCTTTAATAATTTTCCTCTTCTAGGGTTTACAGGTGAAGAACTCGGGATGGAGCTTTGATGAAGCCTTCTCCCACGAATTCTCCTCTCCTTGGGTTCTCCTCCTGGTCCAGCAACCTCTTGGCATGAGCTAGGGCCGGCCATGAGAGTTTAAGAGAAGTATTTAAGCTTCTCCTCATTCCCTTTCCTAGTTTAAGTCTAATTCCTATTAATTCCGAGTTTTCCTATTTCCTACCTTCCTTGTAAGCATTCCACTTCCTGTTTGGGTTGGGAAGAGAGTCAAATTCGTGGCCAATCAATTAGGGTAGGTTTAGGATTCCAAATCTAACTCTATTTGCTTATTTAATGTATTAAATTCCCCTTTTTTAATTAGGTAATAATTAGGTTGCGAATTTAGAGTATTTTCCCATTATTCTCTTTTTTTAAATCCCATTTTTGGCCCACTAAATTTCTAATGGGTCCATTTTATAAAGCCCATTACTTATTTTCATTTGATGGGTTTTATTTAATTCTCTTTTCTTTGATTTTCTAATTAATTAGCTTTCTTTTATTTGATTTTCTAATTATCAAATTTTTTAATATTATTTAGATTTTTAATTTTTGGAAAAAAAACCAAGTTGATACATCCTCCCCCTCTTAAAAGAATTTGGTCCCCAAATTCATATGATCATATAGGAGAGAATGTCTTACCGAAAAGATCGGGGTAGTTCCGTCTGATGACTCCTTCCGGTTCCCATGTGGCTTCTTCCACTCTACAGTTATTCCATAAGACTTTAACCACGTGGATGGGATGGTTCCTGAGCTGTTGAACCTTCTGTTCCAGTATCTTGGCTGGCTTCTCTTCGTACGTCACATATTTGTTCAGCACCAGCTTCTTGTGACGAATGATGTGGGTAGGGTCATAGACATACTTCCTGAGTATGGAGACATGGAACACATTGTGTACACATGCTAGATCTAGTGGCAATGCCAGTCGGTATGCAACCTCACCAATCCTTTCGAGTACTTCAAAAGGTCCAATGAATTTAGGACTGAGCTTTCCTTTCACTCCAAATCTCTGGATGCCACGTGTAGGTGACACCTTTAAGAACACATGATCACCGACTTGAAATTCTAAGTCTCACCTTCTTTTGTCGGCATAGCTCTTTTGTCTAGACTGAGCAGTCTTAAGCCAGTCTCTAATCACTTGTATGTCCTTTGTGGTATGTTGCACCATGTCTGGGCCTAGCCATTGTTGTTCTCCAACCTCGTTCCAGCATGTAGGAGATCTACAATTCCTTCCGTAGAGTGCTTCGAACGGTGCCATCTTGATACTCGCCTGGTAACTGTTGTTATAGGCGAACTTGAGAGATAGATGTTCGTTCCAATATCCTTGGAAGTCTATAGTGCAAGCTCTCAACATGTCTTCCACTATTTGGTTGGTTCTTTCAGTTTGCCCATTAGTTTGGGGATAGAACACGGTATTAAAGTTGAGTTTAGTACCCAGTGCACCTTGCAGTCCTTTCCAAAAATGAGATGTAAATCTCGGATCTCGATCTGAAACAATAGATGATGGAATGCCATGTAGTCTTACAATCTTCTTGACATATAAGGCAGCTAGTACCTCCACTGACCACTTACTCTTTATGGCTAGGAAGTGGGCAGATTTGGTTAGTCGGTCTACAATAACCCATATAGCGTCGAGTCCACCACGAGTCTTGGGTAAACCCATGGTGAAATCCATGCCAATGCTTTCCCATTTCCATTCCGGAATATCTAGCGATCTGAGTACACCAGCAGGGCACAGGTGTTCTGCTTTTACTTGTTGGCAAGTAAGGCAATGAGCGGCATGTTCCGCTACCTCTCTCTTCATGTTCGGCCACCAAAATGTTCTTTTCATGTCTTGATACATTTTGGTACCTCCTGGATGAATAGTGTACTTTGTCTTGTGAACTTCATCCATTAATCTTCTCTTCAGTTCTTCATTGTCGGGAACACACGTCCTTCCTTGAAAGACAAGCCTTACGTCTTCAGTCATTACAAAGTCTGGTCTTTCGGCTAAAGTTTCCTTGACGCGAACTAAAAATGGATCATCATCTTGTTGAGCTTTGATCTCTTCCAACAAGTCGGATTGAATCTTGATATTTGCAACCAAGACTCGATCATCCATATGTTCAATATTTAAGTCTAACCTTGCGAATTGTTCTAGTAGTTGCATCTCACCAAGGACTAGACTTGAAACAGATGTCATCGGCTTTCTACTAAGAGCATCAGCCACGGCGTTTCCCTTGCCTGGATGGTATTGGATGTTGAAGTCGAAATCTTTGAGGTATTCCAGCCATCTTCTCTGTCTCATGTTGAGTTCTTTCTGGGAGAATAAATACTTCAGACTTTTATGGTTTGAGTAGATGGTAAATTTCTCTCCATACAAGTAGTGTCTCCAGATCTTCAAGGCGAAGACCACGGTAGCCAACTCCAGATCATGCACGGGGTAGTTGACTTCATGAGTCTTCAGTTGTTGAGAAGAGTAGGCGATGACTTTCTCCTTTTGCATCAGTACACACCCTAGCCCAATCCCTGAGGCATTGGTGTAGATAGAGAAACCTTCTCCGTCTATTGACAGAGCGAGAACAAGTGCTGAGGTAAGACGGTCTTTAAGAGTTTGGAAACTTTTCTCGCACTCTTTACTCCAGGAGTAGGGATTCTCCTTTCGTGTTAGTCGAGTGAGAGGAACGGCGATCTTTGAGAAGTCCTTAATGAACCGCCCGTAGTAACCAGCTTCTGATCTCAGTGACGTTGGTTGGTCTCTCCCAATTGAGTACAGCTTCGACTTTGGAGGGATCAACGGAGATGTCATCCTTTGAGATGACATGGCCCAAGAAGGACAGTTCTTCGAGCCAGAATTCACACTTGCTTAGCTTTGCGTACATCTTGTTGTCTCGCAAGACTTGTAGTGCTATCTTCAGGTGTTCTTCATACTCTACCTTGGTCTTAGAGTATATGAGGATGTCGTCGATAAAGACGACCACGAACTTGTCAAGGTAGAGCCGATATATGCTGTTCATGAGTTGCATAAAGGCTGCAGGAGCATTGGTTAGCCCAAAAGGCATAACAACAAATTCATAGTGCCCGTACCTACTCTTGAAAGCCGTCTTGAAGATATCGTCCTCCTTGATCCTCATTTGGTGATAGCCAGATCGAAGATCGATCTTGGAGAAATATTGAGCTCCAGATATTTGGTCGAACAGTTCATCGACTCTGGGTATAGGGTACTTGTTCTTGATGGTGAGTTGATTGAGTTGTCGATAGTCGATGCAGAGCCTCATCGATCCATCCTTCTTCTTGACGAACAGCACAGGCGCTCCCCATGGGGAAGTACTTGGTCTGATGAACCCCTTTTCTAGTAGCACCATCAGTTGCGCCTTCAATTCCTTTAGCTCGGCAGGTGACATCCGGTACAATTGATGCGATACTGGGGCAGATCCAGGGATCAACTCTATGGCGAAGTTGACATCACGTTCCGAGGGAATCCCTGGCAGATCTTCAGGAAACACATCGGGGTAATCATGAACTATGTGAATGTCTTCTATCTTAGAACCCTTCTTTTCCACAACTACGGTTGCCAGGAAAGCAATGCACCCTTTCCGTATCATGTTGTGGGCTTTTATGGTAGAGACTAGAGACATCCGTCTCTTATGTCTAATCCCAGAGAATGCCAATTTAGGAAAGTCACTAAAGGTAACCTTCCCTTTCTTACAGTTGACACTTTCCCCATATGCGGACAACCAATCGGCTCCTAAAATTACATCATAGCCTTCCATGGGCATACACACCAGGTCGGCTTTTAGGTTATGGTCTCCGATCATTACATCGGCAGATGGAAAGTATTTGTTCAATTTCTCCTTTTCCCCTAGTGGCGTTGTGACAGAGAACTCACAACCCATGGATATAGGTTTTGCAGTTAGGGTATCAGCAAAGTGTTGAGATATAAATGAATGGGTTGCTCCAGTATCAAATAAGACAAATGCTGATAAGGAGAAAATTTGTAGAGTACCTTCTACCACGCCATCGTCCGTAGTGAGTTCCTCTTCCTGCAGGGCTTACAGACTTCCCTGTTTCTTAGGCGCATTAGGGCGCCTCTCATTCTCTTTCAGTAGCGGGCACTCGGGAATGCGGTGCTCGCGACTCCCGCAGCGCAGACATGCGCCGACCTTCCTCCAGCATTCATCAGCCGTGTGACTCGGCTTGTCGTAGTGTTTGCAGTTGCTCTTGGCTGGAGTGTTGGGTACAAAGACCTTCGGTTTCCTTTCTTGGCTGGATCCCTCTGTGATGTTGAACGGACGCTTCTTTCCATTGGTAGGCTTAGCAGATGATTGACCCGAGGTCATTTCCTTTTTCACAAACTTCCCTTTTATATGGTCGGTGAAGTCCGTAGCGTCTTCTAGTAGCTGAGCTTTCTTCACCATCTCGGCATAGGTCTGGATGTCGAGAGGTGCCAGTTGGGTGATGTATTGGGGCCTAAGGCCGTTGAGAAAGCGTTTAGCCTTCATCCTTTCAGTGTTCACTAGGTGTGCGGCATAGCGCGCCAGCCTAGAAAACTGGGCTTCATACTCGACCACAGTCAGGTTCCTCTATTTCAGAGCAGCGAATTCCGCAGCCTTCCTTTCTTGGACACGCTCGGAGAAGTACTTGGAGTTGAAAGCTTCTTTAAATTCGGTCCAGGTGAACTGAACATTAGCTCTGGTCGCTTCAACAGACTCCCACCAAGCATGGGCGTCCTTTTCGAGTTGAAATGTGGCTAGCAGTAGCTTATCCCCCGCTGCGCATTGCATGACACGGAAAATCCTTTCCGTTTCTTTTAGCCAGTGTTCTACTTCGTCCGGATCCGTGGATCCACTGAACCTAGGTGGGTTCAGACTCCTGAAGTTCCGATGCAGGTCGCCTGCACCATGATTTCCACCACCTTGGGTAGCTTGCACAATGGCGCTCGTCAGTTCTTTGATGGTTTGTTGCATGCCCCTCATTTGAGCACGTTCAGCAGTCATCTTGATTGCTTAGTTCCTACAAAAGAATATTTATTGTCATGATATCGATGTGAGATTTAATTTGTGCGTGTGTGATTTTATTTTAGCTAATTACCCTTGGCTCTAACCACAACTCACATAGGTAGGATAATTTACTCTAGTCGAGGCAGGTTAACTTAGGTCATCTTATACTTAAGAATAACCTAGGCTCTGATACCACAAAACTGTCACGCCCCGACGCGGAATATCGGAACGCGAGGCAGTTGCAAGTAAACGGGTACATAGAAAGTACTAGACATCAAACCATTGCACAATGAATAATACTAAAGATAATTCTTCTCATTAATAACTTTCAAATGTCTAGTTACAACCACTAATATCAGAGCCATTCTATAGGGCCCATTTACATTAAAATAAGAGTAAAAGACTAAACTAAGACTCTAACATAACTCTAGGACACTAGGGTACTCGTGACGTCACTCCTGGTCATTCCCGTCCTCTTGAGTGTATAGTTCATCCTCGGTCTCACCTGAGAACACAACGACAAATAACGCAGGGTGAACGATAACGCCCAGTAGGACTTAAATCTCAATAGTCAAGCAGGCTTTAAATGATTAATGTATTAAATGCAGAGTAACTAATGATAGAGCGAAAGAGTCTAGTAACGTGAGAGATAGCATGATAGCATGTGAACGAAATAGCACAAGTTTCCAAATATAGCACGAGAGTCGAGTATAGCACAAAATAGCAAGATGACCATAGCACAAATAGCACAAAGTATAGCAATAGCACAACGAGTATAGTATAGCACATTTTGTCAATAGACAACGAGAGAATATAACACCTTTTTATTGTCATTTAGATAGTCGAGATAGATAGCACTCGAGTGTAATGTCAAACACTCTGATCATTTAACTCCCATGGGCACTAGCACTTTCGGGCACACATCCCAGGACCAGATCGGGCCCTTTATATATTGCCAGGCATTGGTTATATTGCCAATATATGGTACCAAAAAATAGATGAGATCACTAGATGAATAGACGAGATAGTAGAGAGAACGTCAATAGATGAGCGAATAGAGTATAGATGAGAGCTAGTGGACATTGCATGTAACACTTTGAGTAAACAGGCGATAGTAACAGTTGCACAACACGCGCACGTGGTGTTGGTAGTCAGGTGGAACTCACTACCTTTCCGCTGGTCATGTTATGCACAGGTCCAGAGGTCTGGCGTGATTCAAGATAAGAGAGAACTTCTAATAGCCGTTTGGATCATGTTGATCCCTAAAGGGTATCATAGGTGTTAGGGTACAATCGGCTCGTCGACCATGTGGGAATCCATGGACAGAGGAGACTAAAGAGGCCTTGAACAAAGACTCACTAGTCCGGCAGAAGGAGTATCTGACGGAGAGTTTGTCCAAGTCAAGAAAGAGTGTGTATATAGAAACAAGTGCTCGATGTTCTAGAGGAATTCTAGAACAGTGGAGCGTCGATATCGGTATTCCTAAAACATCGTGAGAAACGATAGACAAGTATATTTAAAATATGGCAATTTAATTACATAAATTACCAGATATACTATGAAATAATTTCATGCCAAATTACACCATAAGTGGATGGTTCAAAGTGTGTGTAAGTGTCATGAAATTGTAGATAGAAAAGATCATGTGTATGTATTTTAATCATACATAAATGTTTAATTTATAACAAGTGTTATTTTCTGTGTGTATGACTGTTAAACAAGAGTACAAACACTTTAGATAGTCAAGCATTGCTGAGACAGGGGGTTTCTTGCAAAAAACCCAGATCGTGACGTACCCTAATGAGGGTCGCGATGGGGTCAACTGAGATCGTGACAGGGTCTTGTACAGGTCGCGACAAGCTTGTCGGTTCGGCAAGGCAGGTCGCGACGGGGTCGCATGAGGGTCGCGACGGGCTCAGGCAGACCGAGCAGCAGATCGCGACGACAGGCCTTATCGCGATCAAATCGCGACAGAGGACACTGTCGCGACGGCCCTTTGAACGCAGCCTATCAGGCCGTCGCGTTCACAAGGTCCGTGCCCGAGTCTGACAGGGAAAGAACAGTTCATTGGGTTGCGGGCCAGACTTACCCTATTTGACACAAGGTGATTCAAAAAAACATATCTAATTGTACATGCGATGAAAAATTGTGAAACCAATGGAAATTTGTTCTAGACATGCATGGGTACTTACAATAAATAGAAATTTGAAAACAAATAGGGTTTCGACATGCTTTGGTCATGGTAATCATGAAGAACTTAGAACAGTACACAGATGAGATCAACGAATTAATTCGCATGATAGGATGGATGGAAATTAGGGCTTTTAGGGGCAAAAGAAGCCTAACGACCATCAGAATCTCCAATAAAATTTTTGTAGCATGATGTTTAGTATTCATTGAGAACATGATTTATGAAGAGGGTTCGGGGCCATGTAAGTTGCAGAACATGAAAAATCAAGAACAAAAGATATGCTCAATGGAAAATTATGAAACCAAAGAGCTTTTGTTCCTGATAGACGAAACATCCTACAGAAAAATTTTCATGGTTTATGCTCGTGAGAATGCCTACCTTTAATGATTTTCCTCTTCTAGGGTTTACAGGTGAAGACTAGGGATGGAGCTTTGATGAAGCCTTCTCCCACGAATTCTCCTCTCCTTGGGTTCTCCTCCTGGTCCAGCAACCTCTTGGCACGAGCTAGGGCCGGCCATGAGAGTTTAAGAGAAGTATTTAAGCTTCTCCTCATTCCCTTTCCTAGTTTAAGTCTAATTCCTATTAATTCCGAGTTTTCCTATTTCCTACCTTCCTTGTAAGCATTCCACTTCCTGTTTGGGTTGGGAAGAGAGTCAAATTCGTGGCCAATCAATTAGGGTAGGTTTAGGATTCCAAATCTAACTCTATTTGCTTATTTAATGTATTAATTCCCCTTTTTTAATTAGGTAATAATTAGGTTGCGAATTTAAGATATTTTCCCATTATTCTCTTTTTATAAATCTCATTTTTGGCCCACTAATTTCTAATGGGTCCATTTTATAAAGCTCATTACTTATTTTCATTTGATGGGTTTTATTTAATTCTCTTTCTTTGATTTTCTAATTAATTAGTTTTCTTTTATTTGATTTTTTAATTATCAAAATTTTTAATATTATTTAGATTTTAATTTTTTGGAAAAATCCATATTGCTACAAATAAAATAAAATTCTAACTTGAATGAATAGTGTTCTATAGATATTTTAATAAAAAATTAAAAATCAAAATAACTAATGAAAAATAATTAGATTTGACAAATGTGACTTAAATGAGGGGGAAAATAAAAAAAACAACTTAAATAAATAGTGCCTCACAAGTTAGCACAAAAGATGCGAATCGAAAAATGACATATGAATTTTTACTGCGAATACCAAAATCTAGAATTTTTTAGATAAATTTTTTTATATTTTATTTTTCAGGGAAACCAAATAACTCAAAGCATAAATTTTTTCTTGAAAATATTTTACCGAGTGGAGTTTTCCATGTAATCAAACAACCCTTAATTTAACTGATCATGCATGTCCTTCAGTTTGAAGACCAACCAATCAAGGGGTTTGGACTCGTCGTCCCCGCCCCCCGTTATGATGTTATCAGAGATATATTTTGCTGCTGCTGCAACGATGTGTTTTTCTTTCTTTTTTTACCACTTTGACAGAAAAGAATTATGACGTAATTTAGGTGAAAAGATGACGCCATGCCACTTTAAAGTGGGTGTAAAACGACCATTATATATGCGGGTGAGAAACAACTCGGTAGGGTGCGTGAGTCATCCTTCACATTATTTCTGACGTGGAAGGGAAACGGTAACTCAAAATGCAATTATGTTATGGGTTTTAGACAAATTTGTACCCACAGATAAGGCAAGCCATTCGTCAAACTGATCTCATGCGTATATCTATACTATTATAATACTGGAATTTGATTCCCGGTCCATTTTAAAGTAGGTGAGTTAATTTTTAGTCCAGGCGCTTAGAAATATCAATGTCCGGTCCTTTTTTGACCCAATTTTAATTTTCAATCCAAAAGAGATGGAAACCGTGAAACTTGGTTATGAGAATATCAGAAATACCCTACTTAATTAATAAATATTACCTGACTTGCCATTCCTCTTAATTCTAAAACTTGATTTTAAATTTCCGATCCTTTATCTTTAATGTTTATGTAACGTCTCGAAAATTTTAATTGTTGAGAAAATATAAATAATATGGTTATTACATATTAATATTATCATTATATTGAAATAATTAAAATTTAGAATTAATTAGTGTTAATAAACGTAACCTCAGTATCGTACACAGAGGTGCGCGCTCCGACAGGGTGACACCGAAAAATTATAACGAAATTAAAATTTGAGAACACCATAATTTCTAGAAAAATATGGTGATATCAGAAATATAAATATCTAGATTTGTTGATGTACGGATTTCGAAATTAAGCGGACGTAACTAATTTTCGGGTGATTTTTCACCCAATATAAAATAAAATCTAAAAATTAAACTAAAATCACCATAATTTGTAAAACCATCAAATTAGCCTATGGTTGAAATTTTAATACAAATAGACACCATTTGAATAAAGTTATATAAGATCTAATGGGCCAGCTGATTTAGGGTCCAATTAACATGATATTTTGGGTTTTAAAAAAATTTCACCGGCGTCGTGAAAATGTTGGATTTAAAATTAGAAAGTTAACGGTCAAAGGATCTAAATTTATACTTTTTGGTCTTTGGACTACAAATTAATTAATCTTATTAATTTGGACCGGATATTAATTTTCCCATTATAATAAAACTCAGTCTTAGAAGTATACGTGGCAGCACCAGAAATTTTTTTTTCCCGCCCAAACTGAGATATTTAAGTCTTGGTGTTGCCACGTGACAACACCAGAATAATTCTCAATTAACTGTCATAATATTTTCCTTCCAATTAAAAATATGACTATTTGTATCTTGCCAAATATGACAGTTCTTAAACTTTTGTAAAAACTTTCAAAAATTTGGAAACGCTGAATTCTTAAAAAATGTTAAGAACTTTCAAAAAAATTGCAAACACTGAATACCATGTACCTGCCAAAACATGGCAGGGTTATCTATTGCCAAAAAAAATGGCAACGTTACAAACATTTTCTTCCCAATTAAAAATATGACTATTTGTATCTTGCCAAACATGGCAGTTCTTAAATATTTGTAAAAATTTTCAAAAATTTAAAAATGCTGAATTCTTAAAAAAAATAAAAACTTTAAAAAATAATTTTAAAAAAAAATTGCTGTGTTTTTTGAAATCTACAACTGTCCCATTTATTTTGGGATAAAGAATCCTCACGTTTTCGTCATAAGAAGCTCATTCGCGATTAAAAACATTTCCGTCATAATCCTCAATTAATTGTCATAACATTTTCCTCCCAATTAAAATTATAATTATTTATATGTTGCCAAACATAACAGTTCTTAAAAATTTGTAAAAACTTTCAAAATTTTAGAAACGTTGAATTCTTTAAAATTTTTAAATACTTTCAAAACTTTGGAAACGCTGAATACCATATACTTGCCAAAACATGACAGGTTACCTATTCAGTCAAAAATTTTAAAAACTTTCAAAATTTTGGGGTTACGCTGAATACTATCAAAAATATACCTACCAAAACATGACAGGGTTATCTGTTGCCTAAAGAATGCATATCCATCTTATATCAGATCCAAAAAATATTAAAAAAATCTACTGTGGTAGTACGATCCTGTTTGGGCCTGAGCCAAACGGGCCTCCACTAGAATGAGAGAGGAAGGACGATTGCTGGTGAGGGCGAAGAGAACCTGCAAAACCAGAATGGGATCAGAAGGCCCCGGTGAAGACCGGGGGAAACCCTCCGATGCCTAAGTCAGTGGAGAGCTTGTAAGGCAGGGGGTTTCGGAATGCGAGAGTGTGTTCGCGAGGGGGGAGAGCGTACCGTTGCATGGTACTGCACCTGTGCCTTTATAGGCGTTGGTGCAGAGGCCAACGTGCGTAACGTTGGGCAGATCGTGCCTGAAGAGGCGCTTTGACGCCCGCGCGTAACGGGAGGAGTTATGACTCCGATGCCCGTTGGGCTGCCAGGCAGTTCACGCCACTTGATGGTGGAGAACGTGGCCTGAGGCGGTTACAACCGTTCTGGAAGCCAGAGAGCCTGCTCGGAACCCTTTGGAAATGCTTTCCGAGCAGGTGACCCTCGTGGGGGATCGAACATGCTGTTCGGTAACATCGAGGGTAGTCTCATGGAGCGAGATCACTGTTCTGGCTCGGGAGCTGTTCATAGCTGTTCGGCAAGGGAAGGCGGCTGATCTGCTCGGAGGTACCCCGTATCGGAACCTGATAGCTTCCGATCACGGGAGTCACACAATGGAGGTCTTCGAGCCATCCTGGAGAGGGCGTGCCCTTCGATGACGGTGCCACGTTGGTTGACAGGACTGGAATAGGCCGTAACGAGCCATCATGGGCCTAGGTGACCAGATTTGGCCACCACACTTGCCCCCCACGCCCACGAAGGGCTCGGTGGGACGAGGGCTTCGAGGGCGTCGCTTCCGCATTTAATGCGAGGGCCCGTTACGGGATGCCGCCGCTTAGGGTCTTGTCAAAACAGCTAGCCCATCATGATGGGTGCAAAGCCGCGCCATGTTTGAGGTGCCGCCGCTGCGTTCGAACGGTTGCCAACGACGTACCCGAAGGGGCGCTTTCAAAAATTAGGAGGAGCGGCGTTTTAGGGCCCGCCTCGAATTTCGTTCCCTCCTCTTTCCTTATAAGGAGGGGACGAGACGAGGGCGGGCGCTACGACTCCCAGAAACCCTCCATCTTTGAGCTCTTCGTGCTTCCTTGCCTTCTCCTTTCCCTGTCTTCTGCTTCGTCCTCTCGCGCCGTTGCCGCTTTCTGCAATCCTTCCGGCGATGGCGAGCAAGGGGAAAGCCGCTGCCGGAGCTAGCGGGGTGACCGTAGCAGTGCCGAGCGGGCCACGATACCGCCACTTCAGTGGTCTTCGTGAGCGCTTCCGGATTGGAGATGAGTACGAGATCGTTGACGCCAGGGAAAGCGACACGATCCTGGTGAATAAACCAGGTTGCCTGCTCCTGTCCGTGGACCATCTGGAGGCAGGCTTCCGGCTGCCGTTGCCGGAGGTGGCGAAGGCGCTCCTTAATACTTGGGGCGTTTCGCCAATACAGCTGACGCCCAACACCTGGAGGTACATCTGTATCTTTGGTGTTGTCTGCAAGTTGAAGGAGATCCGGGGCTCGGCGGACGTCTTCCGAGCACACTTCAAGCTGTCTGCTTCGCGGGCGTCGGGAGCAGACGTCTATTACGCCAAGCACCGAACAGACCGGATGCACATCGGCCTGTCCAGCAAATATTCCAACAACAAGGGTTGGATGGACAGGCTGTTCTTCGTGCGCCATCGGAGTGGTGCGGAGTGGGGGTTCCCCACAGTAATTCGCCCCGCGCAGAAGGATAGCTTTCCGAAGCTTATCCAGGATGAGGCTAGGGCATCAGATGCCCTTCTCCGAGCAGGTGTTCGGAATGGAGAAGGGTATGTAACCGAGTTCATGCTCGTTAAGTATGGGCTCAGCAAACCATGGAGTAAGTATACTGTCTCTCAGTGGTTTACTCTTAGTTTTGATGACCTCATACTAACCTTTCTTCTTCCCATCTTCTTTGTGCGCAGCGGCTGCGGAGCTGGAGGCCGGAAGAGATGAGGAGGCGAATGACGGGTTCGCCGAACAGATCCCTGTGGTAGCGCACAGGGTGTATGAAGGTGACGACGTCGACGCTGTTGCTCGGGTTCCTTCCGCAGTGAGGGTCGGTGCCGCAGTGACAACGGCACTTGTTGCTCCATCAACTGCCGAAGGGCGCCCGAACAGGTCGCAGGCTCCTGAGAAGGGGCCTGGAAAGATTCGGTTGAAGAAGAAGGCCACTAGAGAGGTGGTACCGGCCGGAGCTCGGGCTCCTCGAGAGAAGGACGACCACGCGAGCCGGCCTTCTGCGAAGAAGAGGCCCGTTCTGTTTGACGAGAGCGCGGAGGAAGCGGAACAACTCCGTGCTCGAAAGAAGCAGCGGGCGGTCCAAGATACTTCTCCACAAGATGAGGAGGGGACCGAAGAGGAAGAAGAAGGGGCGCAGTTACTGCTGCGCAGAAAGAGTAGGGCCGTACCATCGGCCGATGAGGGGGTGCCATGGGTGGCTCCCGCAACTCGCCCCGAGGTCGCACAGAAGATGGCGACCGAGCTGGGGCTCATTTTTGTAAGCGAAGGATCTGAGAGTCCTGTCGCTGGAGAAGCCGGGGGCTCCCCCTGCGCGGGAGATAGGGCGCCCTCCGGTGCTTCCAATGCTGGAGGTGCCGAACGCGGTGTTTCCAGCAACATCGCGGAGGTATCCTCTAGGAGGAGCGGAGAAGCTACGGCGTCACCTGGTCGGCAGGAGGAGGACACTTGCGCAACAGGAGCTTCCGCGCCTGCTGGGGTGGTTCCGAGCAGCGTGGTGACAGCAGCGCCTCCAGAGCCAGGAATGGCTCCTGCAGCAGGGACCATTGCGGAAGCGGCCGCAACGGCGAGGGCGTCCGAAGAGGTTGCCACTTCAAGGGGGAGAATCCTGCCCCCCCTGCCCCCCTCCGAGGTGGTTGCTAATGCAGAAGCAACCTCCAAAGGAGTCGAAGACATTGGGGGGGAGGCTGCGGGTGCTGCCCGGGGTGAAGGGTCCGAAGACGATCGAAGGCCTCTTAGTGAGGTGCTTCTGAGAGAACCTCTTGGAGCTCCTTCGGTGGCAGCGCTGGAGGCGACCCTTCGCCGGATGGAAGATACGCCCAGGGAGCTGCCCGCGAGCCCCACTGCTTCTCGTCTTGAACGGTTGGCAAGGTGCTTGGACCTTCCTTCCGAACAGACTCCAGAGAAGTCAGTGGAAGGGTACCAGCCGGAGTGGCAGACAGAAGATGGCCTGAGTGACGTCGACGTAGAGATGCTTGCGGACGAAATGTCCAAGTCGTTGGCCACTCTGAAGGCTTTAGCTGTTCGGGGCCAGAGACAGAAATATCTCTACGAGGCGCAAGTAGCCTTCTGTGATGACCTTTCGGCGAGGCATAAAGCTCGCGAGGCGGCGCTGGAGGAGGAGGTGAAGGGCCTCAAAGCTGCTCTTCATGCCGCGCAGCTGGATGCTACCTTGGCGCGGGCCGAAAAGGACGCCCTAGCCAAGGTAGTAGTAGATGCGGAGGCCCGTGCCGTTGCTAACTATAAGGCTGGGCCAGAGTACAAGGAAGACTTAGAGCAGTATGGGGCTCGCTGCTACAAAGTGGGCCTTAATGCTGGGAAGGATGTGGGGGAGAGGCTTTCCTGGGCCAAACGCGCCCAAGAAGCCTTCGAGGCTGCTGTTCGGGAATGCCGACGCCGCACCCAAGACGTCCGCTTAGATGGTGTGCGGTTCGCACAATTTCAATCTGGGCGGATGCCTCCTTCGGGTGAGGATGCTGGTCCTTCCGAACAAGCTCCTTAATCCCCTTGCCTCACGTCTTCTTGTACTTCGTTTTTTGTAACATCGGCCAAGGAAGGCTGTTTTGTAAGCACAAGAATTTCTTATAAATGAAATCCTCTGCTTTACGAGTTTTTCTGTAGCGTCACTTTCTCTATCTTCTCCTTGTTGTGGTTGTTCCTGCTCGGATCGGAATCCGTTAGCTTCGTGAGTATTGCATGTAAGACACAGATCAGGTATCTATGCTAAATGCTCATGAAGCAACAGGAGTAAAGAGAAGAGAGGTTGGATGCTGAAAGAAGGCTTTTATAGATGATAAGCCTTAAGATTAGAAACATGCCATGTCCTGGGAATGGCCTCGCCACTAGGAGTAGTTAGCTTATATGAGCCTTTTCCAAGGACGTGGGTGACCTGATAAGGTCCTTCCCATTTGATGGCAAGTTTGCCGACTGCTCTTCGGGGGTCCGAAGCCGAACAGCGGCGCAAGACCAAATCTCCCACATTGAACCGCCTCTCCTTGACTCGCGCATTGTAATATTGCGCAAGCCGTTGTTGATAAGAAACGAGGCGAATGCTGGCGTCGCTTTGTCGTTCGCCCAGCATGTCCAAGTTCTCTCGGAGAGCACGGTTATTGGCGGCTTCGTCGAAGTGGGTTGTTCGGATGGTGGGAAGGGCTACTTCCAAAGGTACAACTGCTTCTGAGCCGTAGGCTAGGTGGAAAGGTGTTTCCCCCGTAGCTACCCGAGCAGTTGTCCGGTGACACCAAAGGACATTTGGGAGCTCATCGATCCATGATCCACCTGCAGCCTCTACTCTGGTTCGAATCCCGTGCAGCAATGTTCGGTTGGCGTTTTCAACCAGACCGTTAGCTTGGGGATGAGCGACGGAGGTGAAGTGGTTGTAGATCCCGAGCTCGGCGCACTTTTCCTTGAAGAAGGTGCTGTCAAACTGTTTCCCGTTGTCAGAAGTAATCACTCTGGGGACGCCAAACCTGCATAGAAGGTTCTTCCATACGAACTTCCATGCGGCCTGTTCGGTGATTGTGGCAACGGGTTCGGCCTCGATCCACTTGGTGAAGTAGTCGATGGCCACAAAAAGGAACTTCTTGCGCCCTTGGGCCTCTGGAAAGGGGCCCAAGATGTCAATGCCCCATCTGGCGAAGGGGCGCGGCTCGAACAGACTGTGAAGCTGTTCGGCTGGCTGCTTGATGAGTACTCCGAACTTCTGGCATTCTGGGCATTTCCTGACGAAGGACATGCAATCCTTCTGAAGAGAAGGCCACCAGAACCCTGTTCGGATGAGGCTGCGTGCTAGCGTCCTGCCCCCCAGATGGCTTCCGCACAACCCCTCGTGGACTTCCTCTATGGCCGCGAGGGCCTCCTCAGGGTTGAGGCAACGTAGAAGAGGTCTTGCAAGGGACCGTCGGTACAGCTTGCCTTCTACGATGGTGAAATGCTGCGAGCGCATCCTGACTTTCCGAGCTTCATCCTGTTCGGAAGGAAGCTCGCCTCGGAGAAGGTACGCCAAGAGAGGGTCCACCCAACTTGGGGTCGGTGGGCCCGTTTCTATGGCGGCTATATCAATCTCTGTGCTCGGCACGGCGAGCTCTTCAATGAAGACAGAGCGAGAGGGGGTGATGTCGCCTGAAGATGCCAATTTGGCCAGCGCATCAGCTCGCGCGTTCTGCTCTCGTGGAACATGTATGACCTCGAAGTATACGAGGCCCTCTGTCTGGCTCTTGACCTGTTGGAGGTATTTAGCCATGCGAGGTTCCCTTGCTCCAAACTGTCCGCTCACCTGGCTGGCGACCAACTGGGAGTCACTAAAGACTCTAAGCCGAATGGCTCCGAGGTGCCTAGCCATGCGGATACCGGAAAGCAAGGCTTCGTATTCGGCGACGTTGTTGGAGGCTGGAAAGCGGAAACGGAGGGCGTATTGGAACTCTAACCCCTCTGGGGAGGTGAGGACCAAACCTGCCCCGCTTCCGGAGACACAAGAGGATCCGTCCACATAAAGCTCCCATGGGGGCTCGTCTGCCAACGGTGGATCCTGCTCGGCCGGAAGGGTGCATTCCGCTACGAAATCTGCTAACGCCTGCGCTTTGATCGCCGTCCTTGGTCGGAAGCTGATGTCAAACTCTCCCAGCTCAATTGCCCACTTAACCAACCTACCGGAAGCCTCCGGCCGCTGCAAGATGGATTTCAGCGGTTGATCGGTAAGCACTGTAACGGAATGGGCCTGAAAGTAGGGCCTGAGCTTCCGTGCAGCTGTGACAAGAGCAAGGGCAAGCTTTTCTGCTCTGGGGTACCTCCTTTCAGCTTCTTGGAGGACCCTGCTGATATAGTACACTGGATACTGTGCCGCTCCTACTTCTTTGATCAAAACCGCACTGATGGAGTGTTCGGTGACCGAAAGGTACACGAACAAGGGTTCTCCGAGCACAGGCTTTGAGAGAACAGGAGGGGTTGCCAAATATGCCTTCAGCTCGGTGAAGGCAGCTTCGCATTCGTCAGTCCATAGTACTTGCCCCCCTTGCTTCGAGGCGTTTTTAGGGCCTCGGAGCAACTTGAAGAAGTTAAAACTTCTTTCTGCTGCTCGGGACATGAACCTGTTCAGCGCGGCAAGACGTCCTGTTAGACGCTGGACGTCGCGCGCCGTCTTCGGACTGGACATCTCAAGTACGGCTTGGATTTTTTCTGGGTTCGCCTCTATTCCCCTGTTTGATACGAGGAACCCGAGGAACTTACCCGACCTAACACCAAACGCACACTTGGCGGGATTGAGCTTCATATTATACCTTCGCAGAGTTGCGAAGGTTTCCTGGAGGTCAGAAATGTGATCGGTGCTCGGAAGAGTCTTGACCAACATGTCGTCGACGTAAACCTCCATGTTTCGCCCGATCTGCTGCTCGAACATCTTGTTGACCAGCCGCTGGTAAGTTGCGCCTGCATTCTTTAGACCAAAAGGCATCCTGGTGAAACAGTATAAGCCTAGGTCTGTGACGAACGTAGTGGCGTCTTGATCCGGTGGATGCATGCTGATCTGGTGGTAACCAGAGTAGGCATCCAAAAAGCTGAGGAGCTCGTGCCCGGAGGTAGCGTCCACCAGCTGATCAATGCGTGGTAACGGGAAGTTATCCTTGGGCGTTGCCTTATTAAGATCTTTGTAATCTACGCACACACGCCATTTGCCATTGGCCTTGCGTACGAGGACCACATTAGAGATCCATCTTGGATATTGGGCTTCTCGGAGGAGCCCGACAGTTCGGCTTTTGGTCACGTGATCCTGAATCACGATCTGCCGCTCTCGGTTCACGGGTCGCCTTCTTTGCTGCACTGGCGGGATTCGTGGATCCAACCGAAGGCGATGCACCATGACCTCCGGGGGAATGCCTGGAAGCTCGTCATCAGACCAAGCGAACACGTCCAAATTAGCGAGCAGGAAAGCTGTATAGCGTTGCTGCTCGGCCTCTGTCAACAGGGCGCCAATGTACAAGACGTGTTCGGGGTCGTCGTCCACTTGAATGGGGATTAAGTCTTCGGCAGGCGTCCCCCGACTAGTGGAAGGCTGATCGGAGGTTGGAAGAGCTGGATCAGCGAGTGGTTGCTTGTCTCTTAGAGAGAGGACATAGCAACGGCGAGACTCACGCTGGCACCCGAGCACTTCGCCCACTCCGCTCGGAGTAGGAACTTCATCTTCTGATGGAGAGACGAAGGTACTGCTTTGATGCGTCCGATCAGGCCTCTGCCCAGAATAGCATTGTATCCAGGCATGTTGTTGATGACCAGAAAGTCAACAATCTTGGTCACAGCC
The DNA here is from genome assembly GCA_014218235.1 of Colocasia esculenta. Taxonomy (NCBI): domain Eukaryota; kingdom Viridiplantae; phylum Streptophyta; class Magnoliopsida; order Alismatales; family Araceae; genus Colocasia; species Colocasia esculenta. Next base: position 2,298,557 of record CM024759.1, on the reverse strand, counting down.
TTTGGAGCTGTCCCCAAGGTGATCGGAAGGCGAATCCTTCCCATGGGCTGGACCGAAACTCCCGAAAAGCCGAAAAGTGGCGAGTTTACAGGGGCGAGTTGATCGGTTCGCAGACCCATGAGGACAAAACAGTCGTAAGCCAAGACATCGGGGGCGCTTCCATTATCTACCAGAATTCGGCGCACGTTACAGTGGTTGATGGTGGCCGAAACGACCAGCGCATCAGTATGTGGGGTCGTAACCCCTACAAGGTCTTCGTCCGAGAAGGTTATAGACTCCTCGGGCTGTGCGCGTGCGGGACTGGCAGGATATGGGGCCGGCCGAACAGTCGGAGGCCTGTCTACGACATGCACTCGCCTTGCGTAATCGCGTCGGCTCCGAGTGCTTTCTCCACCTGCGCCAAAGCCTCCCGCGATCACGTTGATCTCCTGCCCATTGGGCTCGTTGTTGATCGGCTGCTCGGGAGTGCGGTTTTGGCGACGGGGGCGCTCTTCATTCCGGCGCCCTTCGTTTCGGCGCACGAATCGTCCAAGGTAGCCGCGCTTGATAAGGTCTTCGATTTCGTCCTTAAGCTGGCGGCACTCGGAGGTGTCGTGGCCGTGGTCGCGATGAAAGCGACAGTACCTATTTTGATCGCGCTTCCGGGGGTCGGAGCGCATTCTTTGGGGCCACCGAACAAAAGCTTCATCCCTGATCTCTGCCAGGATTTGTTCGGGGGCCACAGTGAGGGGGGTGTAGTTGGTAAAGGGGCGCGGACGACGCGGAGAATCGCCATTGCGTCGTCCCTTCTTCCGATCACGGTCGGAGCCGTTGTCGGAAGGCCGCTTTTTTTCCGACTGCTCCCCCTGTTCGGCCCTGCTCGCTGCCAGGCTCTCCTCGCAGGCCGCGTGGCGCTGCGCGATGGAGAGCAGTTCGGCGAGGGTGGCGGGCTGCTGGACGCCTAGAGTCCTTTGTAGAAAGCCATCACGAGTGCCTTGAATGAGAGCACTGGTGGCTAGGGGGACGTCCAGACGCGAGATGCGAAGCGCCTCTGTTCGGAACCTCTTGACGAAGTCCCAGAGCGCCTCGCCTTTCCTCTGGCGCACAGCCAGAAGGGAAGCCGCCGTTCGCGGCTGTGATCTCCCGCCCAGGAAGTTGTCCCTAAAGGACTTCTTCAGCTGGCGGAAAGAAGTAATGGAGCCCGCAGGGAGGGTTTCAAACCAAGCCCTGGCGGTCTCTTTTAGCGTTGCAGGGAAGGCCCTGCACTTGGCCGCATCTGATGCTCCGTGGAACACCATGTGCGATTCGAAGCCGTGGATGTGATCGGCCGGGTCTGTTGTGCCGTCGTAGGGCGCGATGGTGGGTAGAGGGAGCTTGGAGGAGACCTGGGCCTCCAGGATCTCCCTGCTGAACGGGGAGCGGAAGTCCAAGTCATCCTCCGCTGGAGCCTTCCCCTCCGCACGCTGAACCATCGCGTCCACGCGGCGCTCAAGATCAACCACGCGCTTGAGGCGCCTGGCGAGCTCCTGCTCGGAGTTGGCGGGGCCCCCTCGTCCAGAGGCGTGGGAGTTGCCTCCCACGACTGATCGTGGCGGGCGAGGGGAGATGATAGAGCGTCGGGGCGAACGCCCGCGGCGCTCTGGCGCCCGTTCCTCCGACGGGGGCCGGTGAGACCGGCGCGGCGACTCTGCCTGCTGCTCCTGAGGCACCGGGGGGACGCGGGAGTGGCGGTGCGACGATTCCGCCTGCCGCTCGCGCGGCAGGGAAGCCGCCGGAGCCGCAACCCCCACCAACTGGGCCTGTAGGGCGAGGCAGACGCCCGTCAGCTGATGCATCTGCCCCCGAAGCTCTGCCACTTCGAGGGCCGTCGCCGGTGCGGCAGCCGTTGGTACTGGGACGTCGTGATTCGCGCCGGTAGCAGCGCCGGCGACGTCCCCAGGAGGAGATTGGCGACGAGAGGCCCCTCGTGATTGGCGAGACCTCGTCGCCCTGCTTCCCACGTTCTGGTATGAGGATCGCCCTCGAGCCATGGCAGCGTCGCTTCCCACAGACGGCGCCAAATGTGGTGGTACGATCCTGTTTGGGCCTGAGCCAAACGGGCCTCCACTAGAATGAGAGAGGAAGGACGATTGCTGGTGAGGGCGAAGAGAACCTGCAAAACCAGAATGGGATCAGAAGGGCCCCGGTGAAGACCGGGGGAAACCCTCCGATGCCTAAGTCAGTGGAGAGCTTGTAAGGCAGGGGGTTTCGGAATGCGAGAGTGTGTTCGCGAGGGGGGGAGAGCGTACCGTTGCATGGTACTGCACCTGTGCTTTATAGGCGTTGGTGCAGAGGCCAACGTGCGTAACGTTGGGCAGATCGTGCCTGAAGAGGCGCTTTGACGCCCGCGCGTAACGGGAGGAGTTATGACTCCGATGCCCGTTGGGCTGCCAGGCAGTTCACGCCACTTGATGGTGGAGAACGTGGCCTGAGGCGGTTACAACCGTTCTGGAAGCCAGAGAGCCTGCTCGGAACCCTTTGGAAATGCTTTCCGAGCAGGTGACCCTCGTGGGGGATCGAACATGCTGTTCGGTAACATCGAGGGTAGTCTCATGGAGCGAGATCACTGTTCTGGCTCGGGAGCTGTTCATAGCTGTTCGGCAAGGGAAGGCGGCTGATCTGCTCGGAGGTACCCCGTATCGGAACCTGATAGCTTCCGATCACGGGAGTCACACAATGGAGGTCTTCGAGCCATCCTGGAGAGGGCGTGCCCTTCGATGACGGTGCCACGTTGGTTGACAGGACTGGAATAGGCCGTAACGAGCCATCATGGGCCTAGGTGACCAGATTTGGCCACCACATCTACTTAACAAGATTTCTGTACTGCGAAATCAGAATCCTATTCCCCCCTAAATATTACCAGTAAAATCATGTATATGCCAAACGTGTGAGGAGGAGAGTAGGGGCGGGCGCGGTGGTTCGCCGAGGGAGCTACCAGGGAGTGGTGGTGGGTTTGGAGGTGTTACTTCCCGGCGTCAGTCATTTGGGTGGTGAACTCACCCGCGTTGTAGGTGCGTGGTTGTAGCCTTTCTCCTCCCTTTTGTCGCTTCCGATGCGCGTTTCATCACTTTTCTGTACTATCTCCCTCCTTTCTGTTGCACCCACGATGAGATCTCCAGGAAAGTTCATTTCTTTGTCGGACGGGGAAAATGGGTCCTTGGTTTTTACTGCTCCTTTACTGCTTTGGTTGCGGATTGAAAGTGGGTTCAAAAAATTTTTCTAGATTTTTTCCTTTTAATTATCCTGAGTAATTGCACGCCAATTATCTTTGTCCGTGTCGAGGTGGTCAATTTGAGGTTCGAATGTCTCCGTCCTGTGTGTCGTGAAGTGATAAGGAGCTTTTGGTTTCTTCTCTTTTTGTTTTTGATTTGATGTGGAGGCTTCTGAAATCCCTGCTTCTGTTTGCCTTTTAATGTTATCTGTGCAGACATAGGGTGGGGAATGCTCTGAAGAGACTAAGATGGGGAAGAAGGGGAAGTGGTTTGGTGTTGTGAAGAGAGTCTTCAGTCCTGAATCCAAGGAGAAGAAGAACGATCAGGTCTGCAGCAATCTTTCTTTAGCTGATGTTGTTCTTCCCCTTTTCCCCTTAACTTCGATGCTCTTGCAATAATTTTCCCATCGTTTCTCACATCTCCTCTTTGCTACGCCAGAGCAACCACAAGTCCAAGAAGAAATGGGGTTTTGGAAAGTCAAAGCGCACGGACATGAGCTCTTCTTCCTTTGAGGCTTAAACTGGCAGAGGCAGAGAGCAACCATGCCTATTCCGTCGCACTTGCCACTGCAGCGGCGGCTCAGGCAGCTGCCGAGGTCGTCTATCTTACATCTGGTGCCACAAAGTTCGTTGGTAAATCAAGGGAGGAAATTGCAGCAATGAGGATCCAAACAGCATTCCGAGGATACCAAACTTCATTAATTCATAATGCATGATTTGCTGCAGTTTTGATCTACTTCTCCCACCTATGTAGTCTCTGCATTTGTATGCAATATTGATGTATGTTTGTCTGATATTTGATGGAGGTGGAGGTTAAAAATGGTCAATCGTCAATTTTGCAATGTTCATGTTTACCTATCAATTTTGAATAAAAAATATGCATATAATCTCCCCTGAACAACGAGCAATTCTTCTCCAATAAACTGGATATATATACAAGTCAAGTATAGCGATGTTTACCTTCCGTGAGAATTCCACTTTCAACTGCATTTGAAGACATGAAGTTCTAAGTATCAGCTAGCAGTCTACTTGGCAGTTTACTTTAAGAATTCGTATTATTGAGTATACAGAAAAAAATAGAGTTGTTTTAGGCAATAATATTGTCAGGAAAAATTGTTTCTGCTGACAAGGTGTTATAGTGATTGTCCAACTCCCTGCTTTTTTTTTCTGTATGTCAAACTTGCATCAAAATTTCATATAAGCTGCATATCCCCAGAAAAGATATGATGTGGAAGTGGTTCCCTTTTAATATCATTTTTCCATGTCCACCTAGAAGGCCAGAGCTAGCACATAAAATTAGTTTCTGGATTACCTTACATGAAGCAAGTTCTACGTGGGTTTGAGGAAGCATCTTGCGGCCGGCTGTGCTACGCAGCCAGCACCAAGCCCTTCTACAGAATAGAGCCATCCGGCCATGTGTTATCCACCACCAACTTGGATCCACACCTCCACCAGTCCCCATCTCTTCTTCGCACTGTCGAGGCCCTGCGCCTCCTCCCCCCCTCCACCAGTCCCGATCTCTTCTCCGGCACCTCGGCGCCCCACTTCACAGCTAGGAAGGGTAGGGTGGCATCGCCGCATGAGCCGGTCCCTCCCGCTCTCTCCCCGTGCTCTACTACTCATGCCGATGACATCTCTCTCTACGTCCTCACCATCGGCCCCTCTGATCTATCCCTCTGCATCTACCTACACACCACCATGATGGGCCAAAAGGATGGGGAGGAAGGTGGTGATGGTGAGGAGGGGCTCCGCCCTCCGATGATGGTCCACTTCTACGACGCCAGTTTCCGCATAACCCACACCAACTGGTGCAAGGACTACCATTTGTATGCCCGCCTAGCGTGCGAGATCGCGCTTCAATCGTCTAAAAGACAACAACATACATGTATTAATAATTTTCAAAATGAATATGAAGTGTCATATTAATAAATTTTTTAAACCATTTTTATGTAAAATTGAAATTTTCTTTAGACCTTTTTTATGTCTAAAATCCAATAAGGTGGTTGTATTGATAACTTTCAAAATAAATATGAAGTGTCATATTAATGAATTTTATTTTTATGATATAGGATACATTTTCAATTACATGTTCTTCAAGTAGCATCACTCCATTGAAGAGGACTATTTTAGACAATGATCGTACAAAAGACCTATCTGGTGATGCTATTTCTACACAACATTCATGCAGCAAGACGAAGAAAATTAAAGTTGAAAATGAAAATGTTGAAATTTGACAATTTCTTTGATATTTATGACTGTTATTTATAAATTTACGCTTCATCATATGAACCAATCTTTCATGTGGATTTTTTTAATGACGTTATTTACTTTAACACTATATATATATATATATTTATGTATCTTTTGACGTTCTTAGATTAGTTATTTTATTTTAATTGTTTACATCATTTATAAAAAAATATGTAAATAAAATATGTTTAAAATATATATAATATATATTAAATATTTATATTTAACAACTTTCTGTGCATCGCACGGGCATAGAACTAGTTGTTACATAAAAGAGAGTGATTATTCCTCAAGAGACTTGGGTGATCTGTGGACTAAAAGTGATAAGCGGCACACCTAATAATGCTAATCTAAGATGGATTATATTGGGAGGAATATAAATGTAAAAGTTCACTTATTTTCCCATACTAAATTCTATACATACTCCGAATCGTTCCACGATCGTCTCGGGTTGTTCCAATAATTAATTTATAAATATCAATTTGTCAAAAGAAGAAATAATAAGAGAAGTTTAAAAACTTAAATAACTCCAAAGTTAAGAAGAGCTAATGAACCGAACCAAACCAAATTAGTACGGTTTGGTTCGATTTACATAAGTTTCGGTTTGATTCGGTTCGATTCGAGTTGAAAATGACTTTGAACCGAACCGAACCATGTTCACCCCTACCTAATTTGCCATTACATTTTTGTCGGAGCTAGTTTGTTTATACTCTCATTGGCCTAAGGGTGAACATGGTTCGATTCGATTCGGTTCGATTCAAGGTGATTTCCAACCTGAACCGACTTACGTCTAGGACCAAACTAAATTGAACTATAAATTATGCTTACGGTTATAGTTTAGTACTTATAGTTATATGTATGTGTTTACTATTGTATATGTATGATTATGATTATATACATGTAGTTATCGTTAAATATTAATACTTATATTTTAAATATGTTCTTATGGATGTACATCGATCCCTATAGTTATATAATTGACGTTATAGTTATATATTTGTTAATCAGTTTGGATTGCATGAATATCTTAATCATTTGATGTTTTGCTAATGCTAGTGTTGTACTAATATTGAATGTTATTCAATTCATTGATATATGTTAGAAGTTTTTTATTTAAATATTCTTTAAATTATGTGTTGTTCTGTTCGATGTATGCATACATATCAATGAGTAGATTTTTTTAATATGATTTTATTTCATTACTTAGGCTGCTCTATGTGAGATGTGAAGTGCCAATATGTGCGATGGACAACCAAAAGGGGAGGGATGAATTGGTTATCGCCTATTTAAAAATTTATTTTACACAAAATAGATTAGACTCAATTAAGACAATCTATAGAATGATATGCACAGCGGAATATGACGATTAAAACTGTTAAACCAATTATCCTAACGTGCGTAGAATGGAGATAGAGCAGATGGAATCAAACCACAAGTGCACGCATGTTTTAAGTGGTTCGGTAAACACCCCCCAGTGTGCGCCTACGTCCACTACCTCACACCCCCTGTGAGGATTTCCTTCCTAACTTTTTTTCTTGGGTACAAGCCGATAAACCCTCCACACATACACTCCATTGTTTCCAGGGACAACACTAACCCCACCTCATTTTTTGGGACGAGATAACTCGATGTGTATGCACACAAGCACTACACACCAACCACACACTGATTATTTCCAAAGTATGAACAATACAACCAATGAAGCATGTGGCAGTGGGAAGATAAAAGGAACAGTAAACTCAAGAATTCCCCCTGTCTGAAATATGGAGAGCCGTTGTTGAAGTAAGACGTCATTGTAGAGCGCACGTCGATCTCTCCACTGAAGCATTCTGGATGTTGCTTGGATGTAGCACGACCTTCTGATGCTTGGTAGCAACTCCACACAGCAGCTATGGCATTTTCCACGCTTGAACTCGAGCTTGTTGTAGGCTTCTTCAGAGTTTCGCCCAAAACCCTAGCTTTTGAAGATAGAACGCTTCTTGCTTGTTGGGTTCTCTTTCTAGGGATTGGGATAGGTGGTATATATATGTACCAACCCAAAAGATCCCACCTTAGAAAAAATCTTGGGCAGAGACCTAATGGAGGAAAGAGTCCATCCAAAATAGGAAACTGCGTCGTCAGAATTGGTCGATTGATTTCATCGTATCGGTCGTTCGATTTTAGATTTAGCCTTCGTGTTGACCTGCTTCTGCTTCACATGTCGACATACTCTTGCTAATCGGTTGACCGACTTCTTAGGATCGGTCGTTCAATTCTAGGTGTGCTCCAGTGACAGTCAACATTGGCTTGGTCGGTCGACCGATTCACCCAAGTCGGTCGTCAGACTTTCTGTCTTCTGCATTTTGTATTTCTAGGATGATTGACCGTCCGATTTCTTGAAATCAATCGTCCGATTGGCAGCTCTACACAGTCCATAAATCTGTCTTGTTCCAGGCCTTAGCCTTTGTAAAGTTCACTTCAAGTTTGACTTTTGGACTATTTTTTTGCACACAAATTAGACCCTCAAATTAAATATAAATAAATCAAATACTTGGGTCATCAACAAGAATTAAAACTTGTGTTTGTGATGTTATCAACAAGATACATAAATAGTATTTCTTCTTTAAGGACAACCGTAGAGCGAGCTTTCGGCCTTTTGAAGAGGCATTTTCGTATTATAAATGAAACTCCTTGTTTCCCATTTCCTACTCAAGTCGAGATAGTACTGGTGTGTCGCATTTTGCATAATTTTATTTTTGGGTTAAATCCAAATGATGAGTTGCTTAATGAGATAACTATGGAAGAGTCTACTCAATTAACATCAAGACAAAAGACAAGGAGAGAAGAAAAAGACAATGCAATGTGAGCATCGATAAGGGATAGAATAGTTAATGAGATGTGGAATGACTATTTTAAGTGACTCTTTTTTTATCCATCTATTTTTGGACAGCAAGTGTTATGTGAACTTTTTTGTGGAATGATTTTTTACATGAAACTGTTTATGTTTGCTTGTTATTGTTTAGATGTGAATTGCAATTTTTTTTTATTTTGGAAACTTTTCAATCATAAGACACTAGTTCCTCTAAGAAAGGTAATAATAATTTTTGATGGAGCACATGCATGTCAAGATTCATGCAAAGATGTTTAGTAGAACAAGCTACCAACGCAATGAAGGTAGATAAGAGCTTTAAAAGGCCGGCATTTATTGCTACTGCACGAGCTGTTAGTGAGAAGTTTAAGGTCACATGTTCTGATTGTAATGTGGAAAACCATTTGAGGACACTGAAGACAAAGTATGCTTCTATAAAGAAATTAAAAGGAATGAGTGGAGTTGGCTGAGATGATGATGCACAAAGGATAACTATGGACGATGATGCTTTTAATGAATATATTGTTGTAAATTTTCTTGTTGTTTTTTTTATGTCTCCTAAAATATTTTATATGTTATAATGATAATGTTTGACATATTTTTGTAGGCACATCTAAAGGATGAACCATATATTAACAAGCCCATTGAAATGTATGAGGAGTTGGTTGTCATTTGTGGAGATGATTAGGTTATCGGGAGTTTTTCACGGACAATAGCAGATCTAGTGGTTGATGTGGATATTACTTCCATGAATTGAGTGAATGAGGAGACATCGGAGACTCCACCTCCACCTAACTATGTCGAAGATCATTCCACATCATCTGAGCAAGGTAAAAGAGGAAAAATGGAGGACAGATCTTGATTCTAAGATTGATTTGTTGGCAAACAAAGTAGGAGACCTAGCTTCAGTTATATCAATGAGGCGTAATCGTGATATCTCTATGGAGTTATATGCAGAAGTGATAAAATGTAAGGGGTACGATACATCTAAATTGGTGAAAGCATTTGATTATCTCCTTGTGAATGAGATTCAAGCAAGATCTTTTCTAGCTTGTGATGATACACTACGTCAAATGTGGTTGGAAGACTTCTTTGGGTTAGGACCTTCCTGAGGTAAAAGATCTTCTTGGTTTTGCTAACTGCAGTAATAAATTATGAAAAGTGATTTTTTTTGTAAAAAGTTTCTTGTTGTACTAGTTGATTTGGTTGTGCTCGTAGGCTAGAATAAAACCCTAAATCCAAATTAATTTGAGGAAATTGTTTTCAATTGCATTATTATATAAATATTAAAAACAATATGATCATGATATCATTCTAGTTGGTGCATTTCTCACACTAGTTGTCTTTCTTTCAAACTTAAGTTATTCTACTCCATGAGACATTTCTGAATTGATGCAATTTGTGGTTATGACTTGTTTTGGATATTTAAGTTATTTGCCTTGCCTAGATTAGTTATTTGTCATCCATGGGCGTTAGGTTTACTACTTTCATTAGTGATTGGATTTCAAAGTGAGCAGGAAAGCTTTGTTTCATCAGTGATTGACATCCTTATTAGCTAGTACTCCTAGCTAATAAGATACAATTAATTATGGTAGACATCACTATTACAATCTTATTGGGCATATGTCTTAAGAAAGATGGCCAGGGGAATACTAACAAGTGGAGAAGAAGAGAGGAATGGTGAAGAAGATGTGAACAGACATATTTTTACCTTTTTTCCCTAGCTTGTTCTCTTCTAAAATAGCTCAATAATTTGGATACTGACTTCTGGCTACTTCTAGCTGAGCTATTTCTTGAGGCAGTTCCGGTTGGATATCAAGTGTTACTAGTGGGAGATGCTCTACTAAATAATGAGGACTCATATTAATAGGCTGAGTGGTGACTTCAATTTCTTGTGCTTCCTTCTGAATAATTGGAGATGTGTGGTTGTGTCATCTCTTTTTTGCAATCTGTGTTCTAGTATGACTGACACGATCAGATCAATAGTTGTCTTTGAATTAGTTGATTTAATTTATTTATGTTGTTTCACTCTTCTCATTTTATGGGCTTGATCAAAGCAAAGTCTACATCTTCCTGTAATGTGAGGAGCTTCCAGTAGATATCCTTTTGTATGAGCAATATCTAACACCACTTTTTGCCAACCGATATTTTTCCACAATGATATTAAGCTTATCAGATGGATAAAGAAGTGCCCAGGCTCCATCGAAGTAAGATACCTTCCCAAAATCACGACAAAATTCTTGAAATTTATTTTTGCATGTTATTTCTATGCTAAAATAATTATTTACATTTTGTATGTCAATTCAGTTTACTGTTTACAGGACTAAAATTGACATTTTACGTTGTTTCACCTTATGTACTAATATCTTTCTTTTTTCCTATTCTATTAGAAGGTTAACTTGACACTTGACTCATGTATATGTGTTTTACATCATATTTGCAGATTTTATGATGATGAGTATGAAGCACACCTAAGGCAATTCTTTTGAAGTGATACATGAAAAAGTTGTGAATTTGAGTTTTATTTTTGTCCCTACTATGAGGATTAATAAAATGTTCAGTGACGGCACATTTCTCGTATATGTGGGTTCTATAAAATCTCGACTATTATTCGTATGTAGTTAGTTTCACTTGGTTTAGAAGGCTTTCTATCATGTACAATGGCAATGTGGTGTCTCTAAACAGAGAACAAGTGCAAATCGTTTTCTAGCACTTGCAACTTTTGATAAATGACTTTGCTCACTTTATTCTCGTTAATGTGCATAAGCATCTTTAAATTGTTCAAAAAGTTATTTAGAGTATTGTGTAATAAATGCATGTCATTTGTGTTTTAGCATTATTATGTTCTTTGGAGTGGTTTACTATCATTTGGAGTATTGATTCAACAAGAAAAATCACCATATGAAGCATTAAAATTATAGTCACTATCATTGACAGTCCAACTTGGATGCTTTAATGTATGTTTCTCTATTATGCTATTTAATTGTGCTTATATCAAGATAGATCTTACTTCACCAAAAAAATGTCTCTTTAATATACATTTTCTAGTCAAAGATCTCATTATTCTTTATTTTTCAAAATAAGCTTAAACAATGCAAACCCCTTAAATCTTTGGAAGCTAGACGAGATCTTTTAGTTTGAGTAAGGGTTAACGCGGGTTGTTAGACTTGTTATGTTGGATGAAAAGAGGAAGCGGTCTTTGATTTGTCTAATATTTAGGAGGCATATGTGGAAATAAGAATAAATCAACACATATTTGAAAATCTTTTACACACAAATAAACATGTGAAAATGATTTTTGAAAAATATTTTACGAGAAAATAAACACCATAAAAAAATTTAGAGAAAATATTTACGTGGGAACCAAACAAACAATTATGTTTTTGATTTTGTTGTAAAAGTTAATCTTTGGGGAAAAAATTTCCTATAAATATATTTTACAAGCAACCAAACGAATCCTAAGTTAATCATTCAATCATGGAACTAATGGTGGGGCTCTTCTGTACTGCTTTCAAGCTAGAACCAAGTGAATAACTAATATCTAATAACATAAAAAGCTTAATACTTCCAGATATTTAATCCCCCCTGGATGCATGGGAGGGGTAATCCCTTCTTTCTTTAACCATCTAGAAAGATAAAGAGAACTGACAATAGCCAATGCAGAAATCCTCATATTTTACTAAAATAATCTAAAACTAAGAACAAAGACATAACTCATCTAGAAAGAGATTTGTATGAATTTAGAAAAGAATTTCTTGCTCCACAAGTACTCTAACTAGTATATAACCATAATGAAATGTGATATTATTTTTTTCATTTGTATTCAAAAAGTAATGCTCCCTTTATTGATAAAAATGGAAGATGGGCAAACTAGTGCATGAACAATAGATGTTAGAAAGGAAAAACTGTAGGAGCACCGGAAACATACATTAGAAATAAGCAACAAATTGTTGGGAAGGAGAAAGGGGGATGGCATTACAACAAAAACATTACCAAGATGTGAAGTTGCAGAAGGGGTCACCAATACGAGATCATTATAGAGTTCATACATACATATATATATATAAATTATGAGTGTTTGCAAAGAACTTGCTTGAGTACCAATCTAGAAAAGATCTATGTATTTGACTAAAGTGGGGTTAACTTGTTCTTCTTATAGTTTGTTCAACCATCCTTAGTTCAATAATAACATCTACAAGGACATGGCTCCCTAAAAGAAAATGTCAACGTATCTACTAGGCAATTACTTCTACCCAAAGTTCCATGGAACACAGGCAGCACTTACTCCCAGTGGTCCTTAACATTTAACAACTTCACCAACAGTATACAATAGTAAATTACATAACCCACGCTATAGAAGACCACACTATACTTTCCTTCTCACTAACCAGACTTTCAAGCTTCAAGTGAACAAAAAGGATTAGCAATAATTACCCCCCATCTAGGAAGGATACCAATAATTTAGGCCTCATAGTTTTTACTAAGATTTAGTCAGACAGCTTTTATATGCAAGTTGAGTGGATATGCCATAATTCTGAAAAACAAAACACTTCAAGATAAGGACATGAGATGGATATATACATAGAAGAAAATTCAGCAATCACAACTCCTCTTAAATAGAATCTATCGAAAACCACAGAGATATATGTAACTAACATCTGACAAATGTAACACGAATCATGGATTAGGAACCAATGCAAGTAAGAATAAGATGGTTAAAGTTCTGACTTTACTGTTTGGATGGAACATTCGAGAAACAAAGCTCATAGTTGGTGGCTTATTTGGATAATCCTCTGCAAACTGGAGTGTGAAGGTGGCGCGAGCACCTGGTGCTTGGTGAAGGTTGAACATTCGAGAAACGTCAAGGGCAGGGTGTCCTCATCCTCCTCGTCTCCACCATCACCACCCACTGGGAGATCCTACATTGGAAAAGAAATAACATTAGATATATTTATTTATTTATTTATAAAAGATTTTGGTAAAGGAATTCCTTGAGCCAAAATTCGTACTATGTATTATGCAACTGAATATGTTTTTGCATGTTCATGCATTGAAAATGGGCAACATTTTATATCATGTGATCTCTAATTAATCTGGGTGTTAATGACACTTGTCTTCATTCTGCAGAACTTAAACATATTTGGGGGAGAACTGTGACGGCCCTGGATATCTATACCCAATAAGGGTCCATATCCAGATACGTCTCCCGCGAACAGACCGAAGTCTCACAAGGAATAGCTCGTACACATGTCCAAAGAGAATATAAAAGACAAACCACAACATTAAGAGACACAAGAAAGGATATGTGCTCATACCTGCATATACAATTTACAACTGTCCCATTACATTATTACATGTCCAAATTAAGAAGAGTACAAGTACCTACCACCACGAGGTACCACCACAGAACACAAACACAACTGTGCCACCACCAGAGCACACCACAACCAATCAAACCACAACCAGTGAGTCTCTGCTCACTAACCACCACAACAACTGTGCCAACACCATGGCACACCTCGAAGTGTAAAATCACAACTAACACACACTATAACCAATAGCAAAGCACGATCCGGAAAGCACAATGCCACCACACGGGACAGACTACTGGTTCATGACGCCAGTATCCAACTCGGACAACACAGCACAAGAACTACCTCTCAGTCTTGCAGTCACGGACGAAAGGTCCAACTGCAGCTCCACAACACAAGTAAAGCCAAGAAACTGTGGAGACCAACCAAACCACCACAACCTACAGGTCACACACTCTGCAGGCCCATGCCTAGCACCTTTAGAGACTCTGGCCCGAGCTCCCTAAAGTGAGGCACTGGTAACAGGACTAGCTAGGGCCCAGTACGTCTACTGGTGTCCGTAACCCCCAGCTACGAGCGCGCTACAAGTGACTAAACACAAACTCTCTCAAGTCACTGTCCCATTGCCGTCTTTCCCTCAGCCGGACGTACTACTCAACACAAGAGTGAGGGTGTCCAGGAAGACGACAAGACCTCGACAGTACACACCAGTACCGAGACAAGCCCCGAGCACACTCACGTCCTTGGCTCACACAAAACCTGGGGCACCCAATTGAAGAGGCATTCCGGATTAGGCGCCGGATCACCAAACTCAACAATGCACAAACCACGATATATACTTATACATTCTTTATTACAAATCACAGTACAAACGTAAGGACTAGCTTATCCTGGTCATCTCGTGACTCACAAGCTGTCCTACACAAGCATACACTTAGATCCCGATAGTCAATCACACTTGGCTCATCATTGGTCATCACATGACCTCCTTGCCATATACATACCATATACATTAACTACACGGTAACCTTTAACCTTACTTGCATTATAATACTTAAACCATCTCTATTAGTCCGCATATGACACTACAGGACTTAGGCTAGGTTCACACTTGAACCATCATTGCCTAGCCACCACGACAACCAGTGCATGTGCCACACACACACATACACACACTCACACCCGCGTAACACCACCACACGGAGTATGTGCCATGCACATCCTCAAACAACTTAAACACACACAAACTATTCAAATAACATACTTTAGAAGTGTTACAGATGCCAATGCACCTCACACCACAATAACACCACACTGATTATGTAAACTACCTACTAACCATGTAGGTAACCTGCTCACAGAGTGTCACGGGTGTCAATGCACCTCTTCTCATAGCCATGCACTATAAACAACGATAACCAAAGCACCAAGAGCATACAAAACAGAACCCTCAGTTGCTATCGCGACAGAGGCTAGGACCGCCTTCTGATCGCGACACCACAATATGGCGCGACAAGAAACTCTGTCGCGACACATCAGCCTACCGCGACCTAGTCGCGACACTCCAATAAACTGCGATAGAAACCTGGGCTGCCATCAGATCGCGACCCGCATATACACCGCGACAGAAACTCTAACGCGACAGATCGGGCTGGCGCGACCATGTCGCGACACCCTGGGCCGTCGCCTTAACAGGTAAAAACACCAATCCAGAAACCATCTCCGGTTCTCCATACAAACTACATTAATTTCCAATTTCATGCTTTAATGAATAACCTAACATTCCGTCTATTGTTCTTAAAGCATTAAACCTATCAAATACACCTCACACGCCATTCACACAATCAAAAATGGTGGAATCTCCCTACCTCCACGAAGAACACTCAAACCGGCTACGGCACGGCGTCTCCCTTGCTCCATGCAACGTTCCCACGTTGAGAGCACGACGAGAACACCACTGAAACACCTAATCGCCCAACAGAGCCGCAGCAGCTCCTTCCCTGGTCGAGCAGAACTTGGAAAAGCTCTGTTCGGTCGAACCTTTTTAAAAACCGAACAGCGGTTACTAACGCGACACACCTCACCGGCGCAACCTGATCGCGACAGCTTCAGGTGACGCCTTCCCACTCCTGACGTCAACAGCCCCACTCCGCGCGCGACACGCGACACGCATGCAGACGTCGACACCAAACATCGGCGACCTTAACGCGACCCTCACTACCGACGCGTCCAGAACGCGGCCTTCACCACTGTCGCGTTCACATTCAGTGAACCAACGGGCACTACGGGTTTAACCTACCGGCCCACTAAGCTCCACACAACGCGCGGAAACCTCAACAAAGGCCCAATGACCCCAAATTGATCATGAGCACCAAACCAAAACCAATAAACACAGATCCGAACTACCACTAAACAATGATCTGCAAAGATCCGAGAAACGTGTTACGTTACAAGAACTGCTTGGTGCAAACCCCCATTGGGGGTGGGCATTGTGGAATCGGACTTTCATCCCACAAAAAAGATATGAAAAGAAAGAAAAAGAGATAAATGATAAATAATGGAAAAAACACTCACAATGTGTAAAATGGAGGATCACTCAGGGTATTATATTGTAACATGAAATTTATTCAATTGTGGTGTCCCCCCCCCCCCCTAATAGGGAGCTGAGTTTGTTGCAAACTGCCACTATGGCATTTGCAACAAGACTTTCCCTATTTGGGGTTACAGCTTATAACTCAGGGTATAGGAAATAATAAGAGAAAGCGGCGTTCCACTTTATAAAAAGCTGAAATGACTCTTAAGGTTTGTCCAAGTATGACATGCAACAAATCTTAATAAATGGACAAAGAGGTGGTGCAATCCACTATTCTTTGAAAACATTGGACATGCTCACACAATCGAGTCCACACAATCTGATTTCTTCATAAAGCCTTTTCCAGATGCTTCGGCATAGTGCATATGTCGACTTGCTATGTATAGAGTGGATATCAGTCTGCAGTATGTGTAGGTTCGTGTGAGCTAAGCATCGATAAATATCCAATAAACTCTAAACTAAAATATCACAAGCAGTTAACAAAAACTAAGTGACATGGGTTCATGGATAAGTTGTATTTCTGGATGGACCTCAATAAAAGGATGATGAGGGTTTGCATAGTAACATTCAAGGACAGCTATAGCTGCTTCTCTGTATGCCAAGCTCAGGTTCAGTTCATAAGGAATTTCTTTACTGTCTTCTTAGCTAGTTTCAAAAGTACCCTTTTGCTGCATGATGCAAAAAGAGGTATGTAATATCAGCTAAAACTATATCCTCTTAAGCATATGTAGCATTTCAATATATCCTCCAAACAACATGATGTGAATTTCTACCCTCTTCAAGGCCTCCAGCAACTCTTCCCGCCGAATGTAGTGTTGATCCTTTCTAGCAGTCAAGATTCACGCCTCATTCCTATCAAATAGTGCACAAGTCAGTAAAAGCTGCACCACTGGAGAACTGAGAGAAGAACCCAACAAAGAAACACAAAGTTTAGATAGTAACTACAGTATATTCTGAAGCTCTGCACCACTGAAATCCACTGTCAGCTTTGCAATTTCCCAGAGAAGCATCTCTTTTCCTTCTCTGACTTGAAATTTTTATTCCTTGCATGAACCTGTCACGTGCTTGTGTTGTTAGGAAGATGATGTGTCAACTTAAAGCAATGCTCAAATATACTTCTGAACTCAAATTAAATAGTGATAAAGAAATAAACCTGTAATATACCCAATCTTCCATCTTTTAACGGCAAGCCAACTCTAATAATTCTGTCAAAGCGACCCTTTCTCAAACGAACAGGGTCCAGTATGTAACGGCCCTGGATATCTATACCCAATAAGGGTCCATATCCAGATCCGTCTCCCGCGAACGGACCGAAGTCTCGCAAGGGATAGCTCGTACACGTGTCTAGGAAGAATATAAAAGACAAACCACAACAGTAAGAGACACAAGAAAGGATATATGCTCATACCTGCTTATACAAATTACAACTGTTCCATTACATTATTACATGCCCAAATTAAAAGGAGTACAACTACATGGGGCATACCCCGAGAGAGCACAAGCTCACACAACTCTACTAGCACTACTGCTGGTGGTACAAGTCTGGCACAACACCTCCTCAAGCCACACCAACGGTAAACCCTGAAAAGAACTGTAAGGGAGTGAGCCTCAACAAGTCACTGGCTCAGTAGGGAACCACCCAAAAACCACACACAACACAGAAGAACCTCAGTCCCAACGGGTCTCACTGACAACACCAGAAGTCAAACCATTTCATGCTCACAGCAAAGCATAATTAACAATACTAAACATAATTAACTCAGTTGCTGCAAGTCTTGGAAAGATGAAGAGACAACAACACCATTAATCCACTCAATAACTGTAAAGCCTAGGCCACAAGCCTCACAGGCACACCACCTTAACAACTAGTCACCTAAACTGTAGGCCACACAGGCAAAGCATTGCCTAAGCTACTAGCTTCACTGGCAAGCCTCTAAACATATGGGTAACAGGACTGCTAACCAAGAGCTAATCCTTTATACCCTTAAATCACAATGTATCGAATGTCACACTTAAGAAACAGGACTGGCTACCACAATGCCAATCCATTGCACACTAGATCATATTCGGAAACTTACCCAAGGAAGGGTAGACCACAACAAGTGGAAGATCTCACCGCATGACCTCTACTTCACCACCTGAAAAGGCTAGTACTCAGCGTACTACGAGAAAATAGTACCCACAAAGAGTACAAGTACCTACCACCACAAGGTAGCACCACGGAACACAAACACAACTGTGCCACCACGAGGGCACCACAACTAATTAAACCACAACCAGTGAGTCTCCGCTCACTAACCACAATAACAACCGTGCCAACACCATGGCACACCCTAGCGGGTAAAACCACAACTAACATACACTACAACCAATAGCAAAGCACGAGCCGGAAAGCACGATGCCATCACACGGGACAGACAACTGGTTCATGACGCCAGTATCTAACTCGGACAACACAACACAAGAACTACCTCTCAGTCTCGCAGTCACGGACGTAAGGTCCAACTGCAGCTCCACAACACAAGTAAAGCCAAAGTACTGTAGAGACCAACCAAACCACCACAACCTACAGGTCACACACCCTGCAGGCCCATGCCTAGCATCTTTAGAGACTCTGGCCCGAGCTCTCTAAAGTGAGGCACTGGTAACAGGACTAGCCAGGGCCCAGTACGTCTACTGGTGTCCGTAACCCCCAGCTACGAGCGCGCTACAAGTGACTAAACACAAACTCTCACAAGTCACTATCCCACTGTCGTCCTTCCCTCAGTCGGACGACAACTCTCCCCGAGAGTGAGGGTGTCCAGGAAGACGACAAGACCTCGACGGTACCACTGCACCGGGACAAGCCCCGAGCACACTCACGTGCCTGGCTCACACAAAACCTGGGGCTCCCAACTGAAGAGGCATTCCGGAATAGGCGCTGGACTGTTGCCCAGCTAGCTAGCCCAGAGGGGGGGTGAATGGGTTATTAAAACTTCGATCTCTGATTAAAACCTGTTTACTGAAAGGATTGCACAACTTAATAACAAGGTTAGAGTTAGAGCAAATAAGACAACAATCACACAAAACACATCCACAAGACACAAGGATTTTTATCCTGGTTCGGAACTCCTCTCCACAAGAGACCTATGTCCAGTCCCTGAGCAATATCTCAGGATTTCACTACCAAGGGTACAATCCCCCTTAAGGATCCTTACACCTAGCCTCAACTGGTCTTCCTTCAACTTGAAGGGAAAACAACCCTAGATACCACCAGGTCTTCCTTCGTCCAGAAGGGAACACAACTAAAGAAGAAAAGGTGTGGGAACAGGCTTCAGACTCTAGCTTGACCAGCTACAAACTGAAGCTACCAAGGCCCGAGAGAGAAAGAGATTTAACAAGGTTTTCTCTCCAAGGACTACACAAGCTCTCACAAATAAAAACTCCTTTTGATCACTGAGAGCTAAGAGCTAAGAATAAGGTTGGAGTGGAAGCTTCGCTCTTCTTTCTATCTTCTAAAGACTCGATGAGAAGGAGTTCTTTCTTTTCAAATTGCAAGCGTTGTTCTCTATCTTGTTGTCTTCTTCTCCGTCTTGAGTCTTTTATTTATACTTCTGATTCAAATTTGAATGTTGAAGTGTCCGTTGTCTCTTATCCTGGTGTACGTTAGACTGGTCACCAAGGAAGCTTCTGATCGTTAGTCTTTTATCCTTTAGTACACGCCAGAGAAATGTTTTAGAATCTTGTATCTTGTATCCAACGTTGTACAGATGAGTCTTGTCAGATATCTGCAAGCATATCAACAATAAATAGAGGACAGCTAGGACTTCCGTCGATTGTTAGTTACAGATGGAACATATATTGCAATATATAGCAAAGCTTCTTTCTGTCTAAAAAGTACGTAGACAAAGTAGCATAGAAATGGAAGATATTGTCTGCATGCATGGGAGATACGATCAGAGAGCACTTAATGCGTAGCAGTCAACAGACAAGATATGACTTTGACTTTTCAATGCTATTAAAAAGCATTATACTGATACAGCAAGAAAATCGATAAAAGCAATCTCGATGCCTTCATGACTTATGAAATCGTTATGCGATAACAGACAAATCGTTATAACCGAGCATTATCAAATTATAATGATGAAATCGTTATGAGTTATAGAAAGTCGTTATGAACGCTTATCAAGTCGTTATGATCTGTAAAAGAAATCGTTATGACTATCAAGTCGTTATGATCTGTAAAAGAAATCGTTATGACTATCAAGTCGTTACGAGTTTCAAAGAAATCGTTACAAGAAGTCTTAACAAATCGTTGCACAAAGCAAATCGTTATGAGTTATAGCAAGTTGTTATGAACTGTAAAGAAATCGTTATGAACTCTAAAGAAATCGTTACAGCAATCAAGTCGTTACGAGTTTCATAGAAATCGTTACGAGAAGTCTTAACAAATCTTTGCACAAAGCAAATCGTTATGAGTTATAGCAAGTTGTTATGAACTGTAAAGAAATCGTTATGAACTCTAAAGAAATCGTTACGAGAAGTCTTAACAAATCGTTGCACAAAGCAAATCGCTATGAGAATCAAAGAGATCGTTACGAGAACAAAAGAAATCGTTACGGCTAGAGAGTCGTTTGCGAGTTCTAAAGAAATCGTTACGAGGTCTAAAGAAATCGTTACGGCTAGAGAGTCGTTGCGAGTTCTAAAGAAATCGTTACAAGGTCTAAAGAAATCGTTACGACGGTCAAGTCGTTACGGGTTCTAAAGAAATCGTTACGAGGTCTAAAGAAATCGTTACGACAGTCAAGTCGTTACGGGTTCTAAAGAAATCGTTGCGATGTCTTAAGGAATCGTTGCGATATCGATTTGTTTTGAATTTTCTGGTCAAAGAGGAAATCGTTCTGCTTATCAAAGAAGTCGATACAAAGACTTGGACAGAATGTGAGATGAGACTTACCTGATTGTCTTGAACTTTCATTTTTCTTTTATTTCCTGTTCTCAAGGCTCAAGTAATCCATTAGTACTATTTTGTTAATCATCAAAATTATATATAAATAAATGAATTATTTATTATGGGGACAGTTTGGTCATCAATCTCCCCCTTTTTGATGATGACAAAATATACTAAACATCATACAAAAATTAAACATGTTTTTCAGATTAACTTTAGTTTTCTCCCCCATTTTGTCAATAAGCAAAAAGATAGTCTGTGAGACAAAGAAGAGAGATATTATTGTATTAAGTATGAGAAAGGTAGTACAAGGGAGATAACAAGGAGGCATGCTGTGAGATGACAGCCCATGCCTTGATCTCAAGGTCTTCAAACGTCTGTTGGAAAACCCCAGAAGCAACTGAGAAGTTGGGACCTATGGATTGGGTGGCCCTTTGAATGTACAAAGCCCGTTGCTGATCCAAGAATTCTGCATACTGATCTGGGTCCAGAATGAATCTGAAGTAAGTGCTTTTTCCGAAGCTGGCACGATGGAGAAATCTATCCAAAGAGATTGGATAGAAGATCTTCTGATCTATCAGATCCTGCTTCAGAGCGAAGAAAGCTGTATATCTAGCTGCCCACTGAACATAAATCTCTTGAATAGGATTTATGGAGTTGAGATCCATGAAGGCTTCGGCTGAGAGAGAGGGCTTATTTTGATGAACCAAGGAACTGTTGATGGCCTCTAACTGAAGGTTGGTTTCCTTGTAGATGATTGTCCATACGGGGGGAGTAAGCCTTTCACACTCAGAAATGAGTGGAGCCAAAACCTGAGAGGAGATGAGGCCAGAGTGGTATTCTCTGAAGATAAACCGCAGGAAGGAGGGCAGTCTGCTCTGCTTGGCTGACATTCTACCCATCTGCTTGGCAAACATGTCAAATGCATGGGATCCTGCATCTGAATCAAATACTAGGGAATGCAGCTTTGGCAAAAGGACTAGAGAGTCAACCTGGATATCAGCAAAATTCACTGTTAGGGAAATATTCACTGGACGTTCGGATCTTAACATCACTAAAGCTGAGTGGAATTGAGAGAACTAGACTTCTGGCAGTTTGTTCAGGAAGCAGAAGTCATTGTACTGCTGGAAGCTTTTGGCAATGCGGATCTCTTTCAAGATGAAAGGACCCCACAAATTCTTATGCTTGAGAAAGAACCACTCAGAGAGAGTGAGAGAATGAGCTCCATGTGTAATGGATTCGGCCCTGGCAGTCAAGAACTTGTTGTATTGAGCTTTGTTGCCCTTGACATTTGCCCACTGATCTTCAGTCTTGAACTCAGTCCCCTCAAGGATTTTGGATTTTTGAGAGTGGGATAACTGGGTAAGAGGAAGAACAATATTTAGGTGCTCAGAAAGGTTGAGGAAGGGAATACCATAAATGGTGGAGAGGATGCACTTTTGAAGATATTCCTTATAAAGGAATCTTTTGTGAGGTTCAAGGGTAAGAGAGTACCAAAGAGGAGGAAATAAGGAGGAGGAGATGGTAACAGAGGATGATTGTTTCCTCTTTTTCTTGGCAGGACTGGGAGGATCAGTCTTGTGGATATGAGTGGCAGTGAAGAGAATGGTGGAAAGGGTATTTCTCTCAAAGTCATCCGGCAAGTTTGTGTCAAAGACACCAAGTAGAGGAGGTTTTTCTGGAATAAAAGTAACAGAGGAAGGAGGAGTAGGAGGATAGAAAAGGTGTTTGGGATTGAAGGAAGAAGGAGGGTGAACTTGAGTGGGTTGAATGAGAGGTGATGAGGGTGAAAATGATGATGGACCTGAGGTGTGAGAGGGAGTAGGAGAGAAAGAGGGTTGAGATGTAGAGAGAGAGGAAGATGGTTGAGTGCGAGGCACAGGATGTTTAATGGTTGGTGGTGCAGGAGGGGCTGTAGAAGGAGAGGTAGGTGAGGACAAAACTGGAGTTGCAAGATTTGAAGTGTCAGGGGCCGAAGTAGCTGACATGGGCTCTTTCCCTTTGACTGCTCTGACAACTGAAGAGGGTCCTGATGACCCTGAAGCTTGCCCTGATAGCCCTGGTGGCCCTGATGCTTGAACTGGTAGCCCTATTGGCCGAGAGACTTCTGCTGGAGGCCCTGGTGGCCTAGGAACTTCAGCTGGACTGCTCTGAGTGGGTGCAGGAGGGACACCACTAGACCTTGAAAGATTAGCCAGCAAAATCTTCATATCAGACATCTCTTTATTGAACCACCTCATTGCATTTCGAATTGAGGATAGGTCAGAGGAGGTTGAAGCTTGATTAGAAATAATGCCCTGAACACTTGTCTGAACTGATGACAAGACTTCTCCTTGAGCTTTCAGCAATGCCATAATAGGCTTCAGATTGACTTTTCTGTGACTCTTTCTTGGCCTTTTGTGAGCCACTCTCTTTTGCTTCCCTTGCTGAATGACAGGCTCCTCAAGATTGATATTGCTTGCACCTGGGCCTTCACTAACAGGAACACTGGCAGGAGGTGGAATTTCCCAATGCCTACTTGCTCCCCCTGAATAGGAGCGGGGAGTTCAACACTTTCTTGCTCCCCCTGAGCAGGAGCTTCTTCCAACACAACTTTCTCCAAGTGGCCTTCTGCCACGGATTCAGGCACTTCAGGTTCAAAGAGACTTTGCTCCCCTTGGCTAGGAGCTTCTTCCATGACCACATCTTGTTGAGTACCTGCTTGTATCTCAACATTAGAAATTGGTTCAGACTGAATTTCTGTATGGCCTGGTGCCATAACTTCTTCTTCAACACATCCACCTTCTTTAGAAGTAGCTAAGGTGGAGGGAATGGAATCCAATACTTCTCTTAAGATTGAGGCGACTAAGGTGGTGGGCAAAGAGTCTGCCACACCAGCTGCATCTTCTTCCATCTGAACTTCTGGAGAATGAGAGATAATCTCCACAACAGGTGAGACTGAAACTTCTGCCTGGCTGGACACAACTGGTACTGCTGTTGCTTGAACAACTGCTGCCGCTGCTTGCTCTGCTGCTGCTGCTTCTTCCTCTGCTGCTCCTGCTTGCTCTGCTGCTGCTGCTTCTTCTTGAACTTCTGGGATATCCCCAATAATTGCTTCTCCTTCAGCCACAGAGGACTTTGACCAAATTCCATCTTGCACTGAAAAACCACTTTTCTTAAATTTCTGGACCTTATAGACTGGCCCATCTTCTCTACTACAGCTCCAGACACATCTACTCGAAATGCTTGAAAATCCTGGTGAGTAGATGAGCATAAGGCAAGGAAACATTTAGCTTGCTCTTTGTTTCCCAGATTTGAGTACTGGCAAATTTCATTCTCTCAATCATAACTGCGGCCAGATTTATCTCCTTGTTCTGGATTACCCAGAACATCAAGTCTGAGTCTGCCCTAGTGCATGAAGAAAAGGTAGCACTCCGAGGAACTATGATTTGGCAGACAATAAAGTGAAGCAACCGATTGAAAGCTGACATCTGATTTATATCCAATTTTCCATCCTTCAGCTTAAACCCTGGACCAATAATGCCAAGACCCTTAGCTTCATCATTTACTGAGTCCACACCACTAAAGCCTGATGTCTTTACTCCAAACAACTCATGCAATAGATCATAATCTATCTTGATCTGGGTGCCCTTCACTGTGGAGACAAGGGACCCATCTGCCTCTGACTTCAAACAAATGAAAAAAGCTTTCACAAGATCTGGGTAGCTTACCTCGGTGAAAGTAACAACATCCATCCACTGCATTCTTCTCAAGGCTTCGACTAAACTGGACATGCCACTCTTCTCAAGATTCTGAACATCCACTGCCTTATTTCCGCAAATCTTCGACTTCACAAACGTAAACCTCTCTTGCTCCTTTGGGGACAAATACTCAGCACTGTAGCCCCCTACGCTTCCGGAGATCATCGGAGCGGCCATAGGTAGAGGAGAAGGAGATTCTGGTGAAGGGAAATGATGGAAGAGATGGAAGCTCTCGAAGGGATTCTTCGCGGGAAGAGGAGAAAGCTTCGAAAGTTGCAGAGAGTCGATCCCAAAATCGTTAGGGCATCGGCTTTGGGTGAACAGATAGAGGATAAAAGGGTAAAGGTAGAAGACAAGTCGTTCTCAGAACGATTTGAATAAATTATTATTATTTTATCGAAAAGTGAAGCGCCAAAGGCGGTAAAGCCAGAAAACGACAAAATCGTTTGACGGGTCAAACAGCCTTTAATACGATAGCGGTCAAGGAATGTAGACAAACTGAATTTTGCTCATTGTTAAAGAGGGAAAATTTCATTTCTATCTGAAATTTTTTTATGCCAATAAAATTACAGAGATCTTTCACACATTGCACATCCCTAATTCCCTTCTAAGAGATGTAAATCTCTCTTCAGGTAGGGCTTTTGTGAAGATGTCTGCTAATTGACCATTTGTATCTATAAAAGAAATTTCTAAATTACCACTAGCTACGTGGTCTCGAATAAAATGATATCTTACCTCAATGTGCTTAGTCCTTGAGTGCTGAACTGGATTTTTGGTGAGGTTGATGGCACTTGTATTATCACACAATAGTGGAATTGATTTGATGTGAATTCCGAAATCCTCAAGTTGTTGCTTTATCCAAAGAAGTTGTGTACAGCAACTTCTAGCAGCAACATATTCTGCCTCAGCTGTTGATAAAGCTACTGAATTTTGTTTCTTGGATGACCATGATATTAAACATCCTGCAAGAAACTGACAACAACCACTGGTGCTTTTTCTATCTACTTTGCATCCAGCATAATCAGCATCTGAATATCCTACTAATTCTATTTCACAAGATCTAGGATACCAGAGACCTAAATCATGAGTTCTAGCCAGATATCTAAATATTCTTTTTACTAAAATTAAATGAGACTCTCTAGGGTCTGCCTGATATCTAGCACACATTCATACACTAAACAAAATATCTGGTCTACTTGCAGTTAAGTAAAGTAATGATCCTATCATACCTCGATAATTCTTTTGATCTACCTTTTTACCTTTTTGATCACTGTCCATTCTGGTTGATGTGCTCATTGGGGTTGATAATGGCTTTGCATCTTCAAATCCAAATTTCTTTAACAGCTCTTTGGTGTACTTGGCTTGACAGATATGAGTGCCATCCTTCCCTTGCTTGATTTGCAATCCAAGGAAGTAGCTTAGCTCCCCCATCAAGCTCATTTCGAATTCTCCCTGCATAAGCTTTTCAAAGTACTTGCAAAGATATTCATCAGTAGATCCAAAAATAATATCATCTCTTGTTCTTACCCCTACAGATGGATCACCAATAATGTTTCCAGGAGGGTGATCTTTCTGATGTCTCCATTCTTTTGGAAGATTTTCATGTTGAATTTCAGTTTGTTGCAGTTCTTCCAGAGGAGGATCATCCTTGTCCTTAATTGAGGTATTCTTTAATTTTTCAGACAAGTCATCTGCATCATCAATGTCACTAATTTCTTCCTTTTTCAAGGAAGGGTTAGATTCATCAAAAATAACATGTACATATTATTCAATTAATAAGGAACGTTTATTGAAAACTCTATAACCTTTGGGTTTAGAAGAGTACCCCATAAAGATGCCTTCATCTGATTTGGCATCCAACTTACCAATGTCCCTTTTTCCATTGTTGTGGATGAAGCAAGGACATCCAAATATTCTGAAATGGCTGATCTTTGGCTTCTTTCCTTTGTAGAGTTCATAAGCAGTCTTCTTCAGAATCGGCCTGATCATCACTCTATTAATGATATAACATGCAGTGTTGATAGCTTCGGCCCAGAAGTATCTTGGCAAATCATATTCTGATAACATGGTTCTTGCCATATTCAAAAGAGTTCTATTTTTCCTCTCAGCAATTTCATTCTGTTGAGGTGTCCTTGGGGCTGAGAAGTTGTGCTCGATTCCTTGATCATCACAGAACTTTGTAAACTTTTCATTCTGAAACTCACCACCATGATCTGATCAGATAGAGACAATTGTGAACTTCTGATCTTTCTGAACTTTCTTACTGAAGCTGACAAAATTATCAAATGTGTCATCTTTGTGCTCTAGAAAGGATACCCAAGTGAATCTTGAATAATCATCAACTCTTACAAATCCAAAATTCTTTCCTCCTAGACTGGTGGTCCTCATTGGCCCAAATAGATCCATATGAAGTAGTTCTAAGGGCTTTGAGGTGGTTACTACAGTCTTTGATTTGAAAGAGCTCTTGGTGTGCTTTCCTCTTGCACAAGGTTTGCAAATACTGTCCAAGCTAGAATTGACCTTTGGCAATCCTTCAACTAGCTTTCTCTTTCTGAGCTTATTCAAACCATCCAAGCTGCAGTGGCCCAATCTTCTGTGCCACAACTCTGTTGATTGATCTTTACTAGCTGCCAAACACACATCTTGATCCTTGAGTTCTTCTAGATAGAGTACATACAGATTTCTTTCTCTATAAGCTTCAAAAATGACTGCTCCATCCTTTAATATACTGCACTTTGATTCTTGGAACTGAATCTGATGGCCTTTGTCACACAACTGGCTGATACTGATGAGATTATGCTTTAACCCTTTGACCAGCATCACATCTTCAATTACTGATCTTCCTTTGATGTTTACGGATCCACTTCCTATTACTGTGCCTTTTCCATTATCTCCATATGTGACTATTCCTTCTTCATCTTGGAGATTAACAAAAAGCTTCTGGTTCCCTGACATGTGCCTTGAGCATCCACTATGTAAATACCATTTGGATGCTTTTGATTTTCCTTGAAAATTAAACACTAAGTTTTAGGTACCCAAGTTCTTTTGGGTCCTGAGAGGTTAGTACCATTGATTCCTTTTATTATCCACTTTTTGTTCTTAGTGGGACATGTTGCTTTGTTATGTCCTAGTTTGTTACAATGAGTACAGCAGGTTATTCTAGTTATTCTTTCAACTGGAGTATATTTAAATTTTTTATGTTCTTTATCCTTTTCAGATATAAATTCAGGAGTTGGATAAGTGTTGGGAAAGACTTTTGTTTCTTCATTTTCCGAGGGAGTATAACCAAAACCATGTTTCTTCTTGGTTGATCTTTTAGCTCCACTCATCATTAGAAGAGGTTTATTATTTGTGAACTTGTTTATGGTGCTTGTTAAATGTTCATTTTCTTTATTTAGTCTTTCTATTTCTGTTTTAAGTCCACTTAAGTCTTCTTGTTTTTCTAAATGATTTATTTTCTTATTTTTCTCTTTTAAATCTTCACATAATAATTCATTCCTTCTTTTATGTTCAGTTATTTGTTTTTCAAGTTCTTCATTTTCTGTTTTTAGGTCTGAGTTTGTATTTTCTAAACATATTATATTTTTCTTACTAATTTTAAGTAATTTACATACTTCTTTATATTTTTCATAAAGTTCATTAAAAGCACTTTCTAAGTTATCAGAATCTGAATCATTGCATGAATCAAAAGAAGAGTCAGAAGTTACCTTGTCTTCGGTGTTGGCCATGAAAGCCAAGTTGACTTCTTCACCTTCACTGCTTGAGCTTGACTCACTTTCTGAGTCACTGCTGTTCTCCCAAGTAGCTGCCATTGCCTTCTTTTTATACTTCTTGAATCTTCTGAAGTTGTCCCTCTTTTTGTGATCATTTTTCTTAAGCGTTGGACAGTCTGCCTTGATGTGTCCAGGCTTCTTGCATTCATAACAGATCACTTCTCCTTTCTTCTGATCCTTTACTTCTGGTTTTCTGAAGTCTTTGTTTTTCTTGAAAAATCTTCTTCCGGACTGATACTTCTTCTTCTTTGCAAGAATCCTTTGAAGTCTTCGAGACAGCATGGCTTCTTCATCATCATTGTCTTTACTACTTTCACTATTATCCAAAGATTCTTCTGAATTGTCTTCACTTGCTTTGAGAGCATTTGATTGTTTCCTTCTGCTGGAGGATTCTCCTAATCTCTCCATATTTATCTCGTGAGCCATGAGAGATCCTATTAGCTTTTCCAATGACATTAATTTTAAATCATTGGCTTCTTCAATGGCTGTTACCTTTGGAGTCCATGAAGATGGTAGAGATCTGAGGACTTTTCTAACCATGTCTGGTACATCATAAACATTTCCCAATCCAGCTAATCCATTTGTAATGTCTGTGAATCTGCAGAACATCTGAGTTATTGATTCACCTGACTGCATCTAGAATCTTTCATATTGAGCTACTAGAATATCTATTCTCGTCTCCTTTACCTTGTCTGTCCCTTCATAGGTAATTCTGAGCTTTTCTCACATCTCCATTGCGGATTTGCAGGCTGAGACTCTATTGAATTCTTTCTTACTTATGGCACAGCATAATATGCTCTTGGCTTTGCAGTTTAAGGATATTCTTTTCCTATCATCATCTGTCCACTGAGCCTTAGCGTTTGTGACCAAAAGATCACCTTCTTCTACAATGAACCAGATTGTGTAATCATGACCTTGTAGAAAATATTCCATTCTAGTCTTCCAGTAGGTGTAGTCTTCTCCATCGAACAAGGGAGGCCTGTTGACTGACTGACCTTCGAAGTTGCTTTGGGCTGCCATAGATCTTTGCTCTTCAGATCGTTGGATCTTCTTCTTTGTCGAAGAGAGGGGCTCTGATACCACTTGTTGCCCAGCTAGCTAGCCCAGAGGGGGGGTGAATGGGTTATTAAAACTTCGATCTCTGATTAAAACCTGTTTACTGAAAGGATTGCACAACTTAATAACAAGGTTAGAGTTAGAGCAAATAAGACAACAATCACACAAAACACATCCACAAGACACAAGGATTTTTATCCTGGTTCGGAACTCCTCTCCACAGGAGACCTACGTGCAGTCCCTGAGCAATATCTCAGGATTTCACTACCAAGGGAACAATCCCCCTTAAGGATCCTTACACCCAGCCTCAACTGGTCTTCCTTCAACCTGAAGGGAAAACAACCACCCTAGATACCACCAGGTCTTCCTTCGTCCAGAAGGGAACACAACTAAAGAAGAAAAGGTGTGGGAACAGGCTTCAGACTCTAGCTTGACCAGCTACAAACTGAAGCTACCAAGGCCCGAGAGAGAAAGAGATTTAACAAGGTTTTCTCTCCAAGGACTACACAAGCTCTCACAAATAAAAACTCCTTTTGATCACTGAGAGCTAAGAGCTAAGAACAAGGTTGGAGTGGAAGCTTCGCTCTTCTTTCTATCTTCTAAAGACTCGATGAGAAGGAGTTCTTTCTTTTCAAATTGCAAGCGTTGTTCTCTATCTTGTTGTCTTCTTCTCCGTCTTGAGTCTTTTATTTATACTTCTGATTCAAATTTGAACGTTGAAGTGTCCGTTGTCTCTTATCCTGGTGTACGTTAGACTGGTCACCAAGGAAGCTTCTGATCGTTAGTCTTTTATCCTTTAGTACACGCCAGAGAAATGTTTTAGAATCTTGTATCTTGTATCCAACGTTGTACAGATGAGTCTTGTCAGATATCTGCAAGCATATCAACAATAAATAGAGGACAGCTAGGACTTCCGTCGATTGTTAGTTACAGATGGAACATATATTGCAATATATAGCAAAGCTTCTTTCTGTCTAAAAAGTACGTAGACAAAGTAGCATAGAAATGGAAGATATTGTCTGCATGCATGGGAGATACGATCAGAGAGCACTTAATGCGTAGCAGTCAACAGACAAGATATGACTTTGACTTTTCAATGCTATTAAAAAGCATTATACTGATACAGCAAGAAAATCGATAAAAGCAATCCCGATGCCTTCATGACTTATGAAATCGTTATGCGATAACAGACAAATCGTTATAACCGAGCATTATCAAATTATAATGATGAAATCGTTATGAGTTATAGCAAGTCATTATGAACGCTTATCAAGTCATTATGATCTGTAAAAGAAATCGTTATGACTATCAAGTCGTTATGATCTGTAAAAGAAATCGTTATGACTATCAAGTCGTTACGAGTTTCAAAGAAATCGTTACAAGAAGTCTTAACAAATCGTTGCACAAAGCAAATCGTTATGAGTTATAGAAAGTTGTTATGAACTGTAAAGAAACCGTTATGAACTCTAAAGAAATCGTTACAGCAATCAAGTCGTTACGAGTTTCATAGAAATCGTTACGAGAAGTATTAACAAATCGTTGCACAAAGCAAATCATTGAGTTATAGCAAGTTGTTATGAACTGTAAAGAAATCGTTATGAACTCTAAAGAAATCGTTACAGCAATCAAGTCGTTACGAGTTTCATAGAAATCATTACGAGAAGTCTTAACAAATCTTTGCACAAAGCAAATCGTTATGAGTTATAGCAAGTTGTTATGAACTGTAAAGAAATCGTTATGAACTCTAAAGAAATCGTTACAGCAATCAAGTCGTTACGAGTTTCATAGAAATCGTTACGAGAAGTCTTAACAAATCTTTGCACAAAGCAAATCGTTATGAGTTATAGCAAGTTGTTATGAACTGTAAAGAAATCGTTATGAACTCTAAAGAAATCGTTACGAGAAGTCTTAACAAATCGTTGCACAAAGCAAATCGCTATGAGAATCAAAGAGATCGTTACGAGAACAAAAGAAATCGTTACGGCTAGAGAGTCGTTTGCGAGTTCTAAAGAAATCGTTACGAGGTCTAAAGAAATCGTTACGGCTAGAGAGTCGTTGCGAGTTCTAAAGAAATCGTTACGACAGTCAAGTCGTTACGGGTTCTAAAGAAATCGTTACGAGGTCTAAAGAAATCGTTACGACAGTCAAGTCGTTACGGGTTCTAAAGAAATCGTTGCGATGTCTTAAGGAATCGTTGCGATATCGATTTGTTTTGAATTTTCCGGTCAAAGAGGAAATCATTCTGCTTATCAAAGAAGTCGATACAAAGACTTGGACAGAATGTGAGATGAGACTTACCTGATTGTCTTGAACTTTCATTTTTCTTTTATTTCCTGTTCTCAAGGCTCAAGTAATCCATTAGTACTATTTTGTTAATCATCAAAATTAATATATAAATAAATGAATTATTTATTATGGGGACAGTTTGGTCATCATGGACCACCAAACTCAACAATGCACAAACCACGACATATATATTTACTTACATATTCTTTATTACAAACCACAGTAGCCATTCATAATCTGGTCTATCATCAATCACCATGTGACCTCCAAACCATCTCACACTAATACACACGTATACCACAACAGTATAACATAACCTTGCCTGTCATTGGTCACGTTGTGACCTCTATGGCAATACACATTACTTAACTCGTATATCATTATATTATTCTTTAAAAGACAACCAAAGACTAGAGCTGGGTTCATACCCGACCATCATTGCCCCGTCACCTCACACCAACTACAGAAGTTACAATACAACAATCATCACGTCAAACCACTAGCCATGCATACTCATGCATGACACTCAAATCATAAAAACACAACAAAGTCATGGCTAGGCTTACACAGGAACCTCACTGCCCAACCACTACGACAACCGGTGCATGTGCCATGCACACACACACAAAACACCACCACAACGGAGAATGTGCCATGCACATCCTCAAACTACGTAAACACCATATCAATTAAGTAAACAATATGCGAACTATTTAAACGACACGCTAAAGGGTGCTACAGGTGCCAATGCACCTCTTACTAAAGCCATGCACAATAAACGACAGTAATCGAATAACCAAAGCACCAAAAGCAAGCCAAGCAAAACCCTCGACTGTGATCGCGACAGAGGTCAGGACCGCCTTCTGATCGCGACGCTACGATATGAAGCGATAAGAAACCCTATCGCGACGGGTCGGCCTGACGCGACCTGGTCGCGACAGCAGATACTGTCGCCTTCTCAGGCAAAAACCTAATCCGAGAACCATCTCCGGATCTTCCATGCAAACCACCCTAAATCCCGTTTCAACCCAGTTTTCATGCTCATATCACCTCCTAGGCATGATATCTACTGTTTTTAAAGCGATAAACACACTATCATGCAATCTACGTAACAAATCAAGGTAGAACTCCCTACCACCACGAAGAACACACAATCCACGCATGGCGCGGTGTTTCCCCCACTCCTCGCGACGTCCTCACGTCGAAAGTGCGACGAGAACTCCACCGAAATGCCAAATCGCCCCGAACAACCGCAGCAGCTCCTTCCCTGGTCGAGCAGAACTTGGGAAAGCAGTCCCCGAAGAGCAGTCGGCAAGCTCGCCCCTAAATGGGAAGGACCTTATCAGGTCACCCAGGTCCTCGGGAAAGGCTCATATAAGCTAACTACCCCTAGTGGCGAAGCCATACCCAGGACTTGGCATGTATCTAATCTCAAGGCTTATCACTTATGAAAGCCTTTGATCGGCATCCTACTTCTCTTCTCCCTGTTCCTATGGTACAACTGGAGGAGCATCGGAAATACTCGCGCCTCAAAACGTTGGCAATCCTAAGCGGATATAGATGCATCAACTCCTCCAGCTCGAACGAGTATTCAGCATTCACCCCTGGTCAAAACCCTCACTGACCTGTGCGGTACATGCGACGCCCATAAACCAATGAACTCCGGTTCAAACAGAAGCAATAGCAGAAGGGAGGAGATAGAAAAAGTGAAGCCATAGACAAACTCCTGAAAAGGAAATTTTCATTTATGAATCTTTTGCTTACAGGTTCCTTTGATCTCAACTACAAGATCTAACAAAGAAGACATGGAGCAACAAAGACTAAGGAGCCTGCTCGGAGGGACCAGCACCGTCGCCCGGAGGAGGCATTCGCCCAGATTGGAACTGCGCGAATTGAACTCCATCCAAGCGGGCATCGTTGGTACGACGCCAACACTCTTGCACAGCAGCCTCAAAGGCTACTCGGGCGCAGTCGACCCAAGAGAGTCGCTCTCTGTAGTCCTTACCAGCTCTGAGGCCCACCCTATAGCAGCGGGCCCCATATTGCTCCAGATCTTCTTTATAATCTGCTCCGACCTTATATTCAGTAATGGCGCGGGCCCCTGCATCAGCAGCTATTTTGGCAATGGCGTCCTTCTCGGCCCGCGCCAGGGCCAAATTCAACTCCGAGTCCTGGAGAGCAGTTTTGATGTTCCTCACCTCCTCCTCCAACGCCGCCTCGCGAGCCTTATGCTGTGCTGTGAGCCCCAGGCAAAAAGTAGTTTGTGCCTCACACAGATGCTTCTGGTTCTGAGCCCGAGCAGCCAAGGCCCTTAGAATGTTCAATGACTTGGAGACCCCATCCACAAGGGCCCCAAGTCAATATCATCACCCACGCCATCGTCCTCATGACCTTCTGGGAAGTATCCTCCGCATGATGCCTCCAGGCTCTGCTCGGCTGGAAGATCCAAACACCTCGCTATCCGGTCGAGACGGGAGGCAGAAGGGCTCGAAGGCAGTTCCCTTGGTGCGACCTCGACACGACGAATCGTCGCTTCCAGCGCCGCCACCGAAGGAACCTCGGGAAGCTTCTTCTGAAACACTTCCTTGAGGGGCCTCCGATCGTCATTGGAATCTTCAACCCGCCCCTCATCCTCCACCCCCACTGCCTCCCCTTTGGCAACATTAGTTACCTTGGCGATTGCAACATCAGCAACCGCCTCGGTGGGGGGCATGGGGGGCAAGTCGGCCCTAGTGCTTGCAGCGACGAGCTTCTCAGCAACCCCCGTCGCTGCGTTTTCTTCCTCGATGGCCCCCAATGAGGGTTCCAGCTCTTGACCCCCGCGTGGGGTTGCATTCGGCGCTGGGGGCACCTCCTCCTCGGGCGCTGGCACCCCTCCGGTCGTGGCATCCTCTGTTGCGCCAACACCCTCACCAGGTCTGGCGTCAACCCCGACCTCCTCGCCATCAGCCGCGGCGTCGTCCTCGGCACCCCTGGCGCATGAGGCCCCCGCGGACACCTCTTCCAAACGACCCCCAATGGGGCCTTATGGCATCGGTGCCCTCGACTGCTCCCCGCCTGAGTTTCCAGACTAGGAGCTTACATCCATGAGCCCGAGGTCGACCACCATCCTTTTTGCCGCCTCGGGGTTTCGTCGACCAGGCATCTGGGACGTCCCCTCCCAGGATGCCCCCATAGCCTTCCGCTTCCTTCTCCGCTCCAGCGGCGGCGCGACCTCCTCCTCTTCATCCTCTTCGGCAGAAAGACCAACCGAGCGCTGCGAAGTAAGCACCAATCTTCGCTTCTTTTTCTTCTGGAGAGGGTTCTTCGTCACCCCTCTCTCAACCTCATCCTCAACCGGTTGCTGCTCGTCCAGGGGTCTAGTTACAGCCCTCGACGCCCCTCGTTCGGCAGCCCTCTTCTTCAGGCGTATCCTTCCGGGCCTCTTTTCAGGGACCCCCGAGTTGACAGCGCCCTGTCCTTCGGCAGGGCGGTTTGGGGCGGCGGCAGTAGGACGCTCCTCACCGAGCACTACCACATACACTGTGACAGTGATTTGCTCGGTGTAGAGGGCCATATCCTCCGTGTCCATGCCCGCCTCCAACTCCCCAGCAGCTGCACAAGGAAAGAGAAGTTAGAAAATAGAGAAGAAGTGATTTCCGAGGAGCGAAAGAAGGAGAAAGGTGAATCCATCACTCACTCCATGCTCGGCTGAGCCCATGCTTGACCAGCTGGGCCTCGGTGATGTATTTCTCCGCCTTCTCGATGAAGATGTTGCTGAGACGCTTCGCAAGCGCCACTTCATCCGGTCGCATGAACGGGTACAGATCCTTGCGAGCTCTCTTCACCCGTGTAGGAAACCCCCACTCAGGCGCGCCAGCGTTGCGCGTCAGGAAGAGGATGCGATGTGTCCACCCCTTGTGGCTTGACAGCCGCGGAGAGAACTCATTCCTCATACAGTCCGGCCGATGCTTGGTGTAGTAAACATTCCGACTCGTCCCCGGCGACGCAGTCAGAATGAATTGACTCCGGAAAAGGTTGGCAGAGGGCTCGATCCCCCGAACTTTGCACGATATGCAAAAGACGCATATCGTCCGCCAGCTGTTCGGTGCCAGTTGAACTGGGGCGATCCCCCAGGTGTTGAGCAGCTCCCTCACCACCGCCGGAAATGGTAGCCGGAACCCTGCTTCCAGGATATCGTGCGACATTGCTACGCACCCGGGCTTCTCCCACCAGTAGGGTTCTTCCTCCTTTGCAAGCACGACATCATATCCCGTATCAATGCGATACTGCTCCCGAAGCCCGTCGAAGAAGCGGCACCTCTCCCGTTGGACGGCTCCTGGCGAGCCATCACCACAGCTCGCACCGGCCATGGCTTTGCCCTTCTGTGACATCGCCGGAGATAAAGGAGACGAAGAAATGGGAGAGGTCGGAAAGAAAGAGAAGGGCTTCCAGCGAGAAGTTTTTCGAAGGCGTGGTTCCCCACCTTCGCCTCCCCCCTTCCTTATAAAGGAAAGAGGGCGGGAAACCCTAGAAACTTCGGAGCCCCCTCTTCTTCCAGAAAAATGACCGTTCGGCTGAATCAACAGCCTCCTCGCTTGCCACGACACCATCCTTCATCATGAACCCTCTGATTCCTTCAAGGTAGAAGGTACGAAGCGACAGTACCGATCGACGTTTGCACGTCCGGGGTCGCCATCGCATTAAATGCTAACAGAGCATTTGAGTGTTTTGCCGCCATTCGAGCACCTCAGTTCCTGAGCCAACTCGATAGCGTGGGGGGCAAGTGTGGTGATCACTTCCTGCCATCCAGGCCCATCAACAAAGTTCACATAAGCCCATGACGAAGCAAGCTGGCACTGCGCTGTCCCAGGGCATCATCTGTCCTCGGACGACCATCTCCAGCGCCCTCGGAAACACTTGTCCTGCTCGGGCTCAGAGCAGTCCTCACGGTTAATCGAGCATCAGGTTCATCAACTCCTAACGAATCACCTGCTCAAGAACCACAAATCAAGGCCGTCCGATCAGCCCCTTCGCATTAGCAGCGGTTATAACCACCGCGGTCCACGTGCCCCACCATTAAGGGGTGCGTTAACTGCTAAGCATCTCAACGGGCATCTGAACGCGTAACTCCCCCCCACTACGTGCGCCAATCAAGGCGCCCTTCTGGGCACGATCTAGAGGTGTTACGTCCGTTCACTTCAGCACCCATGCCTATATAAGACACAGGTATAGCGCCATGCAGAGGTATGTGAACTCTCACGCAAACACGTTCACACACGAGAACTCCCATCCTCTCTAGTCGCCTACTGACTTTGGCATCGGAGGGTTCTCCCCGATTCTTCAACCGGGCCCCCTGATCCGTTCCTGGTTTTGCAGGTTATCGTCCGCCATCAGCGTCCTTCCTCCCTTTTTTTGAGTGTAGGCCCACCAAGTTTCGGCTCAATCAAGAAAAGGCCTCCACACGCGGAAACCTCAGCAAAGGCCCAATGACCCCCTTAATGGCCATGAGCACCACACCAAAACCAATAAATACATATCCAAACTACCACTAATCCACGATCCGCAAAGATCCGAAAAACGCACTACGTTACATTAATATCACCTAAAAAGGAATGTCGTCCTCGACATTCAAAACAAACGACACTAAACCACACTATCACCTAAAAAGAAACAAAGCCATATGCAGAGTTTCCTATGCATCTTTCTTTCCAACTATTTACTCATTCTCATACTTGCTCTGCCTTCCCTTTTTCTTTAATTTATTCCGCAATTACTTTATTTTTTTCTTGATTTATTCTGACATTCTTTACCTTTCAACCATAAGCGATTCTACCTTGCTATTAGCACTTTATCTCCTTGGACCGGACCTATTTCCATATTTTCCGAGCAATTCTACCTGACCCATAGCGCTTTATCTCCTTAGGCTCAACCTATTCCCATTTTTTTTCCTGGTTGTGTTTGCAACCTTTCTTTCTGGGCCATTTTCTTGCTTAAATCCTTCCACTTTATATTGTTTAAATTTTCACATTTCCAGATATTATTCCTCTATTTACTTATCATCACTAACCATCATTTGGCTCATTTGCGCACAAATCTTTAAATTCTCTTTTAATTACTCAAACTTCAGATAACTTATAATTATTAAATCTTCCACGCTTCCGCTGCGCTACTCTGATCATACTAAGCCTTTCACCAAATATTTCATGAATTCTAGATTTTCTCAATCCATTAAAACTTAACTCACTTCAAATTACACTTTTCAACTAACTTTATATTTCTCTTATCATATATTAATACCACTTAATTGACCCCACTCATATTCTATCTTCTGCCTCAATTGCTTCACACTAAATTTTGAATCTTGACATATTTCTATTAATGTACTTTTCCCTTTATATATTTTCCTCACTTCAAACAATATTCTCTAATCAATTTAACAAATTTAATTCATATCTTTTCACATCTTCTATTCTCATTGTTACACATACCCGAAAATTCACATTTACCTTTATTCAAGCCTTGCTCAATTATATAACGTGAAATCTCAAAATTTGCTTATCATTAAATTGATTATATTGCTCCGCCCTTTCCAACTTCCTTTCCTCATGACATAATCTGCTCATAATTCCTTAATCATGTATTATAACTTTACTTCAAATTCCTAAAATATTCTTATAACAAAATTCATTTATTCATCCAAATCACCTTACTGCATATCATTACACAAATTCTTATTGCACATTTCTTGAATCATTCAATTATCATTATTCAATAATCTATCACATTTTTTTTCTCCACTTGATCATTAATACCAAACTTTATCTTTATTATCAATAGCATAACACCATTTTTTGCAAAATATTTCTCTTAACTAGTTTACTAACTCACTAATCTCCAGGTGCCATTTATACTGCAATCCTTCTTATTAAAATACTAACATAGCGATAAACTGAAACTATTTCTTTTAAACACAATGACTTAACCCACTTAATTCCTTTATTTCACATAATTAACTTACTGCTAATCATAAACAATTTCACTATTACTGATTTTTCATAAATGTTCATTCATAATCCACTTTGCTATTCTCCATTACTTTTCAATGGACTTAACCTTGTCAATTCTAATTTACATAGCTTCAACTTACTTTAATTATTTAGCTTTGACTTCAATCTGCCTCTGACACCAATTTCCCTTCTCTGCTTCCGCAATCTATACACATGAGACTGGCGCCACTATTCTTATCTTTAACACAATAACAAATCTTTCTGTGAAATCTTTATTTTCTTCCTTTTATTAACAAACATCTTTCTCTTATAAAATTGTCAGAAAAATCTAACTTCTCATTGCTCTTTTACTCTCTCTTTAATCAACCGGTTACCTTTACATCCACTTACATGAGTTTCTATATCAAACTTTCTATTATCCTTATTACTCATAATAGTACTACCCTTAAACTCTTTATTACAACTATTCTTAATCACAAATCACACTTAAGAATCATCTTAATCACTACTCCTCTACTTACCAGCATCTCATCTCAAACTAGATTATTTCACTTAATCATTTCAAATTTAACATGTCATTAATCATACTATTATATCCAAGCAACTTCTTAATACTTTATTAACATAAATCTCAAACACAATGACTATCTCTGCTACAATTCTCAACTATAATTTACCCATTTAACAGTTCTAATCACAAAGCCCTATTTCTCATCATAATACAATTCCCTCTATTATTCCATCACATCACTACTTTATACCTTTCTCTACCAATTCTGATCCTCATTAAAGCACTTTTTAGTGAATTTCATAACTAAACTCACTAATTCTTTCAATTTTTATAACAGAAAATCTTTAATCAATTATACTTTAACCACAATCCAATAATCACTCATACTACACCACCAATCACGACTGCTATTACCCACAACTATTATTTTGACCAGCTCTACATATAATTCACATACTAAAAACTCACAAATAAACCATACTAAAAAGCACAAGAAACCACAGACTTACTACCAGCAGTGGACATTAAATCATGTATTGGGACGTTGTAATCTTAATATCTTTTCATATCCTAACTAGACAATTGCTCTGATACCAACTGTAACGGCCCTGGATATCTATACCTAATAAGGGTCCATATCCAAATCCGTCTCCCGCGAACGGACCGAAGTCTCACAAGGGATAGCTCGTACACGTGTCCAGGAAGAATATAAAAGACAAACCACAACAGTAAGAGACACAAAAAAGGATATGTGCTCATACCTGCTCATACAAATTACAACTGTTCCATTACATTATTACATGCCCAAATTCAAAGGAGTACAACTACCTGGGGCATACCCCGAGGGAGCACAAGCTCACACAACTCTACTAGCACTACTGCTGGTGGTACAAGTCTGGCACAACACCTCCTCAAGCCACACTAACGGTAAACCCTGAAAAGAACTGTAAGGGAGTGAGCCTCAACAAGTCACTGGCTCAGTAGGGAACCACCCAAAAACCACACACAACGCAGAAGAACCTCAGTCCCAACGGGTCTTACTGGCAACACCAGAAGCCAAACCATTTCATGCTCACAGCAAAGCATAATTAACAATACTAAACATAATTAACTCAGTTGCTGCAAGTCTTGGAAAGACGAAGAGACAACAACACCATTAATCCACTCAGTAACTGTAAAGCCTAGGCCACAAGCCTCACAGGCACACCACCTTAACAACTGGTCACCTAAACTGTAGGCCACACAGGCAAAGCATTGCCTAAGCTACTAGCTTCACTGGCAAGCCTCTAAACATATGGGTAACAAGACTGCTAACCAAGAGCTAATCCTTTATACCCTTAAATCACAATATATCGAATGTCACACTTAAGAAACAGGACTGGCTACCACGATGCCAATCCATTGCACACTAGATCATATTCGGAAACTTACCCAAGGAAGGGTAGACCACAACAAGTGGAAGATCTCACCGCATGACCACCACTTCACCACCTGAAAAGGCTAGTACTCAGCGTACTACGAGAAAACAGTACCCACAAAGAGTACAAGTACCTACCACCACGAGGTACCACCACGGAACACAAACACAACTGTGCCACCACGAGGGCACCACAACCAATTAAACCACAACCAGTGAGTCTCCACTCACTAACCACAATAACAACCGTGCCAACACTATGGCACACCCCAGCGGGTAAAACCACAACTAACATACACTACAACCAATAGCAAAGCACGAGCCGGAAAGCACGACGCCACCACACGGAACAGACTACTGGTTCATGACGCCAGTATCTAACCCGGACAACACAACACAAGAACTACCTCTCAGTCTCGCAGTCACGGACGTAAGGTCCAACTGCAGCTCCACAACACAAGTAAAGCCAAAGAACTGTGGAGACCAACCAAACCACCACAACCTACAGGTCACACACCCTGCAGGCCCATGCCTAGCATCTTTAGAGACTCTGGCCCGAGCTCTCTAAAGTGAGGCACTGGTAACAGGACTAGCCAGGGCCCAGTACGTCTACTGGTGTCCGTAACCCCCAGCTACGAGCGCGCTACAAGTGACTAAACACAAACTCTCACAAGTCACTGTCCCACTGTCGTCCTTCCCTAAGCCGGACGACAACTCTCCCCGAGAGTGAGGGTGTCCAGGAAGACGACAAGACCTCGACGGTACCACTGCACCGGGACAAGCCCCGAGCACACTCACGTGCCTGGCTCACACAAAACCTGGGGCTCCCAACTGAAGAGGCATTCCAGAATAGGCGCCGGACCACCAAACTCAACAATGCACAAACCACGACATATATATTTGCTTACATATTCTTTATTACAAACCACAGTAGCCATTCATAATCTGGCCTATCAACAGTCACCATGTGACCTCCAAACCATCTCACACTAATACACACGTATACCACAACAGTATAACACAACCTTGCCTGTCATTGGTCACTCTGTGACCTCTATGGCAATACACATTACTTAATTCGTATATCATTATAATATTCTTTAAAAGACAACCAAAGACTAGAGCTAGGTTCATACCCGACCATCATTGCCCCGTCACCTCACACCAACTACAGAAGTTACAATACAACAATCATCACGTCAAACCACTAGCCATGCATACTCATGCATGACACTCAAATCATAAAAACACCACAAAGTCATGGCTAGGCTCACACAGGAACCTCACTGCCCAACCACTACGACAACCGGTGCATGTGCCATGCACACACACACGAAACACTACCACAACGGAGAATGTGCCATGCACATCCTCAAACTACGTAAACACCATATCAATTAAGTAAACAATATGCGAACTATTTAAACGACACGCTAAAGGGTGCTACAGGTGCCAATGCACCTCTTACTAAAGCCATGCATAATAAACGACAGTAATCGAATAACCAAAGCACCAAAAGCAAGCCAAGCAGAACCCTCGGCTGCGATCGCGACAGAGGTCAGGACCGCCTTCTGATCGCGACGCTACGATATGACGCGACAAGAAACCCTGTCGCGACGGGTCGGCCTGACGCGACCTAGTCGCGACAGCAGAGAATGTCGCCTTCTCAGGCAAAAACCTAATC
Organism: Colocasia esculenta; assembly: GCA_014218235.1. NCBI lineage: Eukaryota > Viridiplantae > Streptophyta > Magnoliopsida > Alismatales > Araceae > Colocasia > Colocasia esculenta. The sequence continues at coordinate 2,255,939 of CM024759.1, read as the reverse complement.
CGTGAACCATCTCCGGATCTTCCATGCAAACCACCCTAAATCCCGTTTCAACCCGGTTTTCATGCTCATATCACCTCCTAGGCATGATATCTACTATTTTTAAAGCGATAAACACACTATCATGCAATCTACGTAACTAATCAAGGTAGAACTCCCTACCTCCACGAAGAACACACAATCCACGCATGGCGCAACGTTTCCCCCACTCCTCGCGACGTCCTCACGTCGAAAGTGCGACGAGAACTCCACCAAAACGCCAAATCACCCCGAACAACCGCATCAGCTCCTTCCCTGGTCGAGCAAAACTTGGGAAAGCTCTGTTCAGCCAAACCTTTTTAAAAACCACACAGCGGTTCGATTCGCGACACACCTCACCGTCGCGACCTGATCGCGACAACTTCAGGCGTCGCCTTCCCACTCCAGACGTCAGCAGCCCCGCCCCGTGCGCGACACGCGGCACGCATGCAGACGTCGACACCAAACAGCGGCAACCTGAACGCGACCCCCACTACCGACGCGTTCAGAACGCGGCCTTCAACACCGTCGCGTTCACATTCAGTGAACCAACCGGCACAACGGGCCTAACCTGCCGGCCCACTAAGCTCCACACAATACGCGGAAACCTCAGCAAAGGCCCAATGACCCCCTTAATGGCCATGAGCACCACACCAAAACCAATAAATACAGATCTGAACTACAACTAATCCACGATCCGCAAAGATCCGAAAAATGCGCTACGTTACATTACTATCACCTAAAAAGAAATGTCGTCCTCGACATTCAAAATAAACGACACTAAACCACACTATCACCTAAAAAGAAACAAAGCCATATGCAGAGCTTCCTCTGCATCTTTCTTTCCAACTATTTACTCATTCTCATACTTGCTCTGCCTTCCCTTTTTCTTTAATTTATTCCGCAATTACTTTATTTTTTCTTGATTTATTCTGCCATTCTTTACCTTTCAACCATAAGTGATTCTACCTTGCTATTAGCACTTTATCTCCTTGGATCGGACCTATTTCCATATTTTCTGAGCAATTCTACCTGACCCATAGCGCTTTATCTCCTTAGGCTCAACCTATTCCCATTTTTTTTCCTGGTTGTGTTTGCAACCTTTCTTTCTGGGCCATTTTCTTGCTTAAATCCTTCCACTTTATATTGTTTAAATTTTCAAATTTCCAGATATTATTCCTCTATTTACTTATCATCACTAACCATCATTTGGCTCATTTGTGCACAAATCTTTAAATTCTCTTTTAATTACTCAAACTTCAGATAACTTATAATTATTAAATCTTCCACGCTTCCGCTGCGCTACTCTGATCATACTAAACCTTTCACCAAATATTTCATGAATTCTGGATTTTCTCAATCCATTAAAACTTAACTCACTTCAAATTACACTTTTCAACTAACTTTATATTTCTCTTATCATATATTAATACCACTTAATTGACTCCACTCATATTCTATCTTCTGCCTCAATTGCTTCACACTAAATTTTGAATCTTGACATATTTCTATTAATGTACTTTTCCCTTTATATATTTTCCTCACTTCAAACAATATTCTCTAATCAATTTAACAAATTTAATTCATATCTTTTCACATTTTCTATTCTCATTATTACACATACCAGAAAATTCACATTTACCTTTATTCAAGCCTTGCTCAATTATATAACATGAAATCTCAAAATTTCCTTATCATTAAACTGATTATATTGCTCCTCCCTTTCCTACTTCCTTTCCTCATGCCATAATCTGCTCATAATTCCTTAATCAAGTATTATAACTTTACTTCTAATTCCCGAAATATTCTTATAACAAAATTCATTTATTCATCCAAATCACCTTACTGCATATCATTACACAAATTCTTATTGCACATTTCTTGAATCATTCAATTATCATTATTCAATAATCTATCACATTCTTTTTCTCCACTTGATCATTAATACCAAACTTTATCTTTATTATCAATAGCATAACACCATTTTTTGCAAAATATTTCTCTTAACTAGTTTACTAGCTGACTAATCTCCAGGTGCCATTCATACAGCAATCCTTCTTATTAAAATACTAACATAGCGATAAACTGAAACTATTTCTTTTAAACACAATGACTTAACCCACTTAATTCCTTTATTTCACATAATTAACTTACAGCTATTCATAAACAATTTCACTGTTACCGCTTTTTCATAAATGTTCATTCATAATCCACTTTGCTATTCTCCATTACTTTTCAATGGACTTAACCTTGTCAATTCTAATTTACATAGCTTCAACTTACTTTAATTATTTAGCTTTGACTTCAATCTGCCTCTGACACCAATTTCCCTTCTCTGCTTCTGCAATCTATACACATGATACTGGCGCCACTATTCTTATCTTTAACATAATAACAAATCTTTCTGCGAAATCTTTATTTTCTGTCTTTTATTAACAAACATCTTTCTCTTATAAAATTGTCAGAAAAATCTAACTTCCCATTGCTCTTTTACTCTCTCTTTAATCAACCGGTTACCTTTACATCCACTTACATGAGTTTCTATATCAAACTTTCTATTATCCTTATTACTCATAATAGTACTACCCTTAAACTCTTTATTACAACTACTCTTAATCACAAATCACACTTAAGAATCATCTTAATCACTACTCCTCTGCTTACCAGCATCTCATCTCAAACTAGATTATTTCACTTAATCATTTCAAATTTAACATGCCATTAATTATACTATTATCCAAGCAACTTCTTAATACTTTATTAACATAAATCTCAAACACAATGACTATCTCTGCTACAATTCTCAACCATAATTTACCCATTTAACAGTTCTAATCACAAAGCCCTATTTCTCATCATAATACAATTCCCTCTATTATTCCATCACATCACTACTTTATACCTTTCTCTACCAATTCTGATCCTCATTAAAGCACTTTTTAGTGAATTTCATAACTAAACTCACTAATTCTTTCAATTTTTATAACAGAAAATCTTTAATCAATTATACTTTAACCACAATCCAATAATCACTCATACTACACCACCAATCACGACTGCTATTACCCACAACTACTATTCTGACCAGCTCTACATATAATTCACATACTAAAAACTCACAAATAAACCATACTAAAAAGCACAAGAAACCACAGACTTACTACCAGCAGTGGACATTAAATCATATATTGGGACGTTGTAATCTTAATATCTTTTCATATCCTAACTGGACAATTTCTCTTATACCAACTGTAACGGCCCTGGATATCTATACCCAATAAGGGTCCATATCCAGATCCGTCTCCCGCGAACGGACAGAAGTCTCGCAAGGGATAGCTCGTACACGTGTCCAGGAAGAATATAAAAGAAAAACCACAACAGTAAGAGACACAAGAAAGGATATGTGCTCATACCTGCTTATACAAATTACAACTGTTCCATTACATTATTACATGCCCAAATTAAAAGGAGTACAACTACCTGGGGCATACATCGAGGGAGCACAAGCTCACACAACTCTACTAGCACTACTGCTGGTGGTACAAGTCTGGCACAAACCTCCTCAAGCCACACCAACGGTAAACCCTGAAAAGAACTGTAAGGGAGTGAGCCTCAACAAGTCACTGGCTCAGTAGGGAACCACCCAAAAACCCCACACAACGCAGAAGAACCTCAGTCCCAATGGGTCTCACTGGCAACACCAGAAGCCAAACCATTTCATGCTCACAGCAAAGCATAATTAACAATACTAAACATAATTAACTCAGTTACTGCAAGTCTTGGAAAGACGAAGAGACAACAACAAGATTAATCCACTCAATAACTGTAAAGCCTAGGCCACAAGCCTCACAGGCACACCACCTTAACAACTGGTCACCTAAACTGTAGGCCACACAGGTAAAGCATTGCCTAAGCTACTAGCTTCACCGGCAAGCCTCTAAACATATGGGTAACAGGACTGCTAACCAAGAGCTAATCCTTTATACCCTTAAATCACAATGTATCGAATGTCACACTTAAGAAACAGGACTGGCTACCACGATGCCAATCCATTGCACACTAGATCATATTTGGAAACTTACCCAAGGAAGGGTAGACCACAACAAGTGGAAGATCTCACCGCATGACCTCCACTTCACCACCTGAAAAGGCTAGTACTCAGCATACTACTAGAAAACAGTACCCACAAAGAGTACAATTACCTACCACCACGAGGTACCACCATAGAACACAAACACAACTGTGCCACCACGAGGGCACCACAACCAATTAAACCACAACCAGTGAGTCTCCACTCACTAACCACAATAACAACCGTGCCAACACCATGGCACACCCCAGCGGGTAAAACCACAACTAACATACACTACAACCAATAGCAAAGCACGAGCCGGAAAGCACGACGCCACCACACGGGACAGACTACTGGTTCATGACGCCAGTATCTAACACGGACAACACAACACAAGAACTACCTCTCAGTCTCGTAGTCACGGACGTAAGGTCCAACTGCAGCTCCATAACACAAGTAAAGCCAAAGAACTGTGGAGACCAATCAAACCACCACAACCTACAGGTCACACACCCTGCAGGCCCATGCCTAGCATCTTTAGAAACTCTGGCCCGAGCTCTCTAAAGTGAGGCACTGGTAACAGGACTAGCCAGGTCTCAGTACGTCTACTGGTGTCCGTAACCCCCAGCTACGAGCGCGCTACAAGTGACTAAACACAAACTCTCACAAGTCACTGTCCCACTGCCGTCTTTCCCTCAGCCGGATGACAACTCTCCCCGAGAGTGAGGGTGTCCAGGAAGACGACAAGACCTCGACAGTACCACTGCATCGGGACAAGCCCCGAGCACACTCACGTGCCTGGCTCACACAAAACCTGGGGCTCCCAACTGAAGAGGCATTCCGGAATAGGCGTCGGACCACCAAACTCAACAATGCACAAACCACGACATATATATTTACTTACATATTCTTTATTACAAACCATAGTAGCCATTCATAATTTGGCCTATCATCAGTCACCATGTGACCTCCAAACCATCTCACACTAATACACACGTATACCACAACAGTATAACACAACCTTGCCTGTCATTGGTCACTCTGTGACCTCTATGGCAATACACATTACTTAACTTGTATGTCATTATAATATTCTTTAAAAGACAACCAAAGACTAGATCTAGGTTCATACCCGACCATCATGGCCCCGTCACCTCACACCAACTACAGAAGTTACAATACAACAAACATCACGTCAAACCACTAGCCATGCATACTCATGCATGACACTCAAATCATAAAAACACCACAAAGTCATGGCTAGGCTCACACAGGAACCTCACTGCCCAACCACTACGACAACCGGTGCATGTGCCACGCACGCACACACGAAACACCACCAAAACGGAGAATGTGCCATGCACATCCTCAAACTACGTAAACACCATATCAATTAAGTAAACAATATGTGAACTATTTAAACGACACGCTAAAGGGTGCTACAGGTGCCAATGCACCTCTTACTAAAGCCATGCACAATAAACGACAGTAATCGAATAACCAAAGCACCAAAAGCAAGCCAAGCAGAACCCTCAGCTGCGATCGCAACAGAGGTCAGGACCGCCTTCTGATCGCGACGCTACGATATGACGCGACAAGAAACCCTGTCGCGACGGGTCGGCCTGACGCGACCTGGTCGCGACAGCAGAGACCGTCTCCTTCTCAGGCAAAAACCTAATCCGAGAACCATCTCCGGATCTTCCATGCAAACCACCCTAAATCTCGTTTCAACCCGGTTTTCATGCTCATATCACCTCCTAGGCATGATATCTACTATTTTTAAAGCGATAAACACACTATCATGCAATCTACGTAACAAATCAAGGTAGAACTCCCTACCTCCACGAAGAACACACAATCCATGCATGGCGCGGCATTTCCCCCACTCCTCACGACGTTCTCACGTCGAAAGTGTAACGAGAACTCCGCCGAAATGCCAAATTGCCCCGAACAGCCGCAGCAGCTCCTTCCCTGGTCGAGCAGAACTTGGGAAAGGTATGTTCGGCCAAACCTTTTTAAAAACCACACAGCGGTTCGAGTCGCGACACACCTCACCGTCGCGACCTGATCGTGATAGCTTCAGGCGTCGCCTTCCCACTCCAGATGTCAGCAGCCCCGCCCCGTGCGCGACACCCGGCGAGCATGCAGACGTCGACACCAAACAGCGGCAACCTGAATGCGACCCCCACTACCAACGCGTTCAGAACGCGGCCTTCAACACCGTCGCGTTCACATTCAGTGAACCAACAGGCACCATGGGCCTAACCTGCCGGCCCACTAAGCTCCACACAATACACAGAAACCTCAGCAAAGGCCCAATGACCCCCTTAATGGCCATGAGCACCACACCAAAACCAATAAATACAGATCCGAACTACTACTAATCCACGATCTGCAAAGATCCAAAAAACGCGCTACGTTACACAGTATGTCCAATCTATTTGTTGCTCCGATAGCTAGTACCTGAAAAGCTGACTTCAACAGTCTAATACCAGAAGTCCAAGATTACAACTCAACAAATTTTACCTGTGATATGAATTCTTTGAACCACCCATCCATCTTCCTCAATATCTGAAGCAGATCTTGCTCCCTTTCAGCACCACCCTAGGACAAGCACTTTTAGCTAATATTTTTCAACTTTTTTGAAAACAAAAAAAAGGAAGAAAATGAAGCATATGAAGAGAACGCGACATGATTTTAAACTTCCAAGTCCCAACACTTGCACCTGGGAAGAGTAATCATTTCAAACCAATGTGTAGACCCCACACATACTTGGACTCACTCAAGACTCCATGGAAACTAAAGATATGCTTACTTGTAAAGCAAAGGACAAATATTTTTAAGAAAAAAAGAAGATAGTTATTGTATGGGGGGAAAATGCCAGCATTGAGCTATCATTGTTTCGAGGACTAGGGCAACGTTGAAGTGGATAGTTGCTTGTCAAAAAGTATGTACTCCACAATAAAGGAAATAAAAGAAAACAAAATTCTCTCATATCGTAACTAAAAGGCTACTTAAAGAGGAAGATCACATACCCCACTTGATCATGGACTATGGACCAACCAACATGGTGTTGTGAAAACAGTGGATATATGGTATGGAGCATGGTAATTCACCATCATATAAATCAGTGCGAACTGTATAGCAACCATAATAAGAAACAACATGTTTAAAGGCACACCCCGAAAATAGAAATATAACATGAGTATATTGATCATAAGTATGGTGATTACAGGATAATCAAAATATGAAAGAAGACAGTGGAGGCGTTCCATAATGGAACTCGTCTTAGAGAAAGTATCGCCCCCACTATACGGTGTGATTGAGGTTCGGCGACCTTCTCCTAGGGTACAACCACGAGCAATGAAATCGATCTCACACAAGATCGACTCCATAAGACGAAAGCTATATGTAAATATAGTTCCTCTTCAACAAAACGAAAGGCAAAGGGACAGAGATGCATGCACCGGACACCGAAGTGCAGATCCTGGTATGGCTTGATCACAGGAGTACTAGTGCGAGGAAGACCCAACGGAGGAAGAAGCAGTGTGTTGGAGAAGCACTGCGAGGAAGAAGATAGGGAGCCGAGAGAGAGAGCGCCTGGTCTGCGAGCGATTCCTTCGAGAGTCCAAACCGCACCCCTTAGGGATAATCCGTAATTAAGAAAATCTTAATTACTCCCTTTTTGAGCCCACGCCCACGACGATCCACCTCCAAAGTGATGGTCTATAGATCCAGTCAAAAATGTCTCTTTCTCTCCGAGGAAGGGGGAAAATGTAAAAAGAAGAAACAAAAAAGTACCAAAGCAAGTCGACAAGACCATGCCATCACACACGCGCCCCCGCCCAGCCCTGCCTGACCCGACGGCGCGCGTGTGTGATATGGTCGAACATAACCCCTCCATTGTCTATAAGACATAGTCTCATAGACATTTGGGGTTATGAAGCCCTTCTTCTCCTTAGAGATTTCTCATGTGGGACTAAGGTCCTCACATAAGGGACAAAACTTGCACACCTTTTATACACATTTTTTACTTTATCAAACATTGTGTTTCTTTTCCTTTCTTAATATTGCCCCTCCTCAAACTCATTTTTACCCAACACATGGTAAATGAGGCCCTAGCCCTTCCCAAATTTTTTATGTTATCACTTTAAAGATATGCTCTAAGGCCATATTGATTAGTATTGTAGCTTCATATCCATTAGTGTTGGATTTCTTATCAATTAGAGAATAAGTCTTATATCGACTAGGGAACTAAGTCTATATCGATTACTCTTCAATGTGTATCGATTAGAGGTTAAAGTACCACAACGATTACACTAGTGAAGTTTCTCTACCAATTAGTGTTTCATTTTCATATCGATTATTGTTTTGAAATTCGCATGAAAGCTTACATTGATTATAGTTGCTTTGAGTACTATACCGACTACTCAAGAAGTTTCTCAATTATTATTCCAGTTAGTTCATTGAATTTCAGTTTGAATTACTTTGTTCCATCAGCGGACCGATTATTGAAGAGATCTAACAATTACTTATGTAATGCAACAACTACTTCAAGGTTTGTTTTAATTAATGTATTATTAGTTCATTTTCCTTCCGATCATTAACTAATTTTTTATATTATTTTTTGTATCGATTACTTGTTTCATTTTTGCTCCGACTAGATTTATATCGATTACTTGTTTTTTTAGCAATCTATCAGTTGGTGACAAGTGCTGATTAGGTTAATGATATATGCACCAATTAGCATTTCTCATATCATTTCAAATATTTTTCAAATTACTTCGACATTTATGTTTTAATATTTTACCAATTATTGAACAAAGTGTTCTCCAAAGTATCGATTAAATTGTTATATCACTTTTGGTTTGATTACTATGTGATGACTCTATATCTTTTCAATTGCTGAATAAATTATTGTTCAACCGAATATTCATCAATTAATATTTCAATTATTATTTGAGCGAGCTTGAATTTCTGTTCCATCTAACAACAATTACTCATGTCCTTGAGTTTTATGTATCATTACACTCATTATTGACTATTTTCACTCATCGTATAAATTAGCGATATACTTCACTTATTGTCACTTATTGCATAGATTAGTGAACACTAACAACGATTATTATGTATATTATGTGTTACATCAATTATCGTGAATCTTCATTCCAATTAGAGTTCCTTGATCATTTGTTTATTTATGCTATCATCTCTTTGACTAGCACGGATTTTCTTGCATTGAAGACAAGTATTTATGGAAGATCTTACGCATTTCTCTGTTGTTTAAATATTTGTCATTTTTATATCTGTGCAACTTGATGTTTACTTGGTGTCTCACTTAAAAGTGTTAGTCTTAGGTGGACAACAAGCCAATCTCATATTGTATCTTTTGTTTAGTTATTAATAAAATGACTTTTATTTATTATTTTACTATGTTGGTATTATAATAAAGTCCATGAACATGTGCAATAGTGGGTAGACTATGATGTGTGATCATACTAATGAGACTACTCACTTAATAAACACATATTCTAAATGTTCCTATTCGGTGGATACCTGAGAAGGACATCAGATATCCGGATAGAATAGTATTGTTTACTCCTACTCATATGATGAGGATGACTGATCTCATAGTCATGTGTGTGGAGACACTAAGGAGAAACAATAGGTGCTCTTTAGAGAAATGGTTCACTGAACTGATCCGATATAATCACTGGATGGAATTGTACCTAACTGTCAACCAGAAAGATTCAATTGTCATAGTAGTGTAGATGATCTTTAGACCTGAGACACCAAAGACACCTTGTTGGTGGACTTCTGTGTTTTGAGCTTGACCTACGAATCTCTATTCAAGAGATTCCAAACAGTCAATGTTCGGACATAGCGGAAGACCTTCGAAGGGGATTGAGTGGTCAATAAGGGATCATTTGCCCTCGGTACACAGAGGGAGAATACTCAAGGGAACGATGCAATGGAGTCCCTGGCCAGGGCAGACAAAATATCAAAAGGGAGTTTTTGATATTAATCTAAAGCATCGAGTCCCAGTGGAACAACAAGTTAGGATTTGACAGTATACCATATCCTAAGTTGTTCAAGAGTATTGTGCAAATGAGAGATTATATCTACACGGTAACTGATGACGGAAAGGTTCCTTGTGAGGGTTGCAGAACCCTAATACCTTCCAGGTTCATGTGGTGTTGCTTGGCACCCAACGTGTTCGGAGGCCCAGCTTAGTCGACTAGATAAAGTTGACTCAGATTATTAATTAGATAATATGAGATATTAACTAATTAATTAAGTTAGTAAGAGTTACTAATTTATTGGGCCATTAACTGGATTGGTACTTAGGCCTAGAGGGTCACACGCAACAGGTTTTCATGCGACGGTCTAATTATATAAAGATCAGGGGTTTTTATGAAAAATCGCAATCTCTATATAATGACATGATGGGAGAACCCTGGCCAGGCATCAGGGTTTCCCCAGGGCCGCCCGCCCCCCTCTCTCTCTCTCTCCCTCTCTCTTGCGTCACATGTCGCGGAGATCAGCGCGGATCCAAGCTCAGTCTTTGAGCGTTGCGGAACCCGAGGGAGCGAGCGTGGATGGGCACGAGGGAGCGGGCGTGGATCGTCGCGAGGAAGATCGCGTGGACACCGCTGGAGGCCGAACAGTTGAACGACTAGTAGCGCCACCTCCTCGCAGTCGTACGAACGCGGATCCGATTCCGCGCAAGGTGATTTCGACTATCCGATAGTCAGATCTGTGTCTAGCAAAACAGATCGAGATCAAAATTTAAATCTCATTTTCCGCTGCGTTTCTTTGATCTCGGGTCGTAGTAGATCCTCACAGTGGTATCAGAGCCAGGTTCCACTGCGATCTACATCCGTTTTATTATCTAAGATCATTTTCTTAAGATTTATTCCATGCAAAGTTCGGCCAAGGCGCCGGAAACCTTTTCCCAAATTTTTCCAAATTTTTTTTACTGTTTTTCGCGGCCATTTAATGGCTGGGAAACCTGGAAAAAGGGGCGGGGAAAGGGGGTCGCCGCCGCGGCACCCCGGCGGTTCTTGGCGGGGCCCTCCCAAGGCCGGGCCCGCCGGGCGGGGGGCAAGCCAGCGCCGCCGCGCCTAGGGCGGGCGATCGCAAGGGCCAAGGCCAACCGCGCGGGCCACGCGCACGGGCCACGCGCGCGGGCCGCGCAGGCCACGCGCGGGCCGCGCAGGCCTGGCGCGGGCTGGGCCAGGGCGCCTGCCGCGCTCGGGCCCAGCGCGGGCCGCACCCGGGCTGGGTGCGCCTGGCAGGCCGGGCCCAACAGGTTCCAAATTTTTTTTAATTAAAATTTTGGGGTCATTAATTCTGAAAATAATAATTTATTTGTTAAATTATTTATTTCAGAATATCTTTTGCATGAAATGATACTTAATTAAATGATTTTAGGTTGTATGCTCATGCTCTTGTTGTTACAAGTTTTGTAATGAATATTAAAGCATGTTAAAAGATTAATTTTTCGAAATGTTCGAATAATCCCTTTTTTTTTATTGGACCTAGTTTTCTGAAACTAAAATATATATTTTAAAATTTTTATTTAGCCATGTGATATGCTCTTCCATGTGTGGAATGCTTAAAAGTTAATGTGGTCATGGATGTTTGCTCTTTATGTCATGTCATGGGATGATATGAATGTTTTAATTTATTTGTGAATGTGGGATTTGTAAATTAATGGTTAATTTGAGGTCTACGAACCTCCTCTCTCTCTCACACATTCCAATGTAATTCTATCTCCCTCCCATGATGTATTCGCCATAAGGCTTCTCTTTATACAAAATGTACATGCAATTTTATTTTATGTAATTTTGTTCGTGAGGGACGCTTGATGGTGAGGATGATCCGTTACTGCAACAGAGATGGCGTTGGAAGAAGTTCACTAATACTTTCATGTTTGTAGGTTTACCAATATAAGTGTTATATTGGTAGTGTAGTGGTTGTTTGACTGTTTGGCTCCAGTCAAACTTGTGCAACATCTATGACCACTTTAATTTGTATGGGATGCAAATTTATTTTATAATGTCCTAGATTATAGTATTATGCAATATTATGGAATATTCATATATGCTACCATCTAGGATGAGACCAAGATAAAATATTTCAAATTCCTCTATTAAAATTCTAAGCCGTAGTACATATATTCTAATATAGTTGTGTGGTCCTCCATCGTTATGGTTTTATGACTTAAATTACATTTTGGGTGGGTTTGTTGTGTTATCTACAAGGCCCACTTAATTGTGAAATAAGTCTTAAAACTATTGCATATGGATGCATGTAAACGAGGTAGAGGCACGGTGTAGCTCTGTTGTGCTATCCACAAGGGTTACATCCTAATCTATCTGTGTTAAGTAACGATGGTAAAGCTTAGACTGCACTTTATGGCTTGTTGTGCTATCCACAAGGCCATTAAAAATGCAGGGACCGAATAGTGATTAGATATTGCTAAGGGTTGCAAGTCCCATGAGATGGGTGCTCTTTGGTCATATCATGACTTGTTGTGTTATACACAAGGTCATGGTATGAGTCATTGAGATTCTGATCCCCACTAGGAGATTGTCGGCATCTCCCGTCCTGCATATTTGAGGGATATGCAGTTCGTCGAAAATTAGTGGGAGTTTTTTTAAACTAGATTAAAGACCATATCTTGTTTTAAATAATAATTGAACATCTACTAATTATATTTCATTTATCTCCTGTAGGCTAAAATGTCGTCAGGGAATCCGTTACGTGGCATATTGGATGCCAACTGATGCCGGTCGTTATCAACCGACGAGTCAGAGTGATACCGGTCGTCGTCAACTGACGAATTGGATCGACGAGGTCAAGGATCGACCATACCAATGAGCCGACAACTAAGTTGTCGGACATCGTCGTCATGGGTTGTTTAATCATTGCCGAGAACCAATTCAAATCAAGCACTATATCCAGACGTCTCCAGCTGGCACCAGCTCACACTTGCCCAAGGGACGGATGAGTCCCGTAGATCGCGATTCTCCAGCTGGCCCGCGTCCGCTTCAGGTAAGTGACCATCAAGGCGGGATTCTCGGAAACCCAGTTGGCAGAATTCCCTGAAAGGCGCCCTTGCCTCGCGGAGGCTCGTCCACCACCTTCCTTGTTTATCCAAAGGACCAAGCCCTTATAAAAGGCACAAATACCCTCAAGAAAATGGTACGCTATTCATAGCAAAAGAAATCTCTCTCTCTCTCTCTCTCTCTCTCTCTCTCTCTCTCTCTCTCTCTCTCTCTCTCTCTCTCTCTCTCTCTCTCTCTCTCTCTCCTCTCTCTCTCTCTCTCTCTCTCTCTCTCTCTCTCTCTCTCTCTTTTTATTACTCTCACTAACTTGATCGTCGGAGTGCCTGACCGCCGAGGAGTCTCGGTGGTTCTTTGCAGGACGGATTCTCTTCTCTGACGACAGCGCGGCGCGGCCAATCCCTCGGGGCCCACCCAGCTCGGCTCCGGCCGACGATACTTGCTGAATTTTCCAGCAACATTTGGCGCCGTCTGTGGGAACCGATACAAAAGGCTTATCCCAATGGCACCCAAGGGAATGGCTGCGGCTCGCCCATTGGAGGAGGAAGTCGCCCTCGTTAATGTCGTAGAAGAAGTAGCAGGGGGAGCATCTGGCGCAGGGGAACAAGATTCGACAACACTGTCGCGGCTCGATCGTGTCGAGCAGACATTGGCAACCTTCAACAGATACTAATGAGGATGGAGCAAAACCAGCAAGCGCATCCTGTACAAGGGGAGGGCTCGGTTCGTCAGGTAGAAAAGATCCAAGGTGATCAGGATGATGCAGAGGCGCCCAACCGGCAGCGTGCGCCTCCTGCGATGTCGGCAAGTCAGGCCGGCGCACCGCCGGCGATGGTTGGGACTCCCGCGCCAGCTGTGAACCAAGCCGACAATGTCCTTCCCGTCATGCCAGTGGCAGCTGTAGGGAATGCGGCCAAGGCCGACCTTGCCGACCGCTTCACGGCGGAATCCGCTCCGATCAACATCAGCGAGTCTCCATTCGACCCACGATGGAAGGACGACCTGCGAGAGATGAACAGGAAGATAGAAGCTCTACAGCTCGGCACTCGCGCCCCGTCCGTGGCGACGCTCCTCACCTCCTCACCGTTCACAGAAGAAATCACGTCGGCCCCAGTTCCACCGAAGTTTCAGCTGCCGAAATTCCGACGCTACAATGGGACCACCAACCCAGTCCACCACCTCGACCATTTCCAAGGACAGGTGGAAATGATGAATGTAACTGACGCTCTGAAATGCAGGGCTTTCATGTCCACTCTGGATGACGCAGCCCTACAGTGGTTCAAGGTGCTCCCCGCTCGATCGGTGTTGGGCTTCTCCAACCTAGCCCAGAGGTTCCTCGACCACTTCTTCAACACGGTGCGACATTCGTTGTGCACCGACGACCTATGGCTGGTGTCCCAGAAAGAGAACGAGATGTTTCGAGACTACGCGAAGCGCTTCCAGATCGAGGTAATGAAAGTGGTGGACCTGGACTTAAGGACTGCGGTCAACATTCTCACGAGGGTGTGCACTGACGTGTCGTTTGTGGCGTTGATCGCCAAGAAACCACCGGTAAGCCTCTCCGACCTCCTCTCTCGGATGCAGAAATACGTCAGGCTGGAATCAACCCTTGGAGCCGCTGGGCGACTGAAGCGGCCGCTGGAGAGGGAGAGCGCGAGCTCGGAGGCAGGCGAGAAAAGGCCGAGAAGGGAGGAAACGCACAGAGACAGGCGCCGAGACTCGGAGAACCAACGGGTGTCTGACCGATGACCCGACGAATATCGTCGCGTCAGGGATCTCCCCCGGTTCGGAAGGCCACCGTCAGAGATCCTCCCCATCATTAAGAAGCTACCGGAGTTCAGGCGACCGGAACCCATCACGAGGCCTCCATCAGGGCGGGGGGCCGAGCTATACTGTGAGTACCATAAAGGTTTTGGTCACCTAACAGACCAGTGCAGGAGCCTGATGATGGAAATATCGGAGATGTTACGCCGAGGGATAATCGGAAAAGACGTCGTCGACAGAAAACCAAAAGATCGCGAGCAGGAAAGGGATCGCGAGCGCGAAGGGAAAGGCGCCGTCCTAGTCCTCGCCGGAGGACCGGCGAGTGGCGGCGACAGCGGCAGGAAGAGGAAAGCGTACGCGTCAGCCATCGTCCTCGGAATCAGCCAACCAAACTTGGAGCCGATCACTTTCTCCGCCGACGACGCAGTGGGGCTAAGCTTCCCTCACGATGACCCACTGGTCATCCATGCCGACATCGACGGATACACCGTGCATCGCATCCTCATCGACAACGGAGCGGCGCCTGACGTCCTTTTCTATGACTGCTTCCTGAATATGAAAAACCTGAGCACGGAGCTCAAGCCAGTCGCCACACCTCTGTTCGGGTTCAGCGGAACGCCAGTCACCGCCGAGGGGTCCATCAGGCTCAAAGTAACGCTGGGTACTCGTCCTCGGCATGTAACGGTTGAGGTCGACTTTTTAATTGTGAAGGTCAAGTCGGCCTACAACACAATTTTTAGACGCGGATTGCTCGGGAAGCTCGGGGGGGTGCCGTCAACATACCACCAGAAACTGAAGTTTCCAACTCCTAGCGACGTGGGTGAAGTTGTCGGGAGTCAGGCCGAGGCGCGCATGTGTTATGTCAACTCCATCAAGGCAAAAGAACTAGCTATTTCTGAGTACGTGCCAGCTGTAGATGACGCCCCAAAACACGAGCCAGTAGAACTAACTAAACAAATAAAAATCGAAAGCGGACTCCTAATCATTGGGACCGAACTCAAAGAATTGGAAAATGACGTCATCACATTCCTCGGCCAAAGTGGCGACGTATTCGCTTGGTCTTACGACGACCTTCCAGGAATAGACCCGAGCATCATCCAACATCACTTGAACGTGGACCCCGAGGCCAGACCTATCCGGCAAAAGAAGAGGCCCTTGTCAGCCGAGCGGCAGGAAGTAGTTGAAAACCAGTTGACGAAATATTTGCATGCAGGTACCGTTAGGAATTCGTTTTACCCAAACTGGGTCGCCAACGTCGTCCTGGTGCGAAAGGTAAACGGAAAATGGCGAATGTGCGTTGACTTCTCCAACCTAAACAAAGCCTGCCCAAAGGACAGCTTGCCCTTGCCCCGGATCGACCAGCTAGTCGACTCAACTACCGGACATGAGCTCTTAAGCTTCCTCGACGCCTATTCAGGCTATCACCAAATAAGAATGGCCCCAGAAGACGAAGAAAAGACATCCTTCACCACTGAGAGAGGTTTGTATTGTTTTACTCGTATGCCATTCGGACTAAAGAATGCAGGAGCAACATACCAAAGACTGGTCAACAGAATGTTCGAGAAACAGATCGGCAAGACCATGGAAATATACGTCGACGACATGTTGGTCAAAAGCCGACAAGCCAAAGACCACGTCAGGGACTTAGCCGAAGCTTTCAAAATATTGAAGCTCTACGGGATGAAGCTGAACCCAGAGAAGTGCGTCTTCGGCGTCCGAGCAGGAAAATTCTTAGGGTATCTAGTCTCCCAACGAGGCATTGACGTCAATCCCGACAAAGTTCAAGCCATCCTCGGCATGACGGCTCCGAGAACAGTCAAAGAGGTACAAAGACTTAATGGCATGGTAACAGCTCTGAGCAGGTTTATGTCCAGGTCAGCAGAACGGTGCAAGCCATTTTTCGAGGTGCTAAGGAAGGGCCGCTTCGAGTGGACCGAGGACTGCCAAAAGGCTTTCGACGAGCTAAAAGAACACCTGGCGAGCGTACCGACGCTGAGCAAGCCGAAGGAGGGTGAAGAGCTGCTGTTGTATCTGTCCGCAACGAGCTATTCCGTCAGCTCGGTCCTCGTCCGAGAAGAAGACCGAGCCCACCTACCGGTGTACTACACAAGCAAGGCGCTGCGAGGAGCCGAGCAACGCTACCCTGATCTCGAGAAGGTCGGGTACGCCCTCATCATGGCCGCACGACGATTGCGCCCGTATTTTCAATCACACAAAGTCGTCGTCCTCACCGACACACCGATTCGACAAGTTCTCGAGCGACCCGAGTCCTCGGGAAGGTTGGCCAAGTGGGCCGTAGAGCTCGAAGAATTCGACATTGAGTTCAGGCCCCGTGTCGCTATCAAAGCCCAAGCCCTCGCGGATTTCATTTCCGAGGGCACTGCCCGAGCAGCTACGGAAGAAGAATCCGACGGAAGGTGGGAAGTTTTCATCGACGGAGCCTCAAACTCCCAGGGCAGCGGAGCAGGGGTGGTCATGCGCTCACCCGAAGGCATCGACTTAAGGTACGCGGTTCGTTTCGGTTTCCAAGCATCTAACAACGTGGCAGAATATGAAGCGGTGGTATCAAGGCTGAAGATGGCAAGAACTCTCGGTGCAAAGAAGGTCCGCGTCCACAGCGATTCCCAACTAGTCGTTAACCAGGTATTGCAAGCGTTCGAGGCAAAAGAGGTAAAGCTCGCATCGTACAAGGCCGAGGTGTTAAGGCTCATGGCGGAATTTGACTCTGCGGAGCTTGTAAAGATACCAAGGTCCGAGAACGAGCAAGCTGACGAGCTTTCAAAAATAGCATCGTCCGCACTAGAATCACCCACAACCCTGTTGGTAGAAGAACTATTGGAGCCAACTATAGCACCCAGAGATCTAATGAGTGTCGAGGTAAGAACAACATGGATGACCCCACTAATAAATTTTCTCAAGAGTAGGTTGCTGCCGGAGGACAAGAACGAGGCCGAGAAGACAAGGCGGCGGTCATCAAAGTTCTTCATCGTCGGCGATGACTTGTACTGAAAGGGATTTAGCTATCCCAATCTCCTCTGCGTAGACCATGTTCAAGCCGAGGAAATTATCAACGAAGTTCACGAAGGAACATGTGGTTCTCATGCAGGCCCTAGATCTTTGGTAAGAAGAGTGACCCGGCAAGGATACTGGTGGCCGACAATGCTTAAGGACGCCGAGAAGTACGTCAAAAGTTGCCGACAATGCCAACTGTTCGGCAAGATCGACCGACAACCTCCATCGGAACTCACAAGCATAAATTCCCCATGGCCATTCGCACAATGGGGCATGGACATCCTCGGACCATTCCTACCGGCGACGGGTCAAAGGAGGTTCATCATCGTCGGAGTAGATTATTTCACGAAATGGGTCGAAGCTGAGCCCCTAGTGAAAATTACAGATACCAATGCCTGGGGTTTTGTGTGGAAAAATATCATCTGCAGGTTCGGTCTTCCACGAACAATCATCACCGACAATGGACGACAGTTCGACAACGCTAAATTTCATCGAAATTGTGTTGCACTTGGGATAGAGCACAGATTCTCCTCGGTAGCCCACCCCCAGTCAAACGGAATGGCCGAGGTCACCAATCGGACGATCCTGGACGGACTAAAGAAGAGGATAGCAAGCCACAAGGGAGCTTGGGCCGACCAACTCCTCCATGTGCTTTGGGCATACAGGACGACACCAAGGGAAGCCACTCAGGAATCACCCTTCGCGTTAGCCTTCGGGATGGAGGCAGTGTCGCCCGAGAAATGCTCGTCCCTTCGCAAAGAAATCTCGGATTTGACGAGGAAAGCAACGATCAGTCATTGCGTGCCGAACTTGACCTAATAGAAGAGAGGTGAGGAAATGCTTCTACAAGGATGGAAATATACCAAAAGAGGGTCAAGAAAAGCTTCGACAGAAAGGTCAAACCACGATGCTTCGGAGTGGGAAGCCTTGTCCTCAGGAAGCTCGCAATTTCGGACCCAAAGTCGGCTAGCGGGAAGTTATCGCCAAACTAGGAGGGGCCATACCGAATCGCTGACGAACTTGGCCAGGGAGCTTATCGGCTTCGAGAGCTCAGGGGAGCAGTCATACTGAGAACGTGGAACGCCGAGCACCTTCGACGTTACTTCCCGTGAGTACGAGGTCGCTTCGGCACTCCCCAAGTGCGAGGTCGCTTCGGCACTCAATAATCCAAGTACGAGGTCGCTTCGGCACTCAATAATCCAAGTACGAGGTCGCTTCGGCATTCTTTAATCCAAGTACGAGGTCGCTTCGGCACTCTCTAATCCAAGTACGAGGTCGCTTCGGCACTCTCTAATCCAAGTACGAGGTCGCTTTGGCACTCTCTAATCCAAGTACGAGGTCGCTTCGGCACTCTCTAAGTCTAAATGCGAGGTCATTTCAACGATCATAGACAATTAAGGAACAACAGTCGTCGGCCAGAACAAAATGGTGTCGATATTTTCATTAAAGGAATGGAAAGTACATAGACGAGGCCAACTATGCCTCGTTCAACACATCGTCGGCAGCCTGGTCAAGGGAGCGATCGATGGCCGCGCCTATGGCCTCATCCGCCACCGCGGCAATCTCATCGTCCCGACCTCCAGCGGTCCGCTCCTCCTCGGCACCCTTGCAAGGAAGGGCCGCTCCCGACAAGTCAAGATCAGGATATAGCTCCTTCACCTTTGAAAGGCAGTCGTCGTATCCCGCCTTGAAGAGTTCGGCGATCTCGTCCTGAAGCTCGTCGGAGTCGCGATAGTCCTCTATTGCCTTGTCCCTTTCCTCAGCGACGAGACGCGAGAAGCTTTTCTTCGTTTCTTCATGCGCAGCTATCTCGTCGTACTGAGCCTTCTTCACGGCCTCGAGCGCCTTTTTCTCGGACGACAAGTCCGCCTGGAGCTCGTTCTCCCTCTTCTTCGCCTGCTCCTCCAGCCGAAGACATCGGGCCTTCTCGGAGTCCACGAGCTCCTCGGCCTCTGCGACACGCTTGTCGCAAGCTATTCTCTTCACCTCGGCCCGATGCAAGAATGCGTCGAATGCGGCCAACTGGCTCAGCATGTCGTGGTAGTAGTCGTGCATGAGCCGACGTGCAGGATGGCCGAGCGTTTCGGCCTTAATTTCAGCTGGCAGGGCTTGTCGCCCCCACTCAACCGGGTCCAGAGAGAAGCGAGCCTGGGCCGACGCCGAGAAAGCGGGCGCCGTGGACGACAACGGCGGAACAGAACGCTTCGCCGGATTGTCCTCTGCCGGCGGGACGGCGGCCGAGCTTTGACCAGGGGCTGGGGTCGGCGGCGGCGCTGTTTCGGCCCCGCGCTGATGCTTCTCAGGACGAGAAGCCACCTTCTTCTCCCGCGAGTGAACCCGGATTTTGGCCTTCTCGATAAGCGACCCCTTGCGCGTCGGGGGTGCGGAGTCGCTCTTGTCGGCCATAGCTACAGGCACACAGATCCGTTAGATGGGAAACACGTGGATGGGACGAGAACGCAACTACGGGGTTGGCGACCTTTTGTGCCCTCGTCGATCAGCCGAAATAACTCCTCGGAGATATCAACCAAGTTGGGGGGCTCCACCTCCTTCAAACATTTGAGGTCGACGAGCTCGGATGCAGTAAGCCTCGGCGATTCAAAAGCTTTACACCGGACGTCGATGGCCGACCACTTGGTCGGGAATGGCCAACCCGAGGGACTATAGACAAAAATGAAGTTCTTCTTCCAGCCGTGGAGAGAGAATGGCAGTCTACCGAGGATGTGCCGACCATTCCTCGCCGCGAAATAGAATCAATCCCCAAACGGTTTAATGGAAAAAAGATAGAGGAAAAGGCACAAGGTCGGAGGGACCCCCGCCGAATAACACAAGGATAGAAAGCCGACGACTACGCGCCAGGCATTTGGGGCCAATTGAGAGGGAGCCACCCCCAGCTCCAGAAGAAGGAAAATAACGAAGGGATGGAAAGGGAAACAAAGTCCTGCCCGAACCGCCTCGGAGTAAACCGAGAACCCCCCATTCATAACGTAATGAGCCCTAAAGTCCCTATCAGCGAACATGACAGCGTCGGCAGGAAGAACAAATCTAGGATGCTTCCTCAACCACTTGAAGGTACCGAGAGAAGTCTCACAGTGAGCTTCAGCAACGTTGTCGGCTCGGCAACGAGCACCGGAAGTATGGGTCGAAGGTTCTTTGGGAACGTAAGTCCCATAGAGTAGTTCAAGGGCAAAGGAATCGTCGACGGGTCCCCAGACCTGAGTTTCTACGGATCCCGACCCTACCCCGAGGCTTTCGGAAACAAGGTCAGGGGCGTCGGCCTGAGCAGAGGGGTCCCTGGATTTCGTGGAAGGCGACGACGAGGACGACGAGGAGGCCTCAGAAGAAGTAGAAGAAGAAGAACGACTCATTGCTTACCTCGGAGGGAAGCAAGCGAAGACTGAAGGATGACTCCACACAGGCGAGCACAATCGTCGGGGCGTCGGCAGACGTCGGGCCAGCAATTTGAGAGGGTCGCGCGCGAAGTGAAGAAACGTCTATTTTGCATCGAACCCTAGCTATTTATAAGGCCTCGACGCCAATGCGATCGAACGACCCAGAAACCCTGCACATCCAGGATTCCGCCACGTGTCGGAAGCCAGACAGTCGGAAGGCGTTCACCCGGATCCACAGCGCGCGCCCCAAAACCGAGCGGCGTCATCATGGCGCAGGGTTCAGAGTCCTGACAAACCGTCACCAGAAGTACCATCATTATGACAAGACCATGGCTCTCATCATGACAGAGGCAGAGCGCCCCCGATTCAAGCGCGCAAAATATGAGGCGGCGGCGTACACCCGTACGAATTTCGGTGAGCAATAAATGGCTTCTCTCCGAGCCAAGAACTCGTCTCGAAGAGAACCCGGGGGGCTAGTGATGCCAGTCGTTATCAACCGACGAGTCAGAGTGATACCGGTCATCGTCAACCGACGAATTGGATCGACGAGGTTAAGGATCGACCATACCAACGAGCCGACAACTAAGTTGTCGGACATCGTCGTCATGGGTTGTTTAATCATTGCCGAGAACCAATTCAAATCAAGCACTATATCCGGACGTCTCCAGCTGGCACCATCTCACACTTGCCCAAGGGACGGATGAGTCCCGTAGATCGCGATTCTCCAGCTGGCCCGCATCCGCTTCAGGTAAGTGACCATCAAGGCGGGATTCTCGGAAACCCAGTTGGCGGAATTCCCTGAAAGGCGCCCTTGCCTCGCGGAGGCTCGTCCACCACCTTCCTTTTTTATCCAAAGGACCAAGCCCTTATAAAAGGCACATATACCCTCAAGAAAATGGTACGCTATTCATAGCAAAAGAAATCTCTCTCTCTCTCTCTCTCTCTCCTCTCTCTCCTCTCTCTCTCTCTCTCTCTCTCTCTCTCTTCTCTCTCTCTCTCTCTCTCTCTCTCTCTCTCTCTCTCTCTCTCTCTTCTCTTCTCTCTCTCTCTCTCTCTCTCTCTCTCTCTCTCTCTCTCTCTCTCTCTCTCTCTCTCTCTCTCTCTCTCTCTCTCTCTCTCTCTCTCTCTTTTTATTACTCTCACTAACTTGATCGTCGGAGTGCCCGACCGCCGAGGAGTCTCGGTGGTTCTTTGCAGGACGGATTCTCTTCTCTGACGACAACGCGGCGCGGCCAATCCCTCGGGGCCCACCCAGCTCGGCTCCGGCCGACGATACTTGCTGATTTTTCCAGCAACACCAACCGTTTGATAGGCCCAAACTATACCGATTGGCTCAGAAACCTGAAGATTGTCCTCAGGTCTGAGCAAATCACCTATGTCCTGGAAAGTGAGGCCCCTACTGAGCCGGCATCAGATGCCCCTGAAGGAGAGGTGCTTGAGTATGAGAAGTGGAAGCAGGATTCCACCATGGCACAATGTTTCATGCTTGCCTCAATGAGCAATGAGTTGTAGAGGCAGCATGAAGACATGGATGCCAAAGCCATCTTGCTCCATTTGAAGGAGCTTTTTGCTGAGCAGAGCAGGACTGAAAGATATGAGATATCTAAAAGTTTGTTCAGAGCAAGGATGGCTGAGGGATCTTCAGTACAGACTCATGTATTGAAGATGATAGAGTGGATTGAGAGGTTAGTGGTCCTTGGGATTGAACTCCCCAAGGAAATGAGCACAGACCTCATCCTGCAATCACTTCCAGACTCATACTCTCAGTTCATTGTTAACTTTAACATGAACAAGATTCAGGTCACGTTGGCTGAGTTGCTTAACATGCTTAAGACTGCTGAGGGAAACCTTCAGAAGGAAAAACCTCAAGTCCTTTTAGTTGGTAAGACCAACAGAAAGAGGAGGGCAGTTCAATCCTTTAAGAAAGGAAATCAAAAGAAGCATGTTAAAACAAACCCAGCTCAGAAGAAAAAGAAGGACACAGGAGATGAAAAGGGTGAGTGCTTCTATTGTCACCAGAAAGGTCACTAGAAGAGGAATTGCAAGCAATACCTCAAGGACAAAGCTCAGGGCAAAGTGAAGCAAGGTGAAGCTTCAGGTATCTATATGATAGAGTTACACTTGTCAATTAGAGATTCTACATCATGGGTATTGGATACTGGATGTGCTTCTCATATTTGCAATGATGTGCAGGTACTGACAAGTAGAAAGAAGCTGACTAAGAAAGAGGTGGAGCTAAGGCTAGGAAATGGCGCAAAGGTTGCGGCAAGCTCTGTGGGGACAGTGAACCTTAAGCTCCCATCTGGAGATGTTCTAATTTTAGAAAATTGTTATTATGTTCCTAGCATAATAAAGAACATCATTTCTGTTTCATGTTTAGACAGAGTAGGATATACGTTGACAATAAAGAACAAATGTTGTTCTCTTTATCTCAGTAATAATTTGATTGCTACTGCGAATATAGTCAATGGTTTATATCTTTTGGATGTTTCTTATCATGATCTTCATCTTGATGTAGCTCTTAAGAAGATCAAGAATAGTGTGAATCAATCCTACTTGTGGCATTGTAGGCTTAGACATATAGGCGAAGCTAGACTTCAAAAGTTGCATAATAATGGGTATTTAAGCCCATTTGATTATGAATCATTTGCAACTTGTGAGTCTTGTCTTATGGGTAAAATGGCTAAATCTCCATTTACTGGACATGGAGAACGTGCCAAAGAGTTATTAGGGCTTATACATTCAGATGTATGCGGCCCTATGTCTACCCAGGCCAAGGGTGGCTTCTCATACTTCATTACATTCATTGATGACTTCTCTAGATTCGGATATGTGTACTTAATGAAGTACAAATCAGAAGCTTTTGAGAAGTTCAAAGAATTTAAAAATGAAGTGGAGAAGCAAACTGGAAAGAGTATTAAGACTCTTCGATCAGATCGAGGAGGAGAATACTTAAGTACAGAATTCACACAGTTCATGAAGGATAATGGTATCCTATCTCAGCTTACCCCTCCTTATACACCACAGATGAATGGGGTGTCGGAAAGGAGAAATCGCACTTTGTTGGACATGGTACGATCAATGATGAGCTTTTCAGAATTACCAGTGTCTCTATGGGGATATGCACTTGAGACAGTTGCATACTTGTTGAACAAGTTGCCTAGTAAGTCTGTGTCCTCTACACCATATGAGATATGGAAGGGCAGAAAACCAATTTTAAACATGTTAAAGTCTGGGGTTGTCCAGCCCATGTAAAGAGGCACGATCCAGACAAACTAGAATCTAGGACACGTAAGTGTAGATTTGTTGGATATCTAAAGGAGACATTTGGATATTACTTTTACTGTCCTGAGGAACAAAAGGTGATTGTTGCCAGGAGAGCTATCTTTCTGGAGGAGGAATATCTTCTCCAAGAAGATAGTGGGAGTAAAGTAATACTGGAAGAGGTTCCAGATCCACAAGTCAACACTGCCTCTGAGAGTGAGGTGTTGGTTCGTGATCCTATTGTTACACACACCAATGAACCACGCAAGTCAGGTAGAGTAACAAAGTTACCAGCACGATATGTGGGACATATTGATGGAGGTGACTCGAAAGCACCCTACCATGAGGATGATGATCCTATGACTTACCTGGAGGCCATTGAAAGCCCAGAAGCTGGGAAATGGTAGGAGGCTATGAACTCTGAGATACAGTCCATGTACACTAACAAAGTTTGGAACTTAGTTAATGTACCTGAGGGTATTGTACCCATAGGGTGCAAATGGATCTTTAAGAAAAAGATCGGTGCCGATGGACAAATTGATACATACAAGGCAAGACTAGTGGCAAAAGGTTATCGTCAAAGACAAGGAGTTGACTATGACGAAACTTTTCCCCAGTTGCCATGGTAAAATCAATTAGAGTTCTCCTTGCCATAGCTGCACACTATGATTATGAAATCTGGCAAATGGATGTGAAAACCGCCTTCCTCAATGGGAATCTTGAGGAAGAGGTGTATATGATACAACCAGAGGGTTACATATCTATGGAATTTCCAGACAAAGTGTGCAAGCTACAGAGGTCCATATATGGACTAAAACAAGCCTCCAGGAGTTGGAACATAAGATTTGATGAGGCCATTAAATCTTATGACTTCATTAAGAATGAGGATGAACCATGTGTATACAAGAAAACAAGTGGGAGTGCTGTCACCTTTCTACTTCTTTACGTAGATGACATTCTACTCATTGGGAATGATGTGGCAATGTTATCTTCTGTAAAGATTTGGCTGTCAAAGAATTTCTCCATGAAAGATTTGGGAGAAGCATCCTACGTATTGGGAATACGGATCTATAGGGATAGATCAAAGAGGATGCTTGGTTTAACCCAATCTATGTACATAGATACCATTGTCAAAAGGTTTGGCATGGAGAATTCCAAAAGAGGACTCATACCAGTGAGACATGGAATTCATCTCTCTAAAGAACAGTCTCCCAAGACTCCTGAAGAGAAGGCAATCATGGATAGAGTTCCTTATGCTTCTGCCATAGGATCTATCATGTATGCCATGCTATGTACAAGACCTGATGTAGCCTATGCTCAAAGTGTTTCGAGCAGATTTCAGGCTAATCCAGGTCAAGAGCACTGGATGGCTGTGAAGTGTATCCTAAGATACTTGAGAAGGACTAAGGATACATTTCTGGTTTATGGAGGAGGTGAACTGAAACTCCGGGGCTTTACTGACTCGAGTTTTCAGTCAGATCCAGATGATAGCAAGTCTACATCTGGATTTATTTTTACTCTAAACGGAGGTGCAGTTTGCTGGAAAAGTTCCAAGCAGGAAACAACTGCAGATTCGACGACCGAAGCTGAGTATATTGCTGCAGCTGAAGCCGCCAAGGAAGCAGTGTGGTTGAAGAAGTTCATCACCGATCTTGGCGTCGTTCCTTCTATTTCAGATCCTATCCCACTGTTGTGTGACAACAATGGAGCTATTGCACAAGCGAAAGAGCCGCGGTCTCATCAGAAGTCTAAGCACATTCTGAGGCGCTTTCATCTGATTAGAGAGATAATTGCCAGAGGAGATGTTGTGGTGGAAAAGGTTCCATCAGCTGACAATGTAGCAGATCCACTAACAAAGCCTTTAGCTCAAATTGTGTTTGAGCGTCACCTGACAGCTATGGGATTAATGCATAAAGGTGATTGGCTTTAGTCCAAGTGGGAGATTGTTAGTCTTAGGTGGACAACAAGCCAATCTCATATTGTATCTTTTGTTCAGTTATTAATAAAATGGCTTTTATTTATTATTTTACTATGTTGGTATTATAATAAAGTCCATGAACATGTGCAATAGTGGGTAGACTATGATGTGTGATCATACTAATGAGACTACTCACTTAATAAACACATATTCTAAATGTTCCTATTCGGTGGATACCTGAGAAGGACATCAGATATCCGGATAGAATAGTATTGTTTACTCCTGCTCATATGATGAGGATGACTGATCTCATAGTCATGTGTGTGGAGACACTAAGGAGAAACAATAGGTGCTCTTTAGAGAAAGGGTTCACTGAACTGATCCGATAGAATCACTGGATGGAATTGTACCTAACTGTCAACCAGAAAGATTCAATTGTCACAGTAGTGTAGATGATCTTTAGACCTGAGACACCAAAGACACCTTGTTGGTGGACTTCTGTGTTTTGAGCTTGACCTACGAATCTCTATTCAAGAGATTCCAAAAGAGTCAATGTTCGGACATAGCGGAAGACTTTCGAAGGGGATTGAGTGGTCAATAAGGGATCATTTGCCCTCGGTACACAGAGGGAGAATACTCAAGGGAACAATGCAATGGAGTCCCTGGCCAGGGCAGACAAAATATCAAAAGGGAGTTTTTGATATTAATCTAAAGCATCGAGTCCCAGTGGAACAACAAGTTAGGATTTGACAGTATACCATATCCTAAGTTGTTCAAGAGTATTGTGCAAATGAGAGATTATATCTACACGGTAACTGATGACGGAAAGGTTCCTTGTGAGGGTTGCAGAACCCCAATACCTTCCAGGTTCATGTGGTGTTGCTTGGCACCCAACGTGTTCGGAGGCCCAGCTTAGTCGACTAGATAAAGTTGACTCAGATTATTAATTAGATAATATGAGATATTAACTAATTAATTAAGTTAGTAAGAGTTACTAATTTATTGAGCCATTAACTGGATTGGTACTTGGGCCTAGAGGGTCACACGTAACAGGTTTTCATGCGACGGTCTAATTATATAAAGATCAGGGGTTTTATGAAAAATCGCAATCTCTATATAATGACATGATGGGAGAACCCTGGCCAGGCATCAGGGTTTCCTCAGGGCTGCCCCCCCCTCTCTCTCTCTCCCCCTCTCTCTTGCGTCACAAGTCGCGGAGATCGGCGCGGATCCAAGCTCAGTCTTTGAGCGTTGCGGAACCCGAGGGAGCAAGCGTGGACTGGCACGAGGGAGCGGGCGTGGATCGTCGCGAGGAAGATCGCGTGGACACCGCTGGAGGCCGGACAGTTGAACGGCTTGTAGCGCCACCTCCTCGCAGTCGTACGAACGCGGATCCGATTCCGCGCAAGGTGATTTCGACTATCCGATAGTCAGATCTGTGTCTAGCAAAACAGATCAAGATCAAATTTTAAATCTCATTTTCCGCTGCGTTTCTTTGATCTTGGGTCGTAGTAGATCCTCACAAAAAGAAGCAGTGTTATCATTTCCATTATTTAGTTTATTAATAATGGTAACATAGTACAATACCTGGTCAGAGATTACTCTCTTCATGATGAGTGGAGTTCTTCTCGGCTCCTCGCAGGAGGGGGGCTCGGTCAGTACATGAGTGGGGGTGGATTTTTAGTGAGGGGTTAAAATAAAAAAATCTACCTCCACCCTTGTACTGACCGATTCCCTCTCTGGCGGGAGGCCGAGAGGAACTCCACTCCTGTATGACACATCATTGCATTCACTTTTGTTGTGCCATCTATGCATGCTTGTTTAAGGTAAACAACCTTGACAGAAAGGCAATACCAGGTAGTTGAGACCTAGGTTTGAACTGATAGAAGATTTATTATATTCTCTCTGTGTATCTTTACATTAAATTTTTGCAAGCCTACGTTGAACAAAAGAAACCTTGTTCCAACTCTCAAGTATTCTTTAAAACAAAGAAGAGCTTTGAGAGAACGGAAAGTGTAATCGGACAAATTGAACGGGCAATTTTGAAGGCCTATAAAAGCTTCAAGGAGTTGAACCAGGAATAGCAGGAGCGAAGAGACGTAGACGAGTAGAGCATACACGAAAAGCCTCTTGAAGAAGTCTCTTCAAGTGTTCAAGTATTCAAGTCTTCTCTTTTCCATCTCTCTATGTCACATTGTATATTTGAGAGAGAGTTTATAAGTCTGAGAGATCGAGTTACTTGTATATCTCTTTAGATCTCAGGTTGTTATTGAGATCAAACAAGTCAAATTCATTATTCTTAAATTTAGTCTCGATAAGTTGTTCTTTCTTCTTTAAAAAAATAGATTTGTTCATCATTTTACGAGAAAAGAAGATTTGTCCAACTGCAGAACTGTAGTTAATGTTTCTCTTGTGTTAAAGAGAAGATTAGTGGGTGGCTGAATGTTTTTGTTGACCTTGTGGAGAAGGAAAGACTAGCGACTGACTAGGTGTTGTGTCCAATAGGGTAGAGTGATTGTACTCTGTGTTCCCCTTGTGAAGATGAGTGTTGTAGGTCTTTGAGAGGATTGTAACCCGTAATAATGAAATCTCAAGAGCTTATTTGGAGACTAAACTTAGAATTTTCATTAGAGACAAAAACGAATTATGATAAATCTCTTGTGTTCTTTCTGTGTGATTACTTCCGTACCTTTACTCTTTACTAGTGAAATAAACGCGCTACGCGCGTGTAATATATTTGAAGATGTAGTATAATTATTTATATTATGATTGTTTTTCAATTAATATATATCATTACATTGTTTAAAATTTTGAAGTTAGAATAAATCAAATTAATTTTTTCTTAAAAAATATATTACATGTATTGAGAATTTGTATACATTATTATGTTCATTTACATATTTCATTATCTCTTAGAGTCTTATAGAATCATGTTTTTGACCACAAAAACTTATTAAGTATTTTCTTCTTGACAACATTTACTAAAATATTTAATCACCTATTCTTATTATTTTGATGTGTATATATATGATTAATTTAAATGATCATATTTAATTAAAAGTTCAAAAGATACATTGAAATTTAAATCCAACCAAAATATTTCAATAGGCGTAAATCAAATATTTGAATCGAAATAATATACTGACCACAAATAAGTGCATATATACACACAAATAAATACATAATCTGATTAATATTAACATAAATAAAAATTGCTAGAGAAATGATAGAAAAAATAATAAAATTAAAAAATATATCAATTAATATTATATTTAATACAATTAAAAATATCTTAACATGGGACATCTTCACTTGTGGCGGCCACCACCGCCAAACCCCAAAACCCCCAAATCTTTATCCTCTCATTTTTCTCTCACTGCTAAACCTAAAAACCCCAAATCCACCTTAAATCCTGTCTTTATCTCCACCAGCCACAAGGTTCCAGCGCCGGCTAAATTGCAGTCTTCGTCTTACGCCGCTTGATATATTTTATTATCACATATCAATTTTGTTGATGCAAAATAAGTACAATATAAAAAAATAATTATATTTATATAACTTTAAAAATTTTCATAAAATAAAATGGCGTTGCAAATATATCATGGAAAATGACTACAAAAACTTAATAAAATAAGTATTTTCTTCTTGAAAACATTTACTAAAATATTTAATCACCTATTCTTATTATTTTGATGTGTATATATATAATTAATTTAAATGATCATGTTTATTTAAAAGTTCAAAAGATATATTGAAATTTAAATCCGACCAAAATATCTCAATAGACATAAATCAAATATTTGAACCGAAATAATATACTGACCACAAATAGGTGCATATATACACACGAATCAATACATAATCTGATTAACATTAACATAAATAAAAATTGCTAGAGAAATGATAGAAAAAATAATAAGATTAAAAATATATCAACTAATATTATATTTAATACAATTAAAAAATATCATGGACATCTTATTCAGTGGTGGAGGTCACCACCGCCAAACCCCAAAACCCCCCAAACCTTTATCCTCTCATTTTTCTCCCACTGTCAAACCTAAAAACCCCAAATCCACGTTAAATCTTGTCTTTATCTTCCACCGGCCACAGATTCCAGCGGCAGCCAAATTGGTAGAGTCTTCATCTACAACGCCCACCGCCCACTTTGTAATAATTTAAAATATTTAAATTATCACATTTAATTATTATTTAAATTTCATAAACTACGTCAATGAAAAAAAAAATATTGCGACCACCCCACCCCATGTTTGTCGCTGTGGAGGCTTTTTCCTTTGATGGGTCAGAGCCTGCCAAGCCTACACCTCGAGGGGGAAGAAGATGAACGCCGGTGACGGACGAAGGCCTGCACTCACCAGAAAGACGTCAGAGGGGGCCGGTTGAAGAACCGGGGAGAACCCTCCGATGCCTAAGTCAGTAGATGACTGAAGAGGATGGGAGTTCTCGTGTGTGAAGGTGTGTCCGCGTGAGGGGAACGTACCTTTGCATGGCACTATACCTGGGCCTTAAATAGGCATGCATGCCTGAGAGGAGAGACGGGACGTCCTTCGATCGTGCCTCAAAGGACGTGCCGGTTGGCGCGTCTTGTGGGGGAGTTACGTGCCGGAATATCCGTTAGGGTGCTCAGTAGTTATCGCACCTCTTAATCGTGGGGTGCGTGGCCGGCTGCCGTTGTAACCGTCATGGGGACATGAAGAGGCTGCTCGGACGCTCTTGACCATGAATACTCAGAAGGTAGCCTGTTCGGAAGGCGTGACCCGCTGTCCGGTGGCTGTGTTGGCTGTTCGGTACGTCCTGCCTGGGCGATGGCCAGGCCCACGGGGCTGAGGTATGCCCAGGCGAGGGACTTGTTCGGTAGGTCGGGGCCTGGACTGAACAGTTCGAGGAGTACCACGCAAAGCGACCCGGGAGCTTGGCGGTGCTCAGGCCAGGGCGATTGCTTCTCGAGGCCCTTCGCACGGTCCTTGCGGAGACGTGGCGCAACACGGAGAGGCCACGTCCAATGGGAAAGCTTTGATGGGCCCTGATGGATCGCGATGGGTCATGATGGGCTTAGGTGGCAGGAACCAGCCACCACACTTGCCCCCCACGCCCTCGAGTGGCTCAGGAACCGGAGCGCTTGAGGGCGGCGACCTGTTCGGGCATCATCTCCGCCATAAATGCGGTATCGTCCTCGGAGATCCGAACAGCTCTGTGGCGACGCCGTTACAGGGGGGGTTTTCTCGAACATGAAGCCTTCATGATGATAATGTGGGTCGTGTCAAACCTGGAACGTCGTACGCCAGCCCCGAACGGTCACCAACGGGTCATTCAAGAAGAGACTTAGAGCGAAGGGAAACATCGTTTTTGGGCCCGCTTCGAATTTCGCGCCTCGCCTTCCTTATAAGGAAGGGGAGGGGGCGAAGGCGGGAGCCACGACTTTAAAATCTCCAGAGCTCGCCGCCTCCAGAGCCATTAGTCGTCTTCTTCCTCGCATTTTCCCCCGCTTCTTTGCCTCCTCCTCACCTTCCGGCGTGTACGCTATCTCCCAGTAATGGCTCAGAAAGGGAAGGTGATCATCGAGACTAGCGGGATGCCGCCGGCGAAGTCGAAGGTGGCGAAGTACCGGAGTTTCGAAGGCCTTCGAGAACGATTCCGGATTGGCGAGGAGTATGACATCGTCCTGATGCGATAGGACGAGTCGTATCTAACCACGAGGCCTGGGTGCTTCGTTCTCTCGCTGGACCTGCTGGAAGCTGGTCTCCGGCTGCCGATGCCGGAGATCGCGAAGGAGCTGCTCCGGTCCTAGAAAGTGGCACTGATTCAACTGACGCCGAACTCCTGGAGGACCATCTTCGTCTTCTGCATTGTATGCCAGAAGAGGGGCATCGAAGCGACTGCGGAGATCTTCAGGAGCCATTTCAGCCTGGCCTGTTCCCCACAATCTGGAATGGGCATCGTGTCCATGAAGCATCATACACACCGGATGCAGATCAACTTTTCGCCTCGTCTGTCCAACAACAAGGGGTGGACCGGACGCCTCTTCTTTATGGGGCGGAGAAAGGGGGCAAACATCCCAGACTGGGACTTCCCCGTTAGGGTGGTAGAGCCACCGAAGAGGGCAGATATGGCCCCCTTCCTGATCCAAGGGGCAGCTACCGCCTCCCAGTCGCTGAACACGGTCGGGGTCAATCACGTTGAAGGATACCTGACCGAGTACAAGCTTGTGAAGTACAAGCTTAGCCGCGCATGGGGTAAGCTCTCTGCTGCTTGTCTCAATTTCCCACCTGCATGGGTTCTGACTCCTCTTTCTTTCCTCCAGATGCCGAAGAGGTGGCTGCTGGTCGGGGCCAAAAGGAGATGGCGAACTATGTCGAAACAATCCCTGTTAACCTTTATCTGATAAGGTTAGATGAGGATGTCCCCCAGACGACCAAGCAGGGGCCCCTGTAGATAGGCCCCGCGAGAAATGCAAAAGCCAAGGCGGCCGAGGGCGCCGCAGAGGAAGAGGGCGAGCAGGCGGTCACTGAGGCTGCACCAGAGTCAACTCTTTGACTTCGGTTGAAGAAGAAGAGGAAGCTGGTCAAGGCGGCGCAGGACGCACGACGCCCCGTCTTGGATGAGGAGGAGGAGAATGATGAGGATGCCAAGCCGCAGGCAATGCGCAGGAAACGCGGGGCGGCCGAAGTGATGCCGCAGGCTGGGAGCGCCGAAGAGGAGGGAGAGGACCTCAAGCCCCTGGTTGCCTGGAAAAAGCACCAAGTCGCAAGGGCGACGGAGCAAGTAATGTCACGAGCCTTGATTGCTGATCGTTCGGAGGCTATTGCCAAGATGGCGGCCGATCTCGGCCTCGTCGTGGTGAGCGACGGGTCAGAGCATTCAGGGGGGCGGGCAAGGACACCCAGGTCCGAGGGCCGCTCCGAGGAGATGGCTCCAACTGGGGTCTCAACCACCGGGGGTGTCGAGCATGATGCTAGGAACGAGAGGACCCTTGGAGACCTGCGCGGAGGAGGCGAAAGAGCCTCTGTTCCTCATGATGCCGTCGCGCCCGAGGATGGCGCTCCTAAGACGACTACGGCGCCTTGTGCCGGCGAGGTAGCGGCTCTTCCACCGGAGGGTGCTCTGCAAGGAGATGGCAAAGTCCTGCCCCCCATGCCCCCTACCGAAGTAGTTGCTGATGGCTGTCTAGTCGGCGAGAGTGCAGCCAAAGCAATTACTGAGGTAAATTTAGTCGGCGAGAGTGCAGCTCATCCCGAGGAGGTGGGGCTTCAGGGCTTGGCTGGTGCCGAGGAGGGCCAAGAGGTAGCCATCGCAGCCGTCGTCGCCAATGTTGTCCAAATGGCCGAGGAAGCAGGGCCTTCTATGAGGCAAGCAGTCGAGGAGCAGGGCTCGGGTGACGACCAGAGGCCCTTGTCCGAGGTGCTAGGGAAGAGCCTCCCTAAGCCTCCTTCAAAGGAGGTGCTGGAGGCCACGCTCAAGCAGATGGAAGGCGCTGCAGCAAGGCCCTTGCCTCCGTGTCCATACGCATCTTATTTGGATAGGATGGCACGGTGCCAGGAGTTAAGTCCAAAGGAGACCCCCAAGCACCCCAGTGCAACCTATCAGCCACAACTCCCATCAGACGACAACGTCGATGTGGGAGTGCTGATAGGAGAAATTACAAGCTCCCTGGGCGTGCTAAGTAAGTTAGCCGAGCGGGCTCAGCACCACAAACACATGTGGGAGGCTGAGCTCGCTTATTGTAAGGGGCTGGAGGGGGATCGCGCAGCGAAGGAGGCCGAGCTGAAGAAGGAGATAGAGGACCTCTGAGAAGCTCTTCGTGTCTCCGAACTCAACGCCGCGGTGGTCCGTGTCGAGAAGGAGGCACTGGTTCTCATCCTTTCCCAAGCCGAGGAGCAGGCGGTAGCCAAATACAAGGCTAGTTCGGGCTTCCAGGAGGACTTGGAGCAGTTCGAGGCCCGTTGCTATAAGGTGGGCCTCGAAGCTGGAGAAGAGCTCGGGCAAAGGCTAGCAACAGTCGAGTGGGCCCGGGAAGCCTTTGAAACAGCTGTGAGGGAGTGCCGACGCCGCACGAACGACGCGCGCTTAGACGGAGTGCGATTCACCCAGTTTCAGTCTGGGCGGATGCCTCCTGCCGATGATGGCGTCGGCCCCTCCGAGCAAGCCCCTTGAATGTACTTTGGCACCTTCTGTTCTTCTCTCTTTTTTTATGTCAGCTTTCGTAACCTGGCCCAAGGGGCCTGCCT
Organism: Colocasia esculenta; assembly: GCA_014218235.1. NCBI lineage: Eukaryota > Viridiplantae > Streptophyta > Magnoliopsida > Alismatales > Araceae > Colocasia > Colocasia esculenta. The sequence goes on along the minus strand of CM024759.1, from coordinate 2,221,185 downwards.
GTAAGAAAGGCTCTATAAAATGAAAATTTCCTCTTCAGGAGTTTGTCTACGGCTTCACTTTTTCTATCTCCTCCCTTTTGCTATTGCTCCTGTTCAAACCGGAGTTCGCTGGTTTATAAGCGCCGCATGTACCGCACAGGTCAGCTAGAACCAGCGGGGGTTTCGACCAGGGGTGAATGTTGAACACTTGTTTGAGCTGGAGGGGTCAATGTATCTATATCCACTTAAAATTGACAATGTTTTGAGACGTGGATATTTCCGACGCTCCTCCAGTCGGACCATAGGAACAGGGAGAAGAGAAGTAGGATGCCAATCAAAGGCTTTTATAGGTAATAAGCCTTGAGATTAGATACATGCCAAGTCCTGGGTATGGCTTCGCCACTAGGGGTAGTGAGCTTGTATGAGCCTTTCCCGAGGACTTGTGTGACCTGATAAGGTCCTTCTCATTTGGGGGCGAGCTTGCCGACCGCTCTTCGGGGATCCGAAGCCGAGCAGCGGCACAGAACTAGATCTCCCGTATTGAAGCGTCGTTCCCAAACTCGTGCATTATAATATTGCGCGAGCCGTTGCTGATAGGAAACAAGACGGATGCTGGCGTCGTTCTGTCGCTCACCAAGCATGTCAATGTTTTCCCACAGAGCACGGTTGTTGGCGGCTTCATCGAAGTGGGTTGTTCGGAGGGTGGGGAGAGCTACTTCCAGAGGCACAACGGCTTCTGAGCCGTAAGCCAAGTGGAAGGGTGTTTCTCCCGTTGCTACCCGAGCTGTCGTTTGGTGGCACCAAAGTACGTTGGGGAGCTCGTCAATCCATGAACCTCCTACAACCTCCACTCTTGTGCGGATCCCGTGCAGCAGTGTTCGGTTGGCGTTTTCAACCAAACCATTTGCCGGGGGATGCGCCACGGAGGTGAAGTGGTTGTAAATGCCGAGCTTGGCACACTTTTGCTTAAAGAGGGTGCTGTCGAACTGCTTCCCGTTGTCGGAGGTGATCACCCTTGGGACGCCAAACCGGCAGAGGAGGTTCTTCTAAACGAACTTCCATGCGGCTTGTTCGGTGATTGCGGTAATAGGCTCGGCTTCGACCCACTTGGTGAAGTAGTCGATGGCCATGAACAGGAACTTCTTCCTGCCTTGGACCTCTGGGAAAGGGCCCAAGATGTCGATGCCCCATCTGGAAAAAGGGCGTGGCTCGAACATGTTGTGGAGCTGCTCAGCAGGCTGCTTAATAAGCTGCCCGAATTTCTGACACTCTGGGCACCTCCGATAAAAGGCCATACAATCCTTTTGCAGAGAAGGCCACTAGAACCTTGCTCGAATGATACTGTGGGCCAGCGTTCTGCCCCCCAAGTGGCTACCGCACAGCGCTTCGTGAACCTCTTCGGTGGCAGCGAGTGCTTCTTCGGGGTTGAGGCACCGTAGAAGAGGTCTTGAAAGGGACCGTCGGTACAACTTGTCTTCTACGAGGGTGAAGCACTGAGAGCGCGCCCTGATCTTTCGAGCTTCGCCCTGCTCAGGCGCAAGCTCATCTCGAAGTAAGTAGGCCAGGAGAGGATCCATCCAGCTCGGAGCCAGTGGGTCTGTCTCAATGGCAGTGACGTCCACTTCGGTGCTCGGCGAGGCGAGCTCTTCAATGAATACGGAACGAGAAGGGGCGATGACACCTGAGGAGGCCAACTTGGCCAGTGCATCGGCTCGCGCATTCTGCACCCGTGGGACATGTATAACCTCGAAGTAAAGGAGACCCTCTGCTCGACTCTTGACCTGCTGGAGGTATTAGACCATACGAGGTTCCCTTGCTTCGAACTGCCCATTCACTTGGCTAGCGACCAACTGGGAGTCACTGAAGACTCTCAGCCGAAGGGCTCCAAGGTGCCTAGCCATCCGGATACTGGACAGCAATGCTTCATATTCGGCAACGTTGTTGGAGGCTGCAAAGCGGAACTGGAAGGCGTACTGGAACTCTAACCCTTCCGGAGAGGTGAGGACCAGACCCGCTCCGCTCCCTATGACACAAGAGGACCCGTCAACGTAGAGCTCCCATGGAGGCTCCTCGTCCAACGGTGAGTCCTGCTCGGTAGGGAGAGTGCATTCCGCGATAAAATCTGCCAATGCTTGGGCCTTGATTGCTGTCCTTGGTCGGAAGCTAATGTCAAACTCGCCAAGCTCTATGGCCCATTTGATGAGTCTTTCAGAAGCTTCTGGCCGCTGTAGGATAGACTTCAGCGGTTGGTCAGTGAGGACCGTAACAGAATGGGCCTGAAAATAAGGCCTGAGCTTCCGAGCAGCCGTGACCAGAGCAAGGGCGAGTTTTTCTGCTCGAGGGTACCTCATTTCGGCTTCCTGGAGGACCCTGCTAATGTAGTACACCGGATGCTGCGCCGCTCCCTCTTCTCTGATCAAAACCGCGCTGATGGAGTGTTCAGTAACCAAAGGTATACGAACAGAGGTTCTCCGAGCACAGGCTTTGAGAGAATCAGTAGGGCTGCCAAGTATGCCTTCAGCTCAGTGAAGGCAGCTTCACACTCCGCAGTCCACCGTACATGCCCCCCTTGCTGTGAGGCGCCTTTAGGTCCTCGCAGCAACTTAAAGAAGTTGAAACTTCTTTCCGCTGCTCGGGACATGAACCGGTTCAGGGCAACAAGGCGTCCAATAAGGCGCTGGACGTCTCACACCGTCTTCGGACTACCCATCTCAAGTATGGCCTGGATCTTCTCTGGGTTTGCCTCTATCCCTCTATTCAAAACGAGGAAGCCGAGGAACTTACCCGAGTGCACTCCGAACGCGCACTTGGCTGGGTTGAGCTTCATGTTGTACTTTCACAGAGTTGCGAAAGTTTCTTCGAGATCGGATAGGTGGTCGATGCTCGGGAGCATTTTGACCAACATATCGTCGACGTAGACCTCCATATTGCACCTAATCTGCTGCTCGAACATCTTGTTGACCAGCTGCTGGTACGTTACGCCAGCGTTCTTTAGACCGAAGGGCATCCTGGTGAAGCAGTATAACCCTAGGTCTGTAACGAACGTAGTGGCGTCTTGGTCCGCAGGATGCATGCTAATCTGGTGATAACCAGAGTAGGCATCCAAGAAGCTGAGAAGCTCGTGCCCGGATGTTGCATCCACCAACTGGTCGATGCGTGGCAGAGGGAAATTGTCCTTGGGCATTGCCTTGTTGAGATCTTTGTAGTCCACGCACACTCGCCATTTGCCATTGGCTTTACGCACGAGGACCACATTGGAGATCCATCTTGGGTATTGGGCTTCTCGGAGGAGCCCAACGGATCGGCTTTTGACGACGTGATCCTGGATCACGGTCTGCCGTTCTCAGTTCACAGGTCGCCTCCTTTGTTGAACTGGCGGGACCTGAGGGTCTAAGCGGAGGCGGTGCATCATGACATGAGGAGAAATGACTGGCAGCTCATCATCGGACCACGCGAACACATCCAAATTGGCTAGCAGGAAGGTCCTGTAGCGTTGCTGTTCGGCATCCGTTAGTAGGGCGCCAATGTAAAGTACATGCTCAGGGTCATCATCCACCTGAATAGGTAGCAGGTCTTCAGCAGGGGTTCCTCGGCTAGTGGAGGGCTGATCGGTAAGTGGTGGAACTTGGTCTGGGGCCGCGAGTGGTTGCTTGTCTCTTAAAGAGAGGACATAGCACCGTCGAGACTCGCGCTGGCACCCGAGTACCTCGCCGATCCCGCTCGGGGTTGGAAACTTCATCTTCTGGTGAAGAGACGAAGGTACTGCCCTGATTCTTCCGATCAGGCCTCTGCCAAGGATGGCGTTGTAGCCTGGCATATTCCTGATGACCAAGAAATCAACTACCTTGGTCACAGTCTTCGGGGTCGTCCCTAAGGTGATCGGGAGGCGAACTCTGCCCATGGGCTGCACCGAAACCCCTGAGAAGCCGAACAAAGGCGACTCTACCAGGGTGAGCTGGTCGGTTTTAATCCCCATAAGAACAAAACAGTCGTAAGCCAAGACGTCGGGGGCGCTTCCATTATCTACCAAGATCCGACGCACATTACAATGGTTGATGGTGGCCAAAACGACCAGCGCATTGGTGTGTGGGGTAGTGACCCCTACAAGGTCTTCGTCCGAGAAGGTTATGGCCTCCTCGGACGGTGTGCGTGTAGGATTGGCAGGATATGGAGCTGGCCGAGATGTCGAGGGCCTGTCTACGACATGCACTCGCCTTGCGTAATCGCGTCGGCTTCGAGTGCTCTCTCCGCCTGCGCCGAAGCCTCCAGTAATCACATTGATCTCTTGCCCATTGGGCTCATTGTTGATCGGCTGCTCGGGAGTCCGCTCTCGTCGTCTGGGGCGGTCTTCATTCCGGCGCACGTACCGCTCGAGGTAGCCGCGCTTGATGAGGTCTTCAATTTCGTCCTTAAGCTGGCGGCATTCGGAGGTGTCGTGGCCGTGGTTGTAAGGTTTCGTATAGAGCGCAGCGGAAACGCGAATCCCTCAAGTAGATATCGTTGCCGGTGGTCGGATCAAACAAAAACGGAGAAACCACGCACAGGTAGATCTCATCTTTACTTTTGCGGGGTTGCGTAACTCCCGAATCCGGGGAGGAGGTGGCGCGGGAGGCACCAGTGCTTCAAGCCGTTCAAGTGTCTGGCCTCTAGACGTATCCACGCAAGCTCCGGACGCAGACGGGATCTCCTCGTTCTCCACGCGTCTCCCGAATCTCAGCTCCACCATGTGCAGGAGAGAGGAGAGAGAGGATGGGGGGGCGCCCTGGGAGAGAGAGAGGAGGGGGGCGGCCAGGGTTAAGCCTGGAGCTTGGCCCAGGGTTTAACTCTCAGCGTATATTTATAGACACCGCGGTTTTTCACAAAAACCCAGTCATTGTCTATAAAGAACACCTTGCCCAGTCTGCTCGGAACTCTTATGCGTGTGACCCTCTAGGCCCAACTGCTAGTCCAGTTTTCAGCCCATTAAGCTCAATAACTCTTTATTGACTTATGGTAATTAATTAACATCTCATATTAATTAATTACACAATCAATTATCGTCTCACGATAATTGACCGGGCTTCCAATCAAGTTGGGTGCCAAGCAACACCACTTGATCCTGGAAAGCATTGGGGTTCAGCAACCCATTCAAGGAACCTTTTGTATCATCAGTTACCACGTGACTTTAATCCTTCGCTCGTACAATGCTCCCGAGTGCACTTAGGGTATGGTCAACTGTCAAACCCTAATGTGTGTACTCACTTGGTTTAGATGCCGCATAACAATATCAGAAAACTCCTTTTCTGATAAGTAGTCTTGCCCTGGCCAGGGACTATCAGGCATCCTTCCGTAGAGCATTCACTCTCCTATTACCGAGAGCGAGCGATCCCATATTGACCACACAATCACCTTCGAAGGTATTCCGCTAGATCCGATCACTTAACTGATTAAGACCTCATGGCTAGAGATCTATAAGTCAAGGTCAAAACCCAGAAGTCCACCAACAAGGTGTCCTTGGTGTCTCAGGTCTAAGGACCAATCACGCCACTGTGACAATGAATCTAGCTGGTTGACAGTTAGGTAACATTACCATCCAGCGATTCATAACGGATCAGTTCAGTGAACTCATTCTCCAATGAGCACCTACAGATTCACCTTAGTGTCTCCACACAAGTGACTATGAGACCAGTCACCCTCATCATATGAGCAGGTGCAACCTGTACTAGTCTAACCGGATATTCGATGTCCTTCTTGAATATCCTCCGACTAGGAACAATTAAGAATATACGTTTAAAGGATATTAATCTCATTGTTATGATCTCATCATAATTAATATCCATTGCGTATATTCATGGACTTCATAATGAAACGATAAACGAATTACACATAATGAATATAAAAGCCTTATTATTATTATCAAAGAACAAGATTGTACAAGTTATGATTGGCTTGAGGACACCCATAACTAACAATCTCCCACTTGGACTAAAGCCAATCACCTTTATGTCTTAAACCCATAGACTCTAGGTGGCGCTCAAACACAATTTGAGACAGAGGCTTGTCAATGGATCTGCAATGTTGTCGACTGAAGGAACTCTTTCCACCAGTACATCTCCTCTAGTGATTATCTCCCTGATCAGGTGAAATCGCCTCAGAATGTGCTTCGACTTCTGATGAGACCGCGGCTCTTTCGCTTGCGCAATGGCCCCATTGTTGTCACACAGCAATGGGATTGGATCAGAGTCACCTGGCACCACACCAAGGTCGGTGATGAACTTCTTCATCCACACTGCCTCCTTGGCGGCTTCAGCTGCAGCAATGTACTCAGCTTCTGTCGTCGAGTCTGCAGTGGTTTCTTGCTTGGAACTCTTCCAGCTCACTGCACCCCCGTTCAAAGTGAACACAAACCCAGATGTAGACTTGCTATCATCTGGGTCTGACTGGAAACTCGAGTCAGTATATGCCCGAAGTTTCAAGTCCCCTCCTCCATAGACCAGAAATATATCCTTAGTCCTTCTCAAGTACTTAAGGATACATTTCACAGCCATCCAGTGTGTTTCACCTGGATTTGCCTGATATCTGCTCGTAACACTTAGAGCAAATGCCACATCAGGTCTTGTACATAGCATGGCATACATGATAGACCCTATAGCCGAGGCATAGGGGACTCTATCCATGGCTGCCCTCTCTTCAGGAGTCTTAGGAGACTGCTCCTTAGAGAGAATAATCCCATGTCTCATAGGTATGAGACCTCTCTTGGAATTTTCCATGCCAAACCTTTTGACAATGGTATCTATGTACATGGATTGGGTCAAGCCAAGCATCCTCTTAGATCTATCTCTATAGATACGTATTCCCAATACGTAGGATGCTTCTCCCAAATCCTTCATGGAGAAGTTCTTTGACAACCAAACCTTTACTGATGATAGCATCCCTACATCATTCCCAATGAGTAAGATGTCATCAACGTAAAGTACGAGAAAAGTGATAGCACTCCCACTGATTTTCTTATACACACATGGTTCATCTTCATTCTTAATGAAGTCATAAGATTTGATAGCCTCATCAAACCTTATGTTCCAACTACGAGAAGCTTGCTTCAATCCATAGATGGATCTTTGAAGCTTGCATACTTTGTCTGGACACTCTTTGGATGTAAAACCCTCAGGTTGTATCATATACACTTCCTCCTCAATGTTTCCATTAAGGAAAGCGGTTTTTACATCCATCTGCCAGATCTCGTAATCAAAGTATGCAGCAATGGCAAGAAGAATTCTGATCGACTTTATCATAGCAACTGGTGAGAAAGTTTCGTCATAGTCAATTCCTTGCCTTTGACGATACCCCTTTGCCACCAACCTTGCCTTATAAGTGTCGATCTGTCCATCTGCACCGATCTTTCTCTTAAAGATCCACTTGCACCCAATAGGTGCAATACCTTCGGGCAAGTCTACCAAATTCCAAACTTGGTTGGTGTACATGGACTGCATCTCAGAATTCATGGCATCTCCCCATTTCCCTGACTGAGGACAATCAACAGCCTCGGTCTTTGGATCATCATCCTCATCATAAGACATGTTTTCACTGATATGTCCAACATATCTTTCAGGCTGTCTAGGTACTCTACCAGACCTACGCTGAATGTGTGTATATTCCTGAACAGGTTCCGGAACCGATGTTTCACCTGGTGGACTTTGCACAATTTGTGGATCTAGAACCTCTTCTAGATCTACTTTACTCCCACTGTCCTCTTGGGTAAGGTACTCCTCTTCCAAGAAGACAGCTCTCCTGGCGACAAACACTCTTTGTTCACCAGGATGGTAAAAGTAGTACCCAAACATTTCTTTTGGGTATCCAACAAACCTGCACTTATCGGTTCTGGATTCCAGTTTATCTGGGTCATGTCTCCTCACGTGGGCAGGACAGCCCCAGATTTTAACATGTTTAAAATCAGGCTTTCTACCCTTCCATATCTCATATGGAGTGGAAGACACAGATTTACTTGGAACCCTGTTCAGTAGATATGCCGCTGACTCTAGCGCATATCCCCATAAGGAAACTGGTAACTGTGAACGGCTCATCATGGATCGCACCATGTCCAACAAGGTACGATTTCTCCTTTCTGATACACCATTCATCTGTGGTGTATAGGGAGGAGTCCATTGAGAAAGGATACCATTGTCCTTTAAGAATTGTGTGAACTCTGTACTTAAGTATTCACCTCCTCGGTCTGACCGTAGGATTTTAATACTCTTTCCAGTTTGTTTCTCAACTTCATTCTTAAATTCTTGGAATTTCCCAAAGGCTTCAGATTTGTACTTCATTAAGTAAACAAATCCGAACCTTGAGTAGTCATCCGTGAATGTAATGAAGTATGAGTAGCCACCCTTGGCTTGGGTAGACATTGGACCACATACATCCGAATGTATTAGTTCCAATATGTCCTTGGCCCTATCTCCATGTCCACTAAATGGAGATTTGGTCAACTTACCCATTAAACAGGATTCACAAGTTGCATATGATTCATAATCAAATGGATCTAAGTATCCATTCTTATGCAACTTTTGAAGCCTATTCTCGCCAATGTGACCAAGCCTACAATGCCATAAGTAGGCAGTGTTCACACTATTCTTACTTCTCTTAGGAGAAACATCAACATGGAGATTTTCATAAGAGACATCAAGCAGATACAAACCATTCACCAAACTTGCTAAAGCAACTAGTTTATTTCTCAAATAAACTGAACAACTATTGTTCTCAATGGTAAACATGTATCCAATTCTGTCTAAACAAGAAACAAAATAATGTTCTTAATGATACTAGGCACATAGTAGCAATCATCTAATAAAAGCAAATCTCCAGAAGGTAACTTGAGCTTCACTGTCCCCACAGTGTGTGCACCAACACTTGTGCCGTTTCCAAGCCTCAAGTTCACCTCGCCCTTGCTCAGCTTCCTTCTACTTGTCAGCACCTGCACATCATTGCAGATATGAGAAGCACATCCAGTGTCTAAAACCCAAGATGTAGAATCTCTAATAGACAAGTGAAGATCTATCATATAGATACCTGAAGCTTCGCCAAGCTTCTGCTTCTCCTGAGCCTTCATTGCAAGATAGTCCTTGCAATTTCTTTTCCAGTGCCCCTTTTTCTTGCAGTGGAAGCACTCGCCCTTTTCTTCTCCTTTGCTTATGTCCTTCTTTTGTTTCTGCTTAGACTGCTTCTTTGCATTGCCTTTCTTAAAGGCTTGCCCTGCTCTCCTCTTCTTGTTGGACTTTCCAACCATGAGAACAGTGGGCTTTTCCTTCTTAAGGTTGCCCTCAGCAGTCTTTAGCATGTTGAGCATCTCAGCTAAACTCACCTCAATCTTGTTCATTGTGAAGTTCACAATGAACTGGGAATATGAATCTGGAAGTGACTGGAGAATGAGGTCCGTGCTTAGTTCCTTGTCAAGAGGAAAACCAAGCCCCTCGAGCCTCTCAATCCACTCTATCATCTTCAGCACATGAGTCTGTACTGAAGACCCCTCTGCCATGCGAGCTCTGAACAGGGCCTTGGATATCTCATATCTCTCCACCCTGCTCTGCTCTTCAAAGAGCTCTTGCAAGTGCTGCATGATGGATCTAGCATCCATGTTCTCATGCTGCCTTTGCAACTCATTGCTCATTGAGGCAAGCATGTAGCATTGGGCCAGAGTGGAATCCTCCTTCCACTTCGCAAACTCAAGCGTTTCCCCTTCAGGTGCATCAAGGGGTGGTTCAGCTGGGATCTCACCCTCCAGGACATAGGCAATGCGCTCAGACCTGAGGACAATCTTCAGGTTTCTGAGCCAATCCGAGTAGTTCGGGCCTGTCAATCTGTTGGCATCCAGTATGCCACGGAGTGGGTTACCTGACGACATTTTTGCCTATAAAGGAAATGTAAACACAATTAGCAGATGTTCATAATAATAATTAAATCTAGATTAGGACTTTAATCAAGATTAGCTCCCACTATTTTCCGGCAGACTGTATAACCCTCAGATATACAGAATGGGAGACACCGACGGTCTCCTAGTGGGGATCGGAATCTCACAGACTCATAGCATGATCTTGTGGATAGCACAACAAACCATACTATGATCTGAAAGCGGTCAACCCTTGACACTTGCAACTCTTGCAATATCCGATCTTATTTTGGCCCCTGAATTTTAATGACCTTGTGGATAGCACAACAAGTCATTAAATCCAGTCTAAGCAGTACCATCATTACGTAACGAGCATAGATTTGGATGTAGCCCTTGTGGATAGCACAACAAAGCTACACCGGTCCTCTATCCCGTTTAAGACATCACTATGCCATAGTTTTAGTCTGTCATCAGATTTGGCAAGCCTTGTGGATAGCACAACAAACTTGCCCGATCTAATGGCAATCCTAAAACTATAATGATGGAGGGCCACGTAATTCATTCTAAATGATTACGCTACGGCTTAAAATTTGAACGAGGAGGGATTTTGACATATTTTATCTTGGTCTCTATATCTGCGTGCTATTGATATATAGAATTTGGAATATCATATATTTAATTATATATATCATAGCACATTCCACACATATCAAATATATGAAGAAATACGATGGATGATCATGGACTTTAACCTAGAGTGGCATTACCAGAGCCAGTTGGTAATCCACAAATATGGTGAACAAATGGCAGTTCCGCATCTGATGCTTTAGCTTGATGTAACTTTATCTCCATGAAGGTCCTGCATGGTACTCTCCTCCATCTCCGCCAATCCGCTTCTTATAATTACAAGTAATATTTAAATTGGGCTCGCAGGCCCATAAATGTACATCAGATAATAATAAGAAACCTTGAACAAGTCAAGGGGAGTACATAACAGGAGGGAGATAGAATGTACAACCCGGATTTAATAGAGGGAGAGAGGGAGGCACGCAGTCCTCATAAATTACATCATTTGCCATTAACCATAACATTCATCACATGATATCTAAGTCCATGACCATCCATCCACATACATCACATGCATCAACAAGCAATTATCACATAATTACTTCTGAAATATTTTACTTCAAAAATATAATAATTATACTTTGAAAACCATTTAACTAAACAATTTAGCTAACATGGATATCATCTAATCAACATTAGATAAACGTCATTCACCGTTACTGCATGAAGTCGCCAAAATGTACAGTTAATTAATTTAAAATCACATTTCTAAATCAATTAACATGTCTTAATTAGATTAGAGGAAATAACTAAAACGGTTTCAGATTTCCTTTAAACTAATTAAGTAATGGGTCATATATATGAAAAATAATTTACAGAGAGTTAAAACAATTTTTAAAACTCTTAAAACTAATTTTCATAATTTTTTGGGATTTTAAAACATTTTTCTAAATTTTAAACAATTTAAAAACATTAAAAAATGGAAAAATGGGGGGGGGGGGGGGGAAAGGGGGGCGGACCGGCCCGGATCCGGCGCGGACCGAATCCGGCCGCCCGGGACCCGCTGCCGCCCGATAGGGCGCGGCGGCTGGGGAAAACCCTAGCCGCCGCCCCCCACCGGTGCAGCTCCGGTGGGGCGCGGCCCTGCCGCCCTCCGCGCCGCCTCCGGCGGCCGCGGACGGCGCCGGCGGTGCCAGAGGCCGCCGCCCTCCGCCCCTAAGCACCCAGAAAAACCCGAAAAGCCCTAAAAATCTGCAAAAACGCCCCATCTTGGACTGTCCAATCTGCACGACGGCGGCATCTTGCAGAGGGCCGTGTGGCCTCCACAGTGGGCCAAACGACACCACAAAGGGTTCTCCGCGAAGCCCTTGGTACCAGGAACATCTTCCATGTGCCAAGCGGCAAGTGCACATCTCATGTGCGACCCACGAACACGTCAAACATGGCGACTCATGCACAACGCGAATCGACGAAAACGCATAAAATATCATACACAAGACGCCGATTCCGAACGTACCAGCAACCTGGCTTTGATACCACTGTAAGGTTTCGTATAGAGCGCAGCGGAAATGCGAATCCCTCAGGTAGATATCGTTGCTGGTGGTCGGATCGAACAAAAACGGAGAAACCACGCACAGGCAGATCTCATCTTTACCTTTGCGGGGTTGCGTAACTCCCGAATCCGGGGAGGAGGTGGCGCGGGAGGCGCCGGTGCTTCAAGCCGTTCAAGTGTCCGGCCTCTAGACGTATCCACGCGAGCTCCGGACGCAGACGGGATCTCCTCGTTCTCCACGCGTCTCCCGGATCTCAGCTCCACCATGTGCAGGAGAGAGGAGAGAGAGGATGGGGGGGCGCCCTGGGAGAGAGAGAGGAGGGGGGCGGCCAGGGTTAAGCCTGGAGCTTGGCCCAGGGTTTAACTCTCAACGTATATTTATAGACACCGCGGTTTTTCACAAAAACCCAGTCATTGTCTATAAAGAACACCTTGCCCAGTCTGCTCGGAACTCTTATGCGTGTGACCCTCTAGGCCCAACTGCTAGTCCAGTTTTAGCCCATTAAGCTCAATAACTCTTTATTGACTTATGGTAATTAATTAACATCTCATATTAATTAATTACACAATCAATTATCGTCTCACGATAATTGACCGGGCTTCCAATCAAGTTGGGTGCCAAGCAACACCACTTGATCCTGGAAAGCATTGGGGTTCAGCAACCCATTCAAGGAACCTTTTGTATCATCAGTTACCACGTGACTTTAATCCTTCGCTCGTACAATGCTCCCGAGTGCACTTAGGGTATGGTCAACTGTCAAACCCTAATGTGTGTACTCACTTGGTTTAGATGCCGCATAACAATATCAGAAAACTCTTTTCTGATAAGTAGTCTTGCCCTGGCCAGGGACTATCAGGCATCCTTCCGTAGAGCATTCACTCTCCTATTACCGAGAGCGAGCGATCCCATATTGACCACACAATCACCTTCGAAGGTATTCCGCTAGATCCGATCACTTAACTGATTAAGACCTCATGGCTAGAGATCTATAAGTCAAGGTCAAAACCCAGAAGTCCACCAACAAGGTGTCCTTGGTGTCTCAGGTCTAAGGACCAATCACGCCACTGTGACAATGAATCTAGCTGGTTGACAGTTAGGTAACATTACCATCCAGCGATTCATAACGGATCAGTTCAGTGAACTCATTCTCCAATGAGCACCTACAGATTCACCTTAGTGTCTCCACACAAGTGACTATGAGACCAGTCACCCTCATCATATGAGCAGGTGCAACCTATACTAGTCTAACCGGATATTCAATGTCCTTCTTGAATATCCTCCGACTAGGAACAATTAAGAATATACATTTAAAGGATATTAATCTCATTGTTATGATCTCATCATAATTAATATCCATTGCGTATATTCATGGACTTCATAATGAAACGATAAACGAATTACACATAATGAATATAAAAGCCTTATTATTATCAAAGAACAAGATTGTACAAGTTATGATTGGCTTGAGGACACCCATAACTAACAGTGGTCGCAATGAAAGCGGCAGTACTTGGCTTGGTCGCGCCTCCGGGGGTCGAAGTGCATCCTCTGTGGCCACCGAACATATGGTTCATTCTTGATCTCAGCCAGGATTTGTTCGGGCGCCACAGTGAGGGGGGTGTAGTCGGTGAAGGGACGTGGTCGGCGCGGCGAGTCACCGTTGCACCGTCCTTTCTTCCGATCACGGTCAGAGCTATTGTCGGAAGGCCTCTTCTTGTCCGACGGTTCCCCCTGCTCTGCTCGGCCTGCAGCCAGGCTTTCTTCGCATGCCACATGGCGTTGTGCGATGGAAAGCAGCTCGGCGAGGGTGGAAGGTTGATGGACGCCGAGAGTCCTCTGCAAGAAGCCATCGCGGGTGCCCTGGATGAGGGCACTGGTGGCTAGAGGGATGTCCAGGCGCGAAATGCGAAGCGCCTCCATTCAGAACCTCTTGACGAAGTCCCAGAGTGCTTCGCCCTTCTTCTGGCGAATTGCCAGGAGGGAAGCCGCCGTGCGCGGCTGTGACCTTCCGCCGAGGAAGTTGTCCCGAAAGGATTTCTTCAACTAGCGGAAGGATGACATGGAGCCCACTGGCAGAGTCTCGAACCAGGCTATGGCGGTCTCTTTGAGAGTCACAGGGAAGGCTCGACACTTGGCCGCGTCTGATGCTCTGTGGAACACCATATGCCACTCGAAGCCGTGGATGTGGTCGGCCGGGACAGTAGTGCCGTCGTAGGGTGCAATGGTGGGCAGAGGGAGCTTGGGAGAGACCCGGGCTTCCAGGATCTCCCCGCTAAAAGGGGAGCGGAAGTCCAGGTCATCCTCCGCCGGGGCTTTTCCCTCCGCACGCTGAACCATCGCGTCCACGCGGCGCTCCAGGTCGACCACACGGTGGAGGCGCCTAGAGAGCTCCTGCTCGGAATGGACGGAGCCTTGTCGTCTGGTCCCATGGGAGTTGGCTTCCACAACCGAGCGCGGCGGACCGGGGGCAATGGCAGAGCGTCGGGGCGAGCGGCCTCTGCGCTCCGGTGCCCGCTCCTCGAACGGGGCTCGATGTGACCGGCGCGGCGAGTCCACCTGCTGGTCTTGGAACACAGGAGGGGCGCGAGATCGTCGATGAGATGACTCCGCCTGGCGCTCCTGTGGTAAGGAAGCCGCCAGGACCGGTGGCCCGGCCAACTGGGCCTGTAGGCCCAGGCAGATGCCCGTCAACTGCTGCACCTGGCCCCGGAGTTCAGCCATCTCCAGGGCAGTTGCAGGCATGACGGCCGCTGGTGCAGGGACGTCGTTGTTTGCACCAGCAGGGGCGACGTTGACATCCACGGGAGGGGACCGACGGCGAGACTCTACGTGTGATTGGCGAGATCTCGTCGCCCTGCTCTCGATGTTCTGGTAAGAGGATCGTCCGCGAGCCATGGCTGTGTCTTTCCCACAGACGGCGCCAAAAGTGTGGAGGCTTTTTCCTTTGATGGGCCGGAGCCTGCCAAGCCTACACCTCGAGGGGCAAGAAGATGAACGTCGGTGACGGACGAAGGCCTGCACTCACCAGAAAGACGTCAGGGGGGTTCCGCTTGAAGAACCGAGGAGAACCCTCTGATGCCTAAGTTAGTAGATGACTGAAGAGGATGGGAGTTCTCGTGTGTGAAGGTGTGTCCGCGTGAGGGGAACGTACCTTTGCATGGCACTATACCTGGGTCTTAAATAGGCATGCATGCCGGAGAGGAGAGATGGGACGTCCTTCAATCATGCCTCAAAGGACGCGCCGGTTGGCGCATCTTGTGGGGGAGTTACATGCCGGAATATCCGTTAGGGTGCTCAGTAGTTATCGCACCTCTTAATCGTGGGGTGCGTGGCCGGCAGCCGTTGTAACCGTCATGGGGACATGAAGAGGCTGCTCGGACGCTCTTGACCATGAATACTAAGAAGGTAGCCTGTTTGGAAGGTGTGACCCACTGTCCGGTGGCTGTGTTGGCTGTTCGGTACGTCCTGCCTGGGCGATGGCCAGGCCCGCGGGGCTGAGGTATGCCCAGGCGAGGGACTTGTTCGGTAGGCCGGGGCCTGGACCGAACAGTCTGAGGAGTACCACGCAAAGCGACCCGGGAGCTTGGCGGTGCTCAGGCCAGGGCGATTGCTTCTCGGGGCCCTTCGAACGGTCCTTGCGGAGACGTGGCGCAACACAGAGAGGCCACGTCTGATGGGAAAGCTTTGATCGGCCCTGATGGATCGCGATGGGTCATGATGGGCTTAGGTGGAAAGAACCAGCCACCACAGTCGCGATCACAAACAGTGCGATACGGTGGAGTTGTCATTTCTCAATGTTTTCCAGCTTGAGTTGTCAGCCATTTTCTTTGACATCTACTGACACTGCACGAGAAAAGACGCCATCTCTATCTGCTTTGTACTGCTACATCTTTTGAGAAGAGCCATCAAAATCTCTTCTCCTCTCTTGCAGCGCACAACTCCCCCGCTCCTTCTCGTCTTCCTCTTCTTCTTCCTCTATCTCTTTCCCTATGGCTCAGTCTATCTCTTTCTCAAGTCTGTGCGCACAGACACCTGTGCATGCTAGCACCCACGTAGGTGCCCACGTAGGCGCCCACGCCTGCATGCACCAGTACCCCGCCGCGCAGCCCGCCCGCTCCCGCTTGAGCCAGGCCGCCACCGCGTCTGACGCGCCCGTCCGCCCGCGTCCGCAGCTGGCCACCCGCGTGCCCCGCCTGCCGCGTCGCACCTGCACTCGAGCGCCTCCGTAGCCGCCCGCTCCCGCCTGAGCCAAGCCGCCCCGACTCCGATGCGCTCGTCCGCAGCCGGCCGACCGGCGCCCCGCCTGCCGCGTTCGCGCCTGCACCCGAGCTCCTCTGTAGCCGCCCGCTCCCGCCTGAGCCAGGCTGCCTCCGCTCCGACACGCTCGTCCGCAGCCAGCCGACCGCGTGCCCCGCTGCCGCGTGCCCTGCCCGTGGAATAGATCTAAACTACTTCTCATGCATCATGGAATATATCTAAACCACGTGAAAATTCAGTTGGCTGTATCTCTCCATTTTTTTAACTCTTCAAGTTATTTGAACTTTTCTACTGTTTGTGTGTTTGCATTCAGGGGCGGACCTACTTTATATTCAGTGGGGTCCTGTGACCCCACTGGATAAAAAAATTTGCATTAGGAGCACAAATTTTCACCTTGAGTGACCCCACTGAATTTATGTGGTTGCATCATTAGGACCCCACTGAAACAAAGTTCTGGATCCGCCACTGTTTGCATTTGGATTTCTTACGTAAGACCTCATTGGTGTTCGTCATGTCCCAGGGTACACTTGCAGCTGCACAGTGAGCAGCCGCTTTTGTTCGGAGACTGCAAAATTTCTTACCACCGGAAAGTATGTGTTCTTCTTCACTAAATTTTTCCCATATTTATATTAAAATTAAAAATGAAAAATGCTAAGATATATCTTCCAACAAATTACCTTACAATCAGTGAGTAATACTTTCCCAGCAGTTCTTCTTTACTCAGCAACTCTTCCTCTGCACTCCTCATAAATCTTCCTTGCGCTCCCTCTGCCTGCAAATTTGTTAAATGATTAAACTTCAGTAAAATATGTTTAACATTTGTGTTGAAATTTAAAAAAATAACATATTAACTGAATAGGTTACCACAGATTACCTTAGGGGCAGTGAAATCCCGCGATGCCTTCGTCTTCTTCATGTTCTATGAAATCCGGTATTCTCTGCTCTATAAATTGGTATTCATCTTTGGTATTGTCTGTGGCATTTTTATTTTGTTCTGTAATTTGGTAGTGGTTGTATTCGGGATATGCGGTTTTGTCTGTGACCGACGATATGGGAGAATTCGTAGAGTGCCGACGATTACGTTTTAAATGATGTTATTTAACAGTGTAATTTATGTTAACTTTCCTTTGTTTAACTCTACAGTTCAAATTTAGAGCATCATCTACAGTTACGTTTCTCCGTTACATATATTTCTGTTCTGCCATTTCGATTTGTATGTATATATTTTCTAGAGTTTGAAAGTGGACAATTAAGGAAATAAAAGGCGGACATGATTCTTCGTTTTCCTTCTGCTGTATATGTTCTTCTGCTGTATTAGTTATTGTGAGGATCTACTACGACCCGAGATCAAAGAAACGCAGCGGAAAATGAGATTTAAATTTTGATCTCGATCCGTTTTGCTAGACACAAATCTGACTATCGGATAGTCGAAATCACCTTGCGCGGAATCGGATCCGCGTTCGTACGACTGCGAGGAGGTGGCGCTACAAGCCGTTCAACTGTCCGGCCTCCAGTGGTGTCCACGCGATCTTCCTCGCGACGATCCACACCCGCTCCCTCGTGCCCATCCACGCTCGCTCCCTTGGGTTCCGCAACGCTCGAAGACTGAGCTTGGATCCGTGCTGATCTCCGCGACATATGACGCAAGAGAGAGAGAGAGAGAGAGAGAGAGAGGGGGGCGGCCCTGGGCAAACCCTGATGCTTGGCCAGGGTTCTCCCATCACGTCATTATATAAAGATTGCAGTTTTTCATAAAAACCCCTTATCTTTATATAATTAGACCGTCGCATGAAAACCTGATGCGTGTGACCCTCTAGGCCCAAGTACCAATCCAGTTAATGGCCCAATAAATTAGTAACTCTTACTAACTTAATTAATTAGTTAATATCTCATATTATCTAATTAATAATCTGAGTCAACTTTATCTAGTCGACTAAGCTGGGCCTCCGAACACGTTGGGTGCCAAGCAACACCACATGAACCTGGAAGGTATTGGGGTTCTGCAACCCTCACAAGGAACCTTTCCGTCATCAGTTACCGTGTAGATATAATCTCTCATTTACAATACTCTTGAACAACTTAGGATATGGTATACTGTCAAATCCTAACTTGTTGTTCCACTGGGACTCGATGCTTTAGATTAATATCAAAAACTCCCTTTTTGATATTTTGTTTGCCCTGGCCAGGGACTCCATTGCATCGTTCCCTTGAGTATTCTCCCTCTATGTACCGAGGGCAAATGATCCCTTATTGACCACTCAATCCCCTTCGAAGGTCTTCCGCTATGTCCGAACATTGACTGTTTGGAATCTCTTGAATAGAGATTCGTAGGTCAAGCTCAAAACACAAAAGTCCACCAACAAGGTGTCTTTGGTGTCTCAGGTCTAAAGATCATCTACACTACTGTGACAATTGAATCTTTTTGGTTGACAGTTAGGTACAATTCCATCCAGTGATTCTATCGGATCAGTTCAGTGAACCCTTTCTCTAAAGAGCACCTATTGTCTCTCCTTAGTGTCTCCACACACATGACTATGAGATCAGTCATCCTCATCATATGAGCAGGAGTAAACAATACTATTCTATCCGGATATCTGATGTCCTTCTCAGGTATCCACCGAATAGGAACATTTAGAATATGTGTTTATTAAGTGAGTAGTCTCATTAGTATGATCACACATCATAGTCTACCCACTATTGCACATGTTCATAGACTTTATTATAATACCAACATAGTAAAATAATAAATAAAAGCCATTTTATTAATAACTGAACAAAAGATACAATATGAGATTGGCTTGTTGTCCACCTAAGACTAACAATCTCCCACTTGGACTAAAGCCAATCACCTTTACGCATTAAGCCCATAGCTGTCAGGTGACGCTCAAACACAATTTGAGCTAAAGGCTTTGTTAGTGGATCTGCTACATTGTCAGCTGATGGAACCTTTTCCACCACTACATCTCCTCTGGCAATTATCTCTCTAATCAATGAAAGCGCCTCAGAATGTGCTTAGACTTCTGATGAGACCGCGGCTCTTTCGCTTGTGCAATAGCTCCATTGTTGTCACACAACAGTGGGATAGGATCTGAAATAGAAGAAACGACGCCAAGATGGTGATGAACTTCTTCAACCACACTGCTTCCTTGGCGGCTTCAGCTGCAGCAATATACTCAGCTTCGTCGTCGAATCTGCAGTTGTTTCCTGCTTGGAACTTTTCCAGCAAACTGCACCTCCGTTTAGAGTAAAAATAAATCCAGATGTAGACTTGCTATCATCTGGATCTGACTGAAAACTCGAGTCAGTAAAGCCTCGGAGTTTCAGTTCACCTCCTCCATAAACCAGAAATGTATCCTTAGTCCTTCTCAAGTATCTTAGGATACACTTCACAGCCATCCAGTGCTCTTGACCTGGATTAGCCTGAAATCTGCTCGAAACACTTTGAGCATAGGCTACATCAGGTCTTGTACATAGCATGGCATACATGATAGATCCTATGGCAGAAGCATAAGGAACTCTATCCATGATTGCCTTCTCTTCAGGAGTCTTTGGAGACTGTTCTTTAGAGAGTAGAATTCCATGTCTCACTGGTATGAGTCCTCTTTTGGAATTCTCCATGCCAAACCTTTTGACAATGGTATCTATGTACATAGATTGGGTTAAACCAAGCATCCTTTTTGATCTATCCCTATAGATCCGTATTCCCAATACGTAGGATGCTTCTCCCAAATCTTTCATGGAGAAGTTCTTTGACAGCCAGATCTTTACAGAAGATAACATTGCCACATCATTCCCAATGAGTAGAATGTCATCTACGTAAAGAAGTAGAAAGGTGACAGCACTCCCACTTGTTTTCTTGTACACACATGGTTCATCCTCATTCTTAATGAAGTCATAAGATTTAATGGCCTCATCAAATCTTATGTTCCAACTCCTGGAGGCTTGTTTTAGTCCATATATGGACCTCTGTAGCTTGCACACTTTGTCTGGAAACTCCTTAGATGTGTAACCCTCTGGTTGTATCATATACACTTCTTCCTCAAGGTTACCATTGAGGAAGGCGGTTTTCACATCCATTTGCCAAATTTCATAATCATAGTGTGCAGCTATAGCAGGAAGAACTCTAATTGATTTTACCATGGCAACTGGGAAAAAAGTTTCGTCATAGTCAAATCCTTGTCTTTGACGATAACCTTTCGCCACTAGTCTTGCCTTGTATGTATCAATCTGTCCATTAGCACCGATCTTTCTCTTAAAGATCCACTTGCACCCTATGGGTACAATACCCTCAGGTACATCAACTAAGTTCCAAACTTGGTTAGTGTACATGGACTGTATCTCAGAGTTCATAGCCTCCTGCCATTTCCCAGCTTCTGGCCTTTCAATGGCCTCCAGGTAAGTCATAGGATCATCATCCTCATGGTAGGGTACTTTGAGTCACCTCCATCAATATGTCCCACATATCGTGCTGGTAACTTTGTTACTCTACCTGACTTGCGTGGTTCATCAATGTGTGTATCAATAGGATCACGAACCAACACCTCACTCTCAGAGGCAGTGTTGACTTGTGGATCTGGAACCTCTTCCAGTATTACTTTACTCCCACTATCTTCTTGGAGAAGATATTCCTCCTCCAGAAAATAGCTCTCCTGGCAACAATCACTTTTTGTTCCTAGGACAGTAAAAGTAATATCCAAATGTCTCCTTTGGATATCCAACAAATCTACACTTACGTGTCCTAGATTCTAGTTTGTCTGGATCGTGCCTCTTTACATGGGCTGGACAACCCCAGACTTTAACATGTTTAAAATCTGGCTTTCTGCCCTTCCATATCTCATACGGTGTAGAGGACACAGACTTACTAGGCAACTTGTTCAACAAGTAAGCAGCTGTCTCAAGTGCATATCCCCAGAGAGACGATGGTAATTCTGAAAAGCTCATCATTGATCGTACCATGTCCAACAAAGTGCGATTTCTCCTTTCCGACACCCCATTCATCTGTGGTGTATAAGGAGGGGTAAGCTGAGATAGGATACCATTATCCTTCATGAACTGTGTGAATTCTGTACTTAAGTATTCTCCTCCTCGATCTGATCGAAGAGTCTTAATACTCTTTCCAGTTTGCTTCTCCACTTCATTTTTAAATTCTTTGAACTTCTCAAAAGCTTCTGATTTGTACTTCATTAAGTACACATATCCGAATCTAGAGAAGTCATCAATGAATGTAATGAAGTATGAGAAGCCACCCTTGGCCTGGGTAGACATAGGGCCGCATACATCTGAATGTATAAGCCCTAATAACTCTTTGGCACGTTCTCCATGTCCAGTAAATGGAGATTTAGCCATTTTACCCATAAGACAAGACTCAAAGTTGCAAATGATTCATAATCAAATGGACTTAAATACCCATTATTATGCAACTTTTGAAGTCTAGCTTCGCCTATATGTCCAAGCCTACAATGCCACAAGTAGGATTGATTCACACTATTCTTGCTCTTCTTAAGAGCCACATCAAGATGGAGATCATGATAAGAAACATCCAAAAGATATAACCATTGACTATATTCGCAGTAGCAATCAAATTATTACTGAGATAAAGAGAACAACATTTGTTCTTTATTGTCAACGTATATCCTACTCTGTCTAAACATGAAACAGAAATGATGTTCTTTATTATGCTAGGAACATAATAACAATTTTCTAAAATTAGAACATCTCCAGATGGGAGCTTAAGGTTCACTGTCCCCACAGAGCTTGCCGCAACCTTTGCGCCATTTCCTAGCCTTAGCTCCACCTCTTTCTTGGTCAGCTTCTTTCTACTTGTCAGTACCTGCACATCATTGCAAATATGAGAAGCACATCCAGTATCCAATACCCATGATGTAGAATCTCTAATTGACAAGTGTAACTCTATCATATAGATACCTGAAGCTTCACCTTGCTTCACTGTGCCTTGAGCTTTGTCCTTGAGGTATTGCTTGCAATTCCTCTTCCAGTGACCTTTCTGGTGACAATAGAAGCACTCGCCCTTTTCATCTCCTGTGTCCTTCTTTTTCTTCTGGGCTGGGTTTGTTTTAACATGCTTCTTTTGATTTCCTTTCTTAAAGGATTGAACTGCCCTCCTCTTTCTGTTGGTCTTACCAACTAAAAGGACTTGAGGTTTTTCCTTCTGAAGGTTTCCCTCAGCAGTCTTAAGCATGTTAAGCAACTCAGCCAATGTGACCTGAATCTTGTTCATGTTAAAGTTAACAATGAACTGAGAGTATGAGTCTGGAAGTGATTGCAGGATGAGGTCTGTGCTCATTTCCTTGGGGAGTTCAATCCCAAGGACCACTAACCTCTCAATCCACTCTATCATCTTCAATACATGAGTCTGCACTGAAGATCCCTCAGCCATCCTTGCTCTGAACAGACTTTTAGATATCTCATATCTTTCAGTCCTGCTCTGCTCAGCAAAAAGCTCCTTCAAATGGAGCAAGATGGCTTTGGCATCCATGTGTTCATGCTGCCTCTGCAACTCATTGCTCATTGAGGCAAGCATGAAACATTGTGCCATGGTGGAATCCTGCTTCCACTTCTCATACTCCTTCAGGGGCATCTGATGCCGGCTCAGCAGGGGCCTCACTTTCCAGGACATAGGCGATTTGCTCAGACCTGAGGACAATCTTCAGGTTTCTGAGCCAATCGGTATAGTTTGGGCATGTCAAACGGTTGGCATCCAATATGCCACGTAACGGATTCCCTGACGACATTTTAGCCTACAGGAGATAAAAGAAATATAATTAGCAGATGTTCAGTTATTATCTAAAACAAGATATGGTCTTTAATCTAGTTTAAAACTCCCACTAATTTTCGATGAACTGCATATCCCTCAAATATGCAGGACGGGAGATGCCGACAATCTCCTAGTGGGGATCAGAATCTCAATGACTCATACCATGACCTTGTGTATAACACAACAAGTCATGATATGACCAAAGAGCACCCATCTCATGGGACTTGCAACCCTTTGCAATATCTGATCATTATTCGGTCCCTGCATCTTTAATGGCCTTGTGGATAGCACAACAAGCCATAAAGTGCATCGTTACTTAACGCAGATAGATTAGGATGTAGCCCTTGTGGATAGCACAACAGAGCTACATCGTGCCTCTACCTCGTTTACATGCATCCATATGCAATAGTTTTAAGACTTATTTCACAATTAAGTGGGCCTTGTGGATAACACAACAAACCCACCCAAATGTAATTTAAGTCATAAAACCATAACGATGGAGGACCACGCAACTATATTAGAATATATGCGCTACGGCTTAGAATTTTAATAGAGGAATTTGAAATATTTTATCTTGGTCTCATCCTAGATGGTAGCATATATGAATATTCCATAATATTGCATAATACTATAATCTAGGACATTATAAAATAAATTTGCATCCCATACAAATTAAAGTGGTCATGGATGTTGCACAAGTTTGACTGGAGCCAAACAGTCAAACAACCGCTACACTGCCAATATAACACTTATATTGGTAAACCTGCAAACATGAAAGCATTAGTGAACTACTTCCAATGCCATCTCTGTTGCAGTAACGGATCATCCTCGCCATCAAGCGTCCCTCACGAACAAAATTACATCAAATAAAATTGCATGTACATTTTGTATAAAGAGAAGCCTTATGGCGAATACATCATGGGAGGGAGATAGAATTACATTGGAATGTGAGAGAGAGAGAGGAGGTTCGCAGACCTCAAATTAACCATTAATTTACAAATCCCACATTCACAAATAAATTAAAACATTCATATCATCCCATGACATAAAGAGCAAACATCCATGACCTTATTAACTTTTAACCATTCCACACATGGAAGAGCACATCACATGGCTAAATAAAAGTTTTAAATTATATTTTTGGTTTCAGAAAACTAGGTCCAACCAAAAAGGAATTATTTGATCATTTCGAAAATAATCATATAACATGCTTTAATCATCATTATAAAACTGTAACAACAAGATCATGAGCATACAATCTAAAATCATTTAAATAAGTGTTATTCCATGCAAAGAATTTCTGAAAAATAATTTAACAATTAAATTATTACTTTCAGAAATATATACAACTCCCAAAATTAAAAAAAAAAAAATTTGGGACTCTGCTGGACTGCTCAGGTGCGCCTGAACAGCCCAGCAGGTCACGGCCTGCGCCTGGCCGCCCGGGTCAGGCCGGACCCGGTCCACCAGGGACGGCCGGCCTGGCCCGCGCGCGGCCCGCGATGGGGTCGCGCGGCGCTGTTGCGCCCGCCCGCCCTAGGCGTGGCGGCGCGCACGCGCCTCCCCCTTCCCCGCGGGCGCAGCCCGGAGAAGGCCCCCGCCAATGCGGGGACATCGCTGCGCGGACCCAGTCCGGCGGCGGTGTGGCGCCGTGGCGCCCATCCGGCAGCGCCGGATGGGTTTTCCGCGGTGGCGACCCCCCCCCCCCCCCCCGCCCCCTTTTCCAGGTTTGCCAGCCATCAAATGGCCACGGAAACCAGTCCGAAAAAATTGAAAAATTGGGTAGGTTTCTGGCGATCTAACCATGGCCGGTTTTGCATGGAATAAAACCCCCCAAAAAATCGATTTTAGATTCCAAAACGGATGTAGATCGCAGTGGAACCTGGCTCTGATACCACTGTGAGGATCTACTACGACCTGAGATCAAAGAAACGCAGCAGAAAATGAGATTTAAATTTTGATCTCGATCTGTTTTGCTAGACACAAATCTGACTATCGGATAGTCGAAATCACCTTGCGCGGAATCGGATCCGCGTTCATACGACTGCGAGGAGGTGGCGCTACAAGCCGTTCAACTGTCCGGCCTCCAGCGGTGTCCACACGATCTTCCTCGCGACGATCCACACCCGCTCCCTCGTGCCCGTCCACGCTCTCTCCCTCGGGTTCCGCAACGCTCGAAGACTGAGCTTGGATCCGCGCTGATCTCCGCGACATGTGACGCAAGAGAGAGGGAGAGAGAGAGAGAGAGAGGGGGTGGCCCTGGGCAAACCCTGATGCTTGGCCAGGGTTCTCCCATCACGTCATTATATAAAGATTGCAGTTTTTCATAAAAACCCCTTATCTTTATATAATTAGACCGTCGCATGAAAACCTGATGCGTGTGACCCTCTAGGCCCAAGTACCAATCCAGTTAATGGCCCAATAAATTAGTAACTCTTACTAACTTAATTAATTAGTTAATATCTCATATTATCTAATTAATAATCTGAGTCAACTTTATCTAGTCGACTAAGCTGGGCCTCCGAACACGTTGGGTGCCAAGCAACACCACATGAACCTGGAAGGTATTGGGGTTCTGCAACCCTCACAAGGAACCTTTCCGTCATCAGTTACCGTGTAGATATAATCTCTCATTTGCACAATACTCTTGAACAACTTAGGATATGGTATACTGTCAAATCCTAACTTGTTGTTCCACTGGGACTCGATGCTTTAGATTAATATCAAAAACTCCCTTTTTGATATTTTGTCTGCCCTGGCCAGGGACTCCATTGCATCGTTCCCTTAAGTATTCTCCCTCTATGTACCGAGGGCAAATGATCCCTTATTGACCACTCAATCCCCTTCGAAGGTCTTCCGCTATGTCCGAACATTGACTGTTTGGAATCTCTTGAATAGAGATTCGTAGGTCAAGCTCAAAACACAGAAGTCCACCAACAAGGTGTCTTTGGTGTCTCAGGTCTAAAGATCATCTACACTACTGTGACAATTGAATCTTTCTGGTTGACAGTTAGGTACAATTCCATCCAGTGATTCTATCGGATCAGTTCAGTGAACCCTTTCTCTAAAGAGCACCTATTGTCTCTCCTTAGTGTCTCCACACACATGACTATGAAATCAGTCATCCTCATCATATGAGCAAGAGTAAACAATACTATTCTATCCGGATATCTGATGTCCTTCTCAGGTATCCACCGAATAGGAACATTTAGAATATGTGTTTATTAAGTGAGTAGTCTCATTAGTATGATCACACATCATAGTCTACCCACTATTGCACATGTTCATGGACTTTATTATAATACCAACATAGTAAAATAATAAATAAAAGCCATTTTATTAATAACTGAACAAAAGATACAATATGAGATTGGCTTGTTGTCCACCTAAGACTAACAGTTATGGCGTTACAAATTAAGGGTATTTAATATGAACCGGACAGAAATAGTGAGAAGCGGGCTTAAGATGGAGAATCGAACGGGTTTAACATGGAGAACCGGACTTAAGATGAACCGGACGAAAGTTCAAAATGTCACTTCTAATATATAGTATAGATTACACACGATTGCTATCAATAACTGAAGTTTTAATGTGCATTGTTTGAATCAAATTTTGTTTATCACCCTATTAACCTTATTGTAGGAGGGTAATATTTAGTCGTTCGGCTAACATTGTGAATGACTAGAAATTATCGTCATAGAGAAGAAGGGAAGGAATATTTAGGGAAGACTCCCATCCACCTTAGGAGATTTTGTGAGGCCTAATTTGATTTACTTGTGAGAGTTTTGCGTTCATTGATTCTCACTGGGACCGTCAACCAATCGCTCAAGCTAACTCTGCCATCCGGAGGGACTTTGCGCAATGAGATAACATTGATTCATGGGAACTTTATTTGATGCACTTTGTTGGCATTTGCACTTTTTTTTTTACTTTGACATTTTAGGTATTTTCATTTTCAATTTTTTTTTGCAAAAAATTGCATTCCTTGTCAATGACATCTCCACCCGAAGAATATGCCCCTGAGTGTAGCTTTGCAGCTGAACACATATTTTGGAGAGGAAAAAAATTTGTTACACTTTTCTCATGTATTTTTTTTGTGTAATTTTGGCATCTCTTATTATCCAATGTATTGTTTATACATTGTGAGAAGTGAGACCTCTCACTTTATTCTCCTTAAACCTCACTCCACCATTTCTAGCGATGGTATTTGTCAGATTGGATTGGAATTAAGGAGACAACAAGAAAGGATAAAATTTGGCCCTTCAAACCTTGATACATGCATTTAAGTTTGTGTTTCCATTTTTTTGTGTGTACCTGCAATTGACTTAAATACCTTTCCTTGCTTCATCCAGGAGGAAATCAAAAAGCTCTTTGAGTGATATGACCTTGTTTCTTACAATTATTTAAAGGCACGTGCAACTCCTTTCCCTCTTTATTGTTATTATTAAGGGTGTTCATAATTTGAGTCAATTCAGAAAATTAAATCGAATTCTATTGATTTGTTTCGATTTGGTTCGGTTTGGTGTGTATTTGATTTAGTCGGTTTCACAAGAAATAAAACGGAACCAAACTAAATAAATCAAAATTTTATATAATAATAGTAATATTTTATAATATATTTGTTATAAATATTTAAAAAAATATTACATAGCTAAATATAAATATAAATATACATACTTTTGATTTTTATCTTTATTTTAAATATATAAATATTAATAAATCTATTTTATATTTAATTAAATGTTAAAATTCGATTTGAATTGAATCAAATCGAATCGAACCGAACCGAAAAATATCAGTTTTGATTTGGCTCAATTTGAGGGCTTTATTCAGTTTGACCAAAACATAATCCAACCCAGATCAAACGGAAACCGTGAACACCCTTAGTTATCATTATCATTTTCTTATATATACTTTCTTTAAATAAAATCGAAATGAAAATTCAAAAATGTGCAGATATTGGGGGATTTTACCTTTTGTTGCTGCTTATGCTTGTCTACTCAATTTATTGGTGACCCTTTTTCCAATGCATTGTCAAATAAATGCCCTTTAGAGCAAACCTGGTTGTCTCCTTTGGATGGTCCATTAGGCCGAGAAGCAAACCCACTAATTTTTCTTTTCTTTTCTTTTTCCCCTCCTACCTAGGTAAAGTTTAAGTGAGAATTGTACTTTTTTATGCACTTCTTACTGTTCATTAGATGGACATAATGTGCCTCTAGTGCATTGGTCAATAAAAAAATTTAAGTATACGAGAAAGTGCAATTCTCAAAGAGAAACAATTTTGTAACATCATTTGGTAACACTATTTGGTAACATCACCATTAAAATTGTCACATCAGCAATTGAAATAAAAAAATTAAAAACACCTCATAAATAATAAAATTGTAGTATACTTTAATTGATGTGTTATTTTAATATGTTATCAAATAATATTATTAAATTATTTTTCATTCTCTCTTTCTTTTTTTTCACTTGCAATGTTTGAACTCTGAACTTGGAGTACAACATCATGATTCATACCATCTTTTTACCAACTTTTTACTTTTGTCTTCATGCTTCCTTCTCCACCTTTTTTGCTCCTCCTTTTCTTCCACTTTAACCATTTTCCTTCTTCCCAACGCAGAAACCACTTTTCCATCGTCTTCAAGCAACAACGTCGCTGCAAGCCTCCCATGTTCTTGTGTGCCTTCACCGGGAGTTCTCAGTCCAACCTTTTTCTCCCATTGCCAAGACTCTATTTTGGCCCTGCTGCGGCTATTAAGCCGCTCTGGGTAGCCCCATTGTCCTCGATGCAGCAGACTCCTAATTGTAAGAGCTTCTGCGATATATCTGGGATTCCAGTAGGTTGTTTCAGGTACCATATGATTTCCTCCACATTACATCGTTCAAATCTTCAGATCCTACATGTCTGCTGTGAAACCCCCAACTTTGTGCACATCGCAGATCACACCATTGCTTATGTTCGAGCCCCTGCATTTTTGAGCGACTTCACATGATCTCCTCCATCCAAGCCTCTTCTCGTGCTGCCAAGCTATGAGCAGGGAACTTAGATCTTCAGGTCATTTTAGTCAGCTATTGCCACCATCGAACTGTAAGGAATCATACAGAGCGCAGCGGAAACGCGATTCCCTCCAGTAGATATCGTTGCCGGCGGTCGGAATCGAACAAAAATGGAGAACCCGCACATAGGAAGATCCGATCTTTACCTTTGCGAGGTTGCGAAACTCTGGAATCCGGGGAGGAGGTAGCACTGGAGGCACTGGTGCTTCAAGCTGTTCAGGTGTCCGGCCTCTAGACGTATCCACGCGAGCTCCGGACACAGACAGGTTCTCCTCGGTCTCTACACGTCTCCCAGATCTCAACTCCACCATGTGCCAGAGAGAGGAGAGAGAGAAGGTGGGGGCGCCCAGGGAGAGAGAGAGGAGGTGGCGGCCAGGGAGAGAGCCTGGAGCTTGGGCCAGGGTTCAACTCTCCACGTGCATATATAGACTCTGCGGTTTTTCACAAAAACCCAGTTAATGTCTATATCGGTCATTCTGCTCAGTCTGCTCAGAACTCTATTGCGTGTGACCCTCTAGGCCCAAGTGCTAGTCCAATTTTCAGCCCATTAAGCCCAATAACTCTTTATTGACTTACTATAATTAATTAATATCTCATATTAATTAATTACACAATCAATTATCGTCTCACGATAATTGACCGGGCTTCTAATCAAGTTGGGTGCCAAGCAACACCACTTGATCCTGGAAAGTATTGGGGTTCAGCAACCCATTCAAGGAACCTTTTGTGTCAACAGATACCACGTGACTATAATCCCTCGCTCGTACAATACTCCCGAGCGCACTTAGGGTATGGTCAACTGTCAAACCCTAATATGTGCACTCACTTGGTTTAGATGCCGTATAGCAATATCAAAAAACTCCTTTTCTGATAAGTAGTCATGCCCTGGCCAGGGACTATCAAGCATCTTTCCCTAGAGCATTCACTCTCTTATTACCGAGAGCGAGCGATCCCATGTTGACCACACAATCACCTTCGAAGGTATTCCGCTAGATCCAAACACTTAACTGATTAAGACCCCATGGCTAGAGATCTATAAGTTAAGGTCAAAATCTAGAAGTCCACCAACAAGGTGTCCTTGGTGTCTCAGGTCTAAGGACCAATCACGCCACTGTGACAATGAATCTAGCTGGTTGACAGTTAGGTAATATTACCATCTAGCGATTCATAACGAATCAGTTCAGTGAACTCATTCTCCAATGAGCACCTACAGATTCACCTTAGTGTCTCCACACAAGTGACTATGAGACTAGTCACCCTCATCACATGAGCAGGTGCAACCTATACTAGTCTAACCAGATATTCGATGTCCTTCTCGAATATCCTCCGACTAGGAACAATTAAGAATATACGTTTAAAGGATATTAATCTCATTGTTATGATCTCATCATAATTAATATCCATTGCGTATATTCATAGACTTCATAATGAAACGATAAACGAATTACACATAATGAATATAAAAGCCTTATTATTATTATCAAAGAACAAGATTGTGCAAGTTATGATTGGCTTGAGGACACCCATAACTAACAATCTCCCACTTGGACTAAAGCCAATCACCTTTATGTCTTAACCCCATAGACTCTAGGTGGCGCTCAAACACAATTTGAGTCAGAGGATTCGTCAGTGGATCTGCAATGCAATGTTGTCAACTGAAGGAACTCTTTCCACCAGTACATCTCCTCTAGTGATAATCTCCCTGATCAGGTGAAATAGCCTCAGAATGTGCTTCGACTTCTAATGAGACCGCGGCTCTTTCGCTTGCGCAATGGCCCCATTATTGTCACACAGCAATGGGATCAGATCAGAGTCACTCGACACCACACCAAGGTCGGTGATGAATTTCTTCATCCACACTGCCTCCTTGGCGGCTTCAGCTACAGCAATGTACTCAGCTTCTGTCGTCGAGTCTGCAGTGGTTTCTTGCTTGGAACTCTTCCACCTCACTGCACCT
Organism: Colocasia esculenta; assembly: GCA_014218235.1. Taxonomy (NCBI): domain Eukaryota; kingdom Viridiplantae; phylum Streptophyta; class Magnoliopsida; order Alismatales; family Araceae; genus Colocasia; species Colocasia esculenta. The sequence continues at coordinate 2,190,175 of CM024759.1, read as the reverse complement.
CCGTTTAAGGTGAACACAAACCCAGATGTAGACTTGCTATCATCTGGATCTGACTGGAAACTCGAGTCAGTATATGCCCGAAGTTTCAAGTCCCCTCCTCCATAAACCAGAAATATATCCTTAGTCCTTCTCAAGTACTTAAGGATATATTTCACTGCCATCCAGTGTGTTTCACCTGGATTTGCCAGATATCTGCTCGTAACACTTAGAGCAAATGCTATATCAGGCCTTGTACATAGCATGGCATACATGATAGACCCTATAGCCAAGGCATAGGGGACTCTATCCATGACTGCCCTCTCTTCAGGAGTCTTAGGAGACTGCTCTTTAGAGAGATTAATCCCATGTCTCATTGGTATGAGACCTCTCTTGGAATTTTCCATGCCAAACCTTTTGACAATGGTATCTATGTACATAGATTGGGTCAAGCCAAGCATCCTCTTAGATCTATCTCTATAGATACATATTCCCAATACGTAGGATGCTTCTCCCAAATCCTTCATGGAGAAGTTCTTTGACAACCAAACCTTTACTGATGATAACATCCCTACATCATTCCCAATTAGCAAGATGTCATCAATGTAAAGTATGAGAAAAGTGATAGCACTCCCACTGATTTTTTTTTTATATATACACACATGGTTTATCTTCATTCTTAATGAAGTCATAAGATTTGATAGCCTCATCAAACCTTATGTTCCAACTACGAGAAGCTTGCTTCAATCCATAAATGGACCTTTGAAGCTTGCATACTTTATCTGGACACTCTTTGGATGCAAAACCCTCAGGATGTATCATATACACTTCTTCCTCAATGTTTCCATTGAGGAAAGCAGTTTTTACATCCATTTGCCAGATCTCGTAATCAAAGTATGCAGCAATGGCGAGAAGAATTCTGATCGACTTTATCATGACAACTGGTGAGAATGTTTCGTCATAGTCAATTCATTGCCTTTGACGATACCCCTTTGCCACTAACCTTGCCTTATAAGTGTCGATCTGTCCATCTGCACCGATCTTTCTCTTAAAGATCCACTTGCACCCAATAGGTACAATACCTTTAGGCAAGTCTACCAAGTTCCAAACTTGGTTGGTGTACATGGACTGCATCTCAGAATTCATGGCATCTCGCCATTTCCCTGACTGATGACTATCAACAGCCTCTTGTAGGTCTTTGGATCATCATCCTCATTATAAGACATGCCTTCACTGATATGTCCAACATATCTTTCAGGCTGTCTAGATACTCTACCAGACCTACGCTGAATGTGTGTATATTTCTGAACAGGTTCCGGAACCGATGTTTCAACTGGTGGACTTTGCACAGTTTGTGGATCTAGAACCTCTTCTAGATCTACCTTACTCCCACTGTCCTCTTGGGTAAGGAACTTCTCTTCCAAGAAGACAGCTCTCCTGGCGACAAACACTCTTTGTTCACCAGGATGGTAAAAGTAGTACCCAAACGTTTCTTTTGGGTATCCAACAAACCTGCACTTATCAGTTCTGGATTCCTGTTTATCTGGGTCGTGTCTCTTCACGTGGGCAGGACAGCCCCAGATTTTAACATGTTTAAAATCAGGCTTTCTACCCTTCCATATCTCATACGGAGTAGAAGACACAGATTTACTGGGAACCCTGTTCAGTAGATATGCCGCTGACTCTAGCACATATCCCCATAGGGAAACTGGTAACTGCGAACGGCTCATCATGGATCGTACCATGTCCAACAAGGTGCGATTCCTCCTTTCCGATACACCATTCATCTGTGGTGTATAGGGAGAAGTCTATTGAGAAAGGATACCATTGTCCTTTAAGAATTGTGTGAACTCTGTACTCAAGTATTCACCTCCTCGGTCTGACCGTAGGATTTTAATGCTTTTTCTTTGCTTCTCAACTTCATTCTTAAATTCTTGGAACTTCTCAAACGCTTCAGACTTGTACTTCATTAAGTAAACAAATCCAAACCTTGAGTAGTCATCCGTGAATGTAATGAAGTATGAGTAGCCACTCTTGGCTTGGGTAGACATTGGACCACATACATCCGAGTGTATTAGTTCCAATATGTCCTTGGCCCTATCCCTATGTCCACTAAATGGAGATTTGGTCAACTTACCCATTAAACAGGATTCGCAAGTTGCATATGATTCATAATCAAATGGATCTAAGTATCCATTCTTATGCAACTTTTGAAGCTTATTCTCGCCAATGTGACCAAGCCTACAATGCCATAAGTAGGCAGTGTTCACACTATTCTTACTTCTCTTAGGAGAAACATCAACATGGAGATTTTCATAAGAAACATCAAGTAGATACAAACCATTTACCAAATTTGCTAAAGCAACTAGTTTATTTCTCAAATAAACTAAACAACTATTGTTCTCAATGGTAAACTTGTATCCAATTCTGTCTAAACAAGAAACAGAAATAATGTTCTTAATAATGCTAGGCACAAAGTAGCAATCATCTAATGAAAGAAAATCTCCTGAGGGTAACTTGAGCTTCACTGTCCCCACAGTATGTGCAGCAACACTTGCGCCGTTTCCAAGCCTCAAGTTCACCTCACCCTTGTTCAGCTTCCTTCTACTTGTCAACCACTACATATCATTGCAGACATGAGAAGCACATCCAGTGTCTAAAACCCAAGATGTGGAATCTCTAAGAGACAAGTGAAGATCTATCATATAGATACATGAAGCTTCGCCAAACTTCTGCTTCTCCTGAGCCTTCATTGTAAGGTAGTCCTTGCAATTTCTTTTCCAGTGTCCCTTTTTCTTGCAGTGGAAGCACTCGCCCTATTCTTCTCCTTTGCTTATGTCCTTCATTTGTTTTTGCTTGGACTGCTTCTTTGCATTGCCTTTCTTAAAGGCTTGCACTGCTTTCCTCTTCTTGTTGGACTTTCCAACCATGAGAACAGTGGGCTTTTCCTTCTTAAGGTTGCCCTCAGCAGTCTTCAGCATGTTCAGCATCTCAGCTAAACTCTCCTTCTAGGACATAGGCAATGCGCTCAGACATGAGGACAATCTTCAGGTTCCTGAGCCAATCCGAGTAGTTCGGGCCTGTCAATTTGTTGGCATCCAGTATGCCACGGAGTGGGTTACCCAACGACATTTTTGCCTATAAAGGAAATATAAACACAACTAGTAAATGCTCATAATAATAATTAAATCTAGATTAGGACTTTAATCAAGATTAGCTCCTACTATTTTCCAACAGACTGTATAACCCTCAGATATACAGAATGGGAGACGCCGACGGTCTCCTAGTGGGGATCGGAATCTTACAGACTCATAGCATGATCTTGTGGATAGCACAACAAACCATACTATGATCTGAAAGCGGTCAACTCTTGACACTTGCAACTATTGCAATATCCGATCTTATTTCGGCCCCTGAATTTTAATGACCTTGTGGATAGCACAACAAGTCATTAAATCCAGTCTAAGCAGTACCATCATTACGTAACGAGCATAGATTTGGATGTAGCCCTTGTGGATAGCACAACAAAGCTACACCGTTCCTCTACCCCCTTTAAGGCATCACCATGCCATAGTTTTAGTCTGTCATCAGATTTGGCAAGCCTTGTGGATAGCACAACAAACTTGCTCATCTAATGGCAATCCTAAAACTATAATGATGGAGGGCCACGTAATTCATTCTTAATGATTACGCTACGGCTTAAAATTTAAACGAGGAGGGATTTTGACATATTTTATCTTGGTCTCTATATTGCATGCTATTGATATATAGAATTTGGAATATCATATATTTAATTATATATATCATAGCACATTCCACATATATCATATATATGAAGAAAAATGATGGATGATCATGGACTTTAACCTAGAGTGGCATTACCAGAGCCAGTTGGTAATCTATAAACATGGCAAACATGTGGCAGCCCCGCATCGTATGCTCTTGCTTGATGTAACTCTATCTCCATAAGGGTCTTGCATGGTACTCTCCTCCATCTCCGTCAATCCGCTTCTTAAAATTACAAGTAACATTAAATTGGGCTCGCAGGCCCATAAATATACATCAGATAATAATAAGAAACTTTGAACAAGTCAAGGGGAGTACACAACAGGAGGGAGATAGAATATACAACCCGGATTTAATAGAGGGAGAGAGGGAGGCACACAGTCCTCAAAAATTACATCACATGCCATAAACCATAAACATCATCACATGAAATCTAGGTCCATGATCATCCATCCATACATCAACACATCACATGCATCAATAAGCAATTATCACATAATTACTTATGTAATAACTTTTATTTCAAAATTATAATAATTATATTTTGAAAACCATTTAACTAAACAATTTAGCTAACATGGATAACATCTAATCAGCATTAGATAAACGCCATTCACCGTTGCTGCATGAATCCACCAAAATTTACTGTTAATTAATTTAACAAGAATCACATTCTTAAATTAATTAACATGCATTAATTAGATGGTAGGAAATAACTAAAAACAATTTTAGAATTCCCTTAAACTAATTAAACATTGGGTCAAACATCTGAAAATTAATTTACAGAGAGCTAAAACAATTTTAAAAGCTCTTAAAACTAATTTTAGATTTTTTGGGATTTTAAAAATATTTTTTTGGTTTTTTTAAACAATTTAAAACAAAAAAAATGGGGGAAAGTGGGGCCGATCCGGATCCGGTAGCCAGTCCGCCCAGAGGCGGACCGGCGCGGGCACCCGCGTGGGTGCCCCGGGCCCTGTCGCGGGTCCGGGTAAGTTGACCCAGACGGGGGGCCCGCGGGGTGACCCGCGAGGGTCGCCCCTCCCGCCTGACAGGGGCTGCGGCCAGGGCGAAACCCTGGCCGCCGCCCCTCCACGGCGCAGCGCCGGAGCGGCGCAGCCTTACCGCCCTCCGCGCCGCCTCTGGCGGCCACGGACGATGCCGGCGGCACCGGAAACCGCCTGCCACCGCCTCCAAATGCCCAGAAAGCCCCAAAAAAACCCCAAAAATGAAGAAAACGCCCCCTTCTTGGACTGTCCAAGAAGCATGGCGGCGGCATCTTGCAGGGGGTCGTGTGGCCTCTACAGAGGGCCAAACGACGCCACAAAGGGTTCTTCGCAAAGCCCTTGGTACCAGGAACAACTTTCATGTACCAAACAGGAAGTGCACATCCCATGTGCGACCCAAGAACGAGGTAAAAATTAGGGATTCATGCAGAACGCGAATCGATGAAAACGCATAAAATGACATTCATATGACACCGATTCCGACCGAACCAGAAACCTGGCTCTGATACCACTGTAAGGAATCGTACAGAGCGCAGCGGAAACGCGATTCCCTCCGGTAGATATCGTTGCCGGCGGTCGGAATCGAACAAAAATAGAGAACCCGCACATAGGAAGATCCGATCTTTACCTTTGCAGGGTTGCGAAACTTCTGAATCTGGGGAGGAGGTAGCGTTGGAGGCGCTGATGCTTCAAGCCATTCAGGTGTCCGGCCTCTAGACGTATCCATGCGAGCTCCGGACGCAGACAGGTTCTCCTCGGTCTCCACGCGTCTCCCGGATCTCAACTCCACCATGTGCCAGAGAGAGGAGAGAGAGAAGGTGGGGGATCCCAGGGAGAGAGAGAGAAGGTGGCGGCCAGGGAGAGAGCCTGGAGCTTGGGCCAGGGTTCAACTCTCCACGTGCATATATAGACTCTGCGGTTTTTCACAAAAACCTAGTTAATGTCTATATCGGTCATCTTGCCCAGTCTGCTCAGAACTCTATTGCGTGTGACCCTCTAGGCCCAAGTGCTAGTCTAATTTTCAGCCCATTAAGCCCAATAACTCTTTATTGACTTACTATAATTAATTAATATCTCATATTAATTAATTACACAATCAATTGACCGGGCTTCTAATCAAGTTGGGTGCCAAGCAACACCACTTGATCCTGGAAAGCATTGGGGTTCAGCAACCCATTCAAGGAACCTTTTGTGTCAACAGATACCACGTGACTATAATCCCTCGCTCGTATAATACTCCCGAGCGCACTTAGGGTATGGTCAACTGTCAAACCCTAATATGTGCACTCACTTGGTTTAGATGCCGCATAGCAATATCAGAAAACTCATTTTCTGATAAGTAGTCATGCCCTGGCCAAGGACTATCAGGCATCTTTCCCTAGAGCATTCACTCTCTTATTACCGAGAGCAAGCGATCCCATGTTGACCACACAATCACCTTCGAAGGTATTCCGCTAGATCCGAACACTTAACTGATTAAGACCCCATGGCTAGAGATCTATAAGTTAAGGTTAAAATCTAGAAGTCCACCGACAAGGTGTCCTTGGTGTCTCAGGTCTAAGGACCAATCACGCCACTGTGACAATGAATCTAGCTGGTTGACAGTTAGGTAATATTACCATCCAGCGATTCATAACGGATCAGTTCAGTAAACTCATTCTCCAATGAGCACCTACAGATTCACCTTAGTGACTCCATACAAGTGACTATGAGACCAGTCACCCTCATCATATGAGCAGGTGCAACCTGTACTAGTCTAACCGGATATCCGATGTCCTTCTCGAATATCCTCCGACTAGGAACAATTAAGAATATACGTTTAAAGGATATTAATCTCATTGTTATGATCTCATCATAATTAATATCCATTGCGTATATTCATGGACTTCATAATGAAACGATAAACAAATTACACATAATGAATATAAAAGTCTTATTATTATTATCAAAGAACAAGATTGTACAAGTTATGATTGGCTTGAGGACACCCATAACTAACACGAACCACTCAAAATATCTTCATTATTCTGTGCTTATCTCTGATTCGATTGACTATTTTAGTTATCGCTCTTTCTTCTCAAATATTTTTTTGACGTGAAAGCCTGCTACCTTTGCTCATCACAGGTGATGCCATTATCTTTGTTCAACCTCCTATTGAGCGTTGTTCACTGCTCTGTGCTACATGTATTTTGGACGTTGATGGCGCCAGTCCAGGTGTTCTCCGCATCTCTCCGGCGTCTCTCTGACCCCCACAGTCACAGGCGACTGCTAGTGTTTGTAAACCCTCTCCCCCTCTCTCTCTTTCTCTCCCCGTCCCTCTCTTGCTTCTTCTCAACTAAAGCAAGAGGTGCTCACTCTAACACACATTAGTAGCCAGCAGGCACCAAAGCCTCCTATTCACGGCGATCAGATCCCACCGCCAGCGTCTCCGGCTTGCCTTTGTCGTCGGACTGTCACCGCCCATCTCCGACATCTTGTAATTTATAAACACCACCCCTTCGTCTACTGCTTTTTTTCCCCCATATTGTTATTGTTACTGGTGCAGGGGAGGGAGCGATGGGCACTCAGGTTCGGGCAAAACATTTTATTTATCTTTCTTCATTGAGAAATACTAGCTATAGTTCTTTTACTCGTCATGAACAAGATTAGAGGTTGTGAGCATTATAGGTTCCATTCTCTCTCTCTAGTATTATTTCTAGATATAAAAATTATATCTATCATTTGCAAGTTGTAATTTATCATCGTTTTCTCTACTACTGATAGATGTTTGCATTATTCATATAAAGATGTGTATTATTATATACAGTCATACATTATCCATATTAAGATTTATTTTGTGGAATGATCCAGACCGACTAAAACCAATTTGGACCGACTCAGTCCAAAGTTTTATGCTCAAGGGGGTATCTAGCCCTGTAAACGGTTCGGATCCAGGTCGGATCCGAAGATATCCAAACCCAGATCCAAATGTAGAAGGTCCAGATCTGACCCGGATCCGAATTTAGGCACCTTCTTGGATCCAGATTCGGGTTTTAATCCGAAGTCAAATTTGGATCTGGGTCAGGATCCAAATCTGATAATGTTGCATACTTATTTAAAATATGGTAAAAAAATTCTGAAAAAATAAAAAAATACTCGATCTACATTGGTTATAGTAAGAACATACATAAAAAATCTGAAAAATATGGAAAAAATAAAAATACTCAATTGCTAGTCATAGCAAGAGGACACATAAAATCTAGTTATTGGTTAAACATACATAAAAAATCTGAGAAAATCTTTAAAAACAAATCCAAATCTGTGCTGGTTATAGCAAGAACATTCATAAAATCTGGTTAAACATACATAAAAAATCTGAAAAAATCTGGAAAAAATAAAAAACACTCAATCTGTGCTGGTTATACAAAATTAAATAATTTAAGAACTCTTAACCAACCAGACATCCATTCCAATGATAAAATCATAATGTATACATTAAAGCCCAACTATGCAGCAATACAACAGCATCAATGCAAAATTTTGCCCATAAGAAAATTTGTGTCGAATTGCAACTATTCTGGATACAAAATCAGACAAACTATGGTGGGCATCCTGCAAAAATTGCCTTTGTTCATCTACACGTTCTCTTTGGTGGCTTTCACTGGGTATTAGCTGGCCTGATCGAAACAAGCATCTTCCATCTCCTGATGTGTCTGTGAGAGATAAATGAATAATTAAAAATAATTGACTTACCAAAAAAAGCATCTTCTATCTTCCATCTACAGGTTCTCTTTCGCTCTTTAGCACCATTAGTGTTTTGCTTCTGTCAGATGTTTATTGGAAACATAATATTGTAAATGTTTTCATTCTATTTCTAAATCTTCAAACAAAGTTCCCTTTCTAACATATATGATATATTTTTTATTTTTTATTTTTTAGACTATCTTATTGATGATTTGGATGGGATATTCTTTTAAATAGGTTGCATAATTGGCAGATAAGAACAAGGTATAAGATGTAAGGGTGATGGGTGGATGTCTTTCTTACATGAATGATATTCTTGTTTTTACATTTTAGGTACCATCAAGTTATCTATATGTGCGGCATGTGCCTGAAAAAAAAGGATATTTCTTCCTTCCTTCCTTCCTTTCTTTTCTCTTGGATAACAAGCTGTTGGCATATAAAAATTTCCAAATCCCAAAACCTCAATCTTCCCAAAATCCAGACTTCCATAAAAAGTCAAAATCCTATAAATTCCCAAAAATCCACCCAAAATACCAAACATTCCCAAACCCAAAAAACATCATAAATTCTCATAAAATCTCCAATTTCAAAAGAATCCAAAACCCCAGAAATATCAAATCCACAAAATTGAAAATCCAGAAATATCCTCAAAATCCCAGGAAATACCCAAAATTCCCAGAAATCCTCCAAAACCCCAAAATTTCCTAAAATTCCAGAAATCCCAGAATTCCCAAAAGAAATCCCAAAATACCAAAAGAGGGGGGGGGGGGGGGGGGTCCCCCATCAGTTAAGGGAGGAGCCTTAATCGATGGTGGGAGTCCCATCGGTTAAGGCTGGGACTTAACCGATGGGACAGCCTTAACCGATGGGACTCCCACCATCGATTAAGGCTCTTTCTTAACCAATGGGAGTCCCATCGGTTAAAGGGCCTTAATCGATGGGACTTAACTGATGGGAGTCCCATCGGTCAAGGCTCTCTCTTAACCGATGGGACTCCCATCGGTTAAAGGGCTCCCATCGGTTAAGGAAGGAGCCTTAACCGATGGGACTCCCATCGGTTAAGGAAGACCCCCCCCCCCCTAATCGATGGGATAGTCCCATCAGTTCAGGAAGACCCCCCCTTAATCGATGGGACTTCCCCATCGGTTAAGGAAGAAACTCTTAACCGATGAGACTCCCATCGGTTAAGCCTCTCTCATCCATGTAAAGGGGCAAACACCCCTATAAATACTCCATGTAGCCCGATGGCAACGAACTCTCTCTTTTGGAAAAAGGGGGATCTTTCCTGAAATTTGAAAAGGAAGCTCTTTTGAAAGGAAACTCTAGCTTGCTTGTGGAAGAAGATTCTACTCGGCATGAAGGTATTCGCCCTCGGCAAGTAAAAATGTCGTCCCCCTTCGGCCACGAAATCTCCATAAACCCCTTTCATGTCGAGTTAGTCTTCATGGGCGGCGGCGGGGGGGGGGGGGGGGGGGGGGGGGTTCTAAAATCCAAATATATATTCATATCTCCACATCGAGTTAGTCTCTGTGGAGATAAAATTAAATTGTGCATGTGTGCTTCGATGTTTAAATACCTTCTATGTTGAGTTAGTCTCCATGGGCATAAGTTATTTAACATATTTATGTTCTTGTGTTCTAAATGTTTCCATGTCGAGTTAGTCTCCATGGATATAAGTATTTAGACACATCTATGTTATTTCCTTCACGTTGAGTGAGACTCCATGAGGGTAAGTCTTTGTGTTCATATGTGTATGTCTTTTAAAGAAAACTCTGCTCAAGTAGAGGTTCTGCCCAAATGCATACTCATATATTCACAAAATATATGTTCATATGTGCATATTTTATGGGGAGACTCTGCTTATGTGGAGACTCTGTCCCAAAACAAATACGGCAATATGTTCATCGAATATATGTTCGTGTGTTTGCGCGGTAAATTTGCCCATGCAGAAACTCTGCTCAAATACACAACATATTCAAACATCAAATAAATCATTGGGTTTACACCCACTCATTCCTCAAATTGCATGTTAAACTCATAAATGGAGTCCATGCTCTTTTCAAAACAAAATCTCTTTTCAAAACAAAATATATTTTGTCCGTCAAAACTAAAACACCGTATTATCATTTTCTAGAGAAATGTAAACCTCGGCTTTACTATCAATGGTGTTCAGGTTAAAATTGATGTAAATCAACATTAGAGACTTTTAATCTGATGCAAATTAACATCGATTTCGGTTGATGGAGAAGGGGTCTAGCACACGCAACCCTAATCGTTTGATAAAATAAAAATCGCGGAACAAATAAGTTCAAAATAAATTGGCACATTTGTCCATTCTTTGGACATAAAACTTCTCTCTGCATCGTGCGGATTTCAACTTCTGTCTGGTAGACAAGCTGGCACGCCCCGCAAGGTAAAATAAAAAATCAAATCAAACCTCATGAAATTTTCCACGTCCGACACAAGCCCACTTAATCACAATTTTATATTTCTTCCTTCTTCTGCCACAACAAATGCCAATAGACCAACTGTGGTTTTTATAAATCCAGAATTATATATTTGTGTAAAAATATGCACATCACCTATCCATTCAATAAAGTCCCCAAAAGAACAAGCATGATTAGATTCCTATTGCCCCTCTCCTCATCAAGAGCCCTTGCCCTTTTGCCTTTTTGACCCAGCTAGCCACTAGCTAGGTTAATGAATGGCCTCCCAATAGTTGCTCCTTTCGTAAACGGCTAAACATGATCATCTGCTTCATGGGAGGTGATGGACTATTTTGAACCGTGCCACTTTCTTGAATAGTCTCAAAGGTGAAGGTGTGATCATGACTGGCCACGACATCACAGTCTATTGAAAGTAATGACATCACAGTCTATGGATAAAATTAATGTAAAATATACACTGTTCCTGGGAAATGATGTGAGTTGGTGACTGTTAACATGGGTATATGTACTATATAAAGTCAGAGCATCACAAATCATGGATTTTCATGCAAAAACCACAGGTCGCGACGTACCCCCTGTAAGGGTCACGACAGGGTCAGATCAGAACGTGACAGGATTATGCAAATATCGCGATAGGGTGGTCAGGTTAGGAAACAAGATTGCGACGGCACTGCCTGTCGCGTTCAGAACGTGACAGGTACTATGTCGCGACAAACTCTGAGAACGCAGCCTATCGGGCCGTCGCGTTCTTAGGTCCTGCGCCTGAGTCTGAGCAGGAAGAGTACAGTGCATCGAATTGCGGTCCAAATTTCTATATTTTGACACAGGGTTGTTCAAAAATTGAGAACAAATCGCACAAACGATGAAAATTTATAAAAATAGTTTTAAATGACTCTAGACATGCAATACTAATCCAGTAAATAGGAATTGAAAAGTGAACATGGTTTCGACATGCTTCAAATGAGTTTATTCATGAAGAACATAGTACAGTGTACAATAGAGATGAAAGAATTAATTCGAAAAGTAGGATGGATGAAAATTAGGGCTTTCAGAGGCAATCAATGCCTAACATCCATTAGTATCTCCAATTAAATTTTCAAGGCATGGGGATGAGTATACATGGAGATGAAATTTAAACATGATGGTTCGGGGTCATGGTGATTGCAGAACATCAAAAATCAAGAATAAAATATTGGCTCGATGAAAAATTATGAGACAAGAGGAGTTTTGTTCCTGATGCATGGAACCATCTACAGACGAAATTAATTAGATTTTCTCGTGAGAATGCCTACCTTTTACTCGTTTGATCTTCTAGGGTTAGAACTTTGAAGAACACGGGTTGAAGCTTGGTCCAGTCTTCTCCCCATGAGTTCCTCCTCTCCTTGGCCTCCTCTCCTCGTCCAGCAAGTCCCAGCAACGTGTTAGGGCCGGCCATGGAGGGTTTAGAGAGTATTTAAGCCTATTGGGTTTCTATTCCTAATAGAACTCTAATTCCCATTAAATTCTGAGATTTCTTATTTCTATCCTCCTTCCAAATTTTCCACCACCTATTTGGGTTAGGTTGGGATCCAAATTCGTGGCCAACCAATTAGGGTAGGGTTAGGAGTCCAATTCTCACCCAAAATACTTATTTAAATGCTTTATTATTTTTTCTATTTAGGTAATATTTAAGTTACGAATTAATGTATTTTCCTCTTATTTTATTTTTAAAAATCTCTATTTTTGCCCAATAACTTTTATATGAGTTATTTAGCAAAGCCCATTACTTAGTGGATTTTAATTTATTAGAATTTTCCCTTTTAATAGAGTTAGGAATTTTATTGTATTTTTCTTACTTGAATTTATTCATAGGCTATGAGAGGTCCATTGGTCCAATTCTCATGATGGATTATCAATACATATCGTTTGGAGTCTATCCATAATTTTATTTTAATATTTAATTTACTTTGGTTTATATAATAATAAGTTTTTCGACTTATTCCTTAATTACAATAATAAGTCATATAAATTCTAAAACTTGGTCCAAATTATTTTTCTATACCCAAATCTCTTAATGGGTCATTAGAGAATATTATGTAAGGTATAACTATTATTTTTAAAATTTTTATATGAGTTTTTACGTATGCAATAATGATGCGTAACTTTTTAACTAGTTTAATTTTTATTAATTGACAAAATTTTAATTTATCTATAATTTTTAATTAATAAATTTCTAAGATATTACAGATTGAGAGCAAGAACGAGGGCCGGATGCATGGATAACACACACTTTAGATGCAAAATACCCTTCATATGAGTGATAGAATTTGGGAAAAGTATGGGATTTTGTTTTCGACATAGAGAATAGTGTACATAGAGATTTAATTAAATTTTACTTAAGAGAATATCTATCTTTTTGTGTCCCTTGTGAACTTAGGTGAGATCAAAACTTCGATCTTTGCTATGGGAAATGCACATATGGGTATGGATTAAAAATGGGGAAAAACAATATGGGAATGATCTAAACATGTCAGGGAATTCACAATATAATGCAATTAGATTGTAATCCCCGAAGTAACCAACCTTGAAGGTGTTGCTTCTCCTTGGGCAATAACGCGATGAGGAACATGCCTAGTACTTTTCTCCATGATTTCTTCCTTCTCCCGTCGTCCTCCTCTGACATCTAGGAGGGTCGAACAAAGGGAGAGAATGAGTTTATTTATAGGATTTGGAGTCTGAGAGTCATAATACAACTATTTTAACATGAATTTCCATATTTATCTCTTCAATTGGGGCTCTCCAACTTAGTTTAAGCATCGTTTGGTGGGACTTTTGGAAAAGTTAAAATCGGTTAAATCCGATTGTGCAGAGTTTTTGACACCGTATTTGATTTGTGGGGTCATATGTCAGTCCACCATTGCTCATTTGGAATGCACAAAACGGACATTTTCCCATCCATATAGTTATTACGTAACTGCCTTTTCTGCTTCTTTTGTAAGTACTTATTGCAGATGAGCAGAGGGTATTCAAAACATTTCACATGGAAATCCGCTGAAGCCCTGCGCAAAGCGGCTTGGTTCCAACTTTTCATTGGCTGGAGAGAGAAATTACATTGTGTCCATCTCTCTCATTCAAAGAAAAATCGCTTTGCACATGTTCCCAAGAGGTGGCACTCACATTTGGAACTGCTTCTGAATTTGTCAGAGATTTGGCAGGCCAAAATCGACACAATGGGGAGTGTCAAATGCTGCTTTAGTTTAATGTTGGATTGGGATGGGAAATAAGCTCTTCTAGTTAGGATAGTGTTTGGGCACGAATTTGCATGCTTACCAAGTATTTTTTAAGTTTTATCTCAACCATTTAATATAGTGAATAATGGATATGACGATTTTATTTGAATTTTATTACTATTTACGTCTCCCTTTGACCCATGGGCTCTTTTGTGGTCTATTTATTAAAGCCTGTCACCAACTTTTACTTATTGATTTTTTATTTATTCTTTTAAGCTCTATATTTAATGTCTGCACACTACCGGAAAGCCCCCCACATAAAATGGAATAGGGTTTTTTATTAAAATAATCATATTTATTATTTAATTATTTAAATAATCACATTAAAAAAATAATTCTCAAAATAGTCACCAAAATGCCACGTTAGCAAGTTGATGACCGGAAACCGGATGCCAATGTGGAGTCGGCATTGAGAATACTGACTCTAAAGTCGGCATTAACAATACCGACTTTGGAGTCGGTATTGCGATTGCCGACTTCGGAGTCGGCATTGCCAATGCCGACTTCAACTCCGAAATCGGTATTGCCAATACAGACTTCATATATTTAAAATATAAAAAAATCATCCGCCGTCTAATACCCTGTTTAAAAAAAACCGTAAAAAACATATTTGTAACCTGTGAGGTGAGTGGTCATCTCTTCCTCTTCGTTTTTAAAATAAAAAAACGCTACTCACTGTAGCGCTACAGTAAGTACTGTAGTGCTACAGTTAGTAACAGTAGATTCAAATTATTTACATTTCTGACTTCGTTTTAAGATTTTTTTAAAAATTTTGATTGGAGAATATTAGATCTTTTATTTTATAGATTTTTTAAATATAAAAAAATAACATAAAAATTGTAAATTTATAGCCGTTACTGTAGCAGCCACAGTGACCCTACTAAATTGTTGTATCGCTCTTCATTTTTGTTTTAAAATCACTGTAGCACTACAGTAAGTACTGTAGTGCTATAGTTAATAACAGTAGATTTAAGCTTTTTACATTTTTCTGTTTTTATTTAATGTTTTTTAATAAAATCAGATTAGATAACATTAGATTTTTTATTTTATAGATTTTTTACATATAAAAAAATAACATAAAATTGTATTTTTATGGTTACTGTAGCCCTACAGTGAGTAGCATTTTTATGTCATTTTTATGGTTACTGTAACGCTACATAAAAATGACATAAAATTGTAATTTTATGGTTACTGTAGCGCCACAGCGATTTTAAAATATATTTTTATGCCTTTTTTTTGTTTTAAAATCACTGTAGCGCTACAGTACCCATAAAATACACTTTTATGTCATTTTTATGTGCGCTACAGTAACCATAAAATTACAATTTTTATATTTTTTTATATGTAAAAAATCTATAAAATAAAAAATCTAATGTTATCCAATCTGATTTTATTAAAAAACTAAATAAAAATAGAAAATTGTAAAAAGCTTAAATCTACTGTTACTAACTGTAGCACTACAGGGTCACTGTAGCTGCTACAGTAACAGCTATAAATTTACAATTTTTATGTTATTTTTTTATATTTAAAAAATCTATAAAATAAAAAATCTAATATTCTCCGATCAATTTTTTTAAAAAATCTTAAAACGAAGACAGAAAATGTAAATAATTTGAATCTACTATTACTAACTGTAGCACTACAGTACTTACTGTAGTGCTACAGTGAGTAGCGTTTTTTTTAGGGAGAATTAATTAGGGGTCCTTGTCAGAGGGTTAGACTTAATTTGTAGTCCCTGTCAGAAAATCAGAAGTCATATGATCCTTACTTTTTGTGTTAGTTTAATTTCTAGTCCCTGCTTTTTGTTTCTAGTCCCTGCTTTTTGTTTCTCAGCATTTAATGAGTCTTGGAAGAGGAGCCGTCCTTTTAACATCAACTTTTTCCTATTTTGCCCTTCCTTCTTCTTCTATTTTTCTAGTTACATTCGTTACAGTTGCCTTTGTATCAGTTACAGTAAGCTTCTATGTCAGTTACAGTAAGCCTTTATATCTGTTACAGTAAGTCTTTTTTTCTTTATGCACTATTACATTCATTACAGTTACCTTTGTATCAGTTACAGTAGGTCTTTATATCTGTTACAGTAAGCCTTTGTAACTGTTACAGACTATAGCTATAAGCTCTTACAAAAGAAAAAAAAAACTTTATTTATTTGCAAGTGGTAGGATTCGAACCCAGGTCTTCACAAAGACAACATGAGATACCCTTACCACTAAGCTACAACTACATTTGTATTACAACAGAACATATAATATATTTAATTAAGTATTGTAGTAAATATAATACTCTATTACAACTTATGTTAAGTCTTGTTACAGTCAATATCATTCCCTGTTACAGTATACACTAAGTTCTGTTATAGTAAACACTATCATCTATTATAGTAAACATAATACTCTATTACAACTTATGTTAAGTCTTGTTACAGTCAATATCATTCCCTGTTACAGTATACATTAAGTTCTGTTACAGTAAACACTATCATCTATTATAGTAAACATAATACTCTATTACAACTTATGTTAAGTCTTATTAC